>VXAV01009645.1:87675-115084 GCA_013399715.1 Alectura lathami
CCGCAGCTCCCAGCGCAATCCCACGCGTGGTCCCGGCCCCGGGGCTCGCAGCCCGTGCTGACCCCAGTCCGGCTTGCTCGCAGCCCGCAGGCGAGGCCCACGCCATCCGCGCGCTCCCACGTCACCGGCAGCGCTCCCTTGTGCTGTTTGCCACGTAAAACCGGGCAGGTCGTGCCCTCTGAGCTTCCAGATACATTCAGACTCATCTGCAAATAGGGCAAAGCCGTTCTCTGATGTGTAAGTACAGAAAAAAGACACAGAAAGATCTGTAAAGACGGGCCTTTGGAAGCGGGGAGGGATGGGGGGCACAAACCCCAACAAAAGCCCGTGACCAGCTCCAGCTCAATTGCTGAAGGGAGGGCACGAACGATGTGTGGTCTTCACAGGAAGCTGCAGGTTCTTGAATCTCAAGATAATCTCATAGCAGAAGGGAAGAGATGCTGATCTCATTCTTCTCACATTCTATTAGGAGTAACTGACAGCTCTTTATTTAATTGCCGTAAATTAGTGCGTCCAACGGTGCGCTGGCGTGGTGCCACCACGCGTCCCCGCAGGAAACGACCCCCGCTCTGCGGCCCGCCGTGACGGCGGAACGACGCCGGCCGTAACAGCCAGGTCGCTTCGCTGCGATGAACGCGAGGGAGCCAGCGTCCCGAGCAGCCCCCGGAGCACGGGGGGACCGGGGGGGACGGAGCAGCCCTCCCCGCCGGCAGCACCCCTGGGTCTGACAGAGACACACGAGGAGAAAAAAGCTGCACTCAGACCCAACAGGAGGAAACAAAGAGTCTGTTGTAAACAAGATTTTCACACATACTCTTATAAGATACCACAGAGATGGGCTCACTCTACTTGCGAGATAGATTGCCAGATAAGATAGAGCCAGCTCAGCACAGAAACTGACAAATCCTGCACAATGTTCCAAGTGAAAGTTTCAGCAAACGCTTCTGTACGCCAGCCTCTGCCCCGAGCCCCGCGTTCGAGCTCTGCTCACCCCACGCCGGGCTGCGGGCACCGCGTTCGGCCCCCCCTCCCCTGCTGGCCTCGGAGCTACGCCCGCACCCGGTGGGAGCTCCCCTGCAGGAAGCACCCAGAGGCTGCTGCCAACCCAGCGCTGAGCCCGGCCCCGTCCCGCTCCCCGGGGACGGCAGCACCCCACGGGCGGGGGCTCCCAAACCTGGGGGGTTCAACCCCAGAGCAGGGGCTGGGACAGAGCGCTGCCAGCACGCAGCAGAGCACGGGCGACGGCAGCGGGGGGAGCTGGAGCTTGACTGGGGCCACGGCTCGGCCCATGCAGGGACGAGGATTTCAGCCTCGGTTGTGTGCGGCCGTTTGCAGACGGCCTAAAGACACTGCCTCCCGCTGACCCCTGCTCCTCCATCCACAAGAAGTGCCAAAAAAAGTCTGTCCATTCTACAAATTGTAGGATTGTGTGGTTCTGTGGTTTTCTGTGGTAGAAACTCTGTGGTTTCCAAAGCTATTTTGTGCACCTATAACAGAGAGTAGCTGTTAGGCTTTTCTTAAATTTAATTTTCTAAGCCAGAATCCCAAGCGTTAGCAATTTCTTTTGCTATATTTAAGAAAAGCAAACGCAACAAAGCCATGTAGACATCACTATGGTAACCAGCAGTGGTGGAGGGAAACACAAGGAGGAAAACTCAACCCAAAGCCCGTGTAACTTAACCGGCAGAAAGCCGTCCCTGCTGCTGACACCTGGGACACACGGCGGCACCCACAGCCCTCCCGACTGCCGCGAGCGCTCGGCTCCGAGCGGCTCCCGCCTGCCCCGGGCTCCTGCTGCCACCGGCCTCTCTGCCGCAGACCTGGCGGGGAGGGAACCGATTCACCGGCCTCAGGCGCACCGCCACACGCGCTTCGCAGGCTCCGAAGGGAACAGGCTTGGCCTCTGGGTCCCCAGAGACCCCTCAGAGCCCCGCACTCTGACCCCAAGCACCGAGTTCGCCGTTATTTCGGCTGCGACCGGGAGCAGCTCTGCTGTGAAACAGCGCCCGGCGCTGCTGGTGCAGGGACAGGACCTGTCCTGAACTCGCTGGGCTGAAAACACATTTGATTTTATCTTCTGAGGTCTGGCTTCTCAGCCACAATTATTTGATCTTGTAATATTTTATGTAGACACAAAAATGAGTCATATGCACTGCTTTATACGATGGAGACGAATTAACTTTACAAAAAAGCCCTTCCAAGCACAAGGAGAACAACAAAGTTTTCATTTACTTTGCAGCCACAGTCAGCATTACTTACCCCCTTGTCTACCTGCTTCAATTAGAATTCCTTCTGGTAAATCAAACGTGCTCCGTGCTTTGTAGTAAGCATAAATTCAGCAGCACAGGAGCTGCAGACAGTCACCTGCGGGAGGTTTGTCATCAGACACAGTGTCCCCTTAAATCACTCTCACTTTGGTTTCTCACACTTCTTGCAGCTCAGAGCGCTCCTGCCGGCCTGGCCTATCATTATGCCATCAGGAAACATCTGGAACATCACACTGGACATCCCCTGTGACATTCAATACATCAGAGGAGAACCTACTGAGCCTGAGGCTTAAAAACAAAACGAAACACACCAAAAATGCTCAAATCCCAACACACACTTTTTTTTCAGCCCATGTACGCTGGCAGCATTAGGCAGGTTTTGGCACATCGGCGATTTCGTATCACGGGTGCCTCCAGCACAGGGGCCGCGGGGCACCCGCGTGCTCCTCCGCAGGCGTGGGGGTGGCAGAGGAAGCCCCAGGCCTTGCTCCCCCCAGAATACCGCGACCGAGGGCACCCGTGGCGGGGGGACAAACGGCCGAACTTGTGCTGCTCACAGCTGGCAAAGAGCGACGTCAACAGGGAGGGCTGCAGCACGCGGAAGAGGTGCCAAACCAGCGCCAATATGAAGTTGTAATTGCAGTGGTTAAATTAAAAAAATGCTCACGCTGCCTTGCGAGAGAAACCAGCACCCGGAACCGGACAGGAGTTAAACCACCGGGAGTGACCGAGCCCACGTCCGCGAGCAGCGGGCAGAGCTTCAGCTTCCACAGTGCTCGCCGGGCTCAGCCGGGGCCACAAACGCTGCGATGGCTCCTGGGGGCTCGGGGCCCCTTCACGTGGGAGCTCCATGGACACGTCCCGTCCCCGGGGGGTGCTCGAGCTGCTCCCGGCCTCGGCAGAGGGAGGAGCGGCCCCCGCACGGCACCGTCAGGTTGGGCACGGACAACGCAGATCAGAACGAGATCCAGAGCTGGGGCATGGCGTGGGTCAGGCTCCAAGGACCGAGCGGGAGCAGAACGCCGAGCTGCAGCCCACCTTCTTCTGCCGGGGGAGAGGGGGAATCACCACCACAAGGAAAGAACTTGGGTAGGAAGCTGTGCCTGCTTGTGCCACGCCGCAGCAAAACCCTGGCTTCAAAATGCCAACAAACTAAAAATATTGCAGGAGAGCAACTTCGAGATACACCTGCCTTGGCAAGCCAACGCGGGGGGAAGCAGAGGAAACAAAACCAACGCAGAGGGAAACGAGTCAAAGCGGGTAAGGCAGGCCAGCACGGGGCGAGGTGTGCCCTTCCACGGGGCAGAAGGGTCGGGCCCCGCTGAGCTCTGCCCTCGCAGCACCCAAACCCCGGGGGAACCGCCCAGCGCCCACCGAGCGCGGGGCGCGGAGGGACGGCAGCGTGTCGTGGAGGGACGGCCGGGGAGGAGACGGACAAGGAGCATCAGCGCCGCAAACGAAGCAGCTGCTGCGAGATTCAGGAGCCTGACACAAGAGCCTGTGAAACTGTGGAGAAAAACGTAAAGAAAGATTGCCAAAGTCTCAGAGCTCCAAAAAGTAACTTTTCATTTATTATATTAAACAATAACATTTCTCTTATTATATTAGACAATAAGCACATGAGATGGGTTAAAATTAAAATACCTTTCTTTCAATTTGTTATGATACTCAGGAGATAAATATAACTACAACAATGTACATATTTGGAGATCTCAGTCCAATTCAGGTCCACATCGCAGTTTCCATTTGTGTTTCCACCTCTTTTAGGTCAGACTAAATGAAGTCGTTAAAAGGGACACCAGGAAGAGCACTAATCGCAACAGCAGAAGGAACCGCGTTCACTGGGAGTTTTCCTTTTAAAGGGGAAGGCAGAAGTTGGAAAAACGAAAATTCAATTTTATAACAAATTAGCCTTTATTTTATAAAACTTTCAAGTAAAAAGAGCAGAATATCAACTGATGAAACAAGTGTGTCAATGAATAACAGTTACCATACTTACTCTAAAAATAAATCTTCTAGAATTCCACATACTCCAAGCAAAATTCCTTTCTAATAAAAGATGTTTTGAAGTCTACAGCGAGACGCAGTGGGTGACACACAACCAAAGCTTTGCTGCTCCTCTGGTGTCGGGAGATGCCAGAACTACATCGGAACCAGCACAGACAGTCACTGGACAGGGCTCATACTCAACACTAGGATGAAACAGAGGTGGAATTCCTGAGAGGGAGGGATAAAACGCAGAAGAAGGCAGAAATCAAACTCCTACACGAGGGAAAGCAACAATTCTACTTGGACCAAAACTCCTTGGGCCTTGGTTCTACAGAATAAATACTCTTCTCCATTGAGAAACACTAAAGAAGAAATAGTAACCCCAAAGGATTATAAGAAGAATCCAAGAAAAGTGCATTATCTTTCAGCAAAAGATGACGAAATAATTCCTACAAAATTCTCACAACAGATTTCACAGACAGGAATTAAAACAAGGTTACACAGCCAGCCACCGCCCGGAACCCCCCGCGCGCTGGGAGCGGCGACGTGAAGCGCAGCACGGCCGGGAGAGCTGACCCTCGGCGGGCAGGGACTCCGCAGGGAACAACGGCCAGCGCCGACCCACCTCAGACAGCAGGCTCACGGAAGCACGCTGCTACGAGCGTCTGCTTTCGTTGCAGGACCGCTGGTGCTTCACGGCTGCCTCGGGGAGGCCACCGGCGGCAGACGGCGGCCTGGGTCACCCCGCGCCCCGCCGGCTCCGTGGGAGAACCGGCCGCGGTGCCGCAGTGCCGCGCACAGCCCCGCTCGCCGTGGGTCCCTCCGGCAGCGAGCGCACCCCGCGCAGAGCACACGTGTGCCAGCCACCGCGAACTGTGCCAGGCTGGGTGGCGGTGCTGTGTGCCACAGAGCCTCATCGCTTATCCAGGAAGAACACAGAACCGCTTCCATTCTTCCCTCAAAGCCGAGAACGCAATGCAAAGTCACCCCCGCTGAAGTACAAGGCGAGGTGGAAACGGGGAAAAACAGAACTGAAATCCAGGTGACAACTCTGTGCAACCTGCATCACGGGAGTGCGGCAAGAAAACCACGTCCCTGCGCCTTAGCGTGTGCCTGCTCGATGTGGGTGTGTGCAGGGGGAAAGCTCCGTAGAACAGTTCTTTCAAAAAGGGGGAAAAGAAAAAAAGTGAAAATACAAGAAACGCAGAGAAAAATCATTGCCTCAGCCTGAGAAAAAGCAGCCATCACGCGACCCACGCCCGCAGGAAGGTCAGACGCCAAGCCTGCATTTCAAACAAACTGGGAAGCGGAGCTGAAGAACTCAGAGGAACGGGAGCTCCCACCCAGTGCGGCGACAGCCGCTTGCTGCCAGGTTTCTCCGACCCCCGGCCCAACCGGTGGACACAGCTTTCCACGCCACTGAAAGGAATCGTGAAACCAATCTACCAGTAGTCATTCCTCCTCTTTTTTTTTTTTTTTTTCTTTCAACAGAACTTTGGAATTCTGAGGGCCGTACTCCAGGCCGTATTTCTGAACAGTCACGTCCGGATCCACCCGTCCACGGAGGGCACGCACACACCGATGTCGGTATTTGTGCACGTCCCACGCTCCGCTGTACGTACGCGTCCTGTGCACAGCACAAGGAGCCACGCGCTGGACGCAGCAGGTGCACGCGTGCCCTACGGACACACGCCTGCGGTTCCACGGTAGCGTACGCTGTGTACATCCACCAGCAACAGGGACCCCAACGCACACCGCGTCTGCACCGCGTGCACTCATCTCACACGGCCTGCACACATGGTGTCTGCCCAGGCAGCAAAAGGCCCATTTGTGCTTTAAACTTCACCGTTCTGGGGGAAGAATGGGATCAATGCCTTGTGACAAAGCTCTGCCTCCGAAGAACAGGTGCAGTCACTGCTCAGAGCGCTCAGCTGCCAGCATGAGGGAGGAAGGCGGGTGATCCTCCCTGAACCAGGGAGAACCGTGTTGAAGACAACAGGAGAGACCACAGCTAAGCTTTCCTTTACTGCATGTCCCAGATTTTGAGTAAAAAGTGTTTCAGCAAGCCTAAGGCTCCTAGATCCTAGCACTGTGCACAGAGGACACGTCCCACCCGTGCTAATTTGCCTGCTCTCCTGTTACCACTCAAACAGACAGGGGGAGCGAGCCCACGAGGAGCAGGAGGATGAGCAGTTCCGACGCTGCGTGGAGCGCCGGATTAGTTCACATTTCTGGCTTCCCGCTCAGCAGCTTGAGAACACCGACTCCTTGCCTGAGGAGCATTCGAATTACAGTATTTCTGAGCACTGACAAAGCAGCAGAAAGTCTTGTTATGGTGCATAACACAGAATGAATCAAGCTATTTAGCTCATCCACCCTGTCCCTGGAGTGACATCATCCAGGCAGCAGTCCAGCAGTGGTTTTCCTCTCTAAAATGGCACTGCATACAAACGGGGTTTTATTACAGCAAGGAGACACCACGACGACTCATGCTCAAAAGAAAATGAAGAGGAGAATCTTACTCACAAACACGATTTAACTTCACGGGGACTCCTCCGCTGCAGCCATGCAGTTCGGAACAGCGCTCGCTCACAGCGGGACTCGCCTGGTGCTGGCTGCAGACAGACCGGGCTGACGGGACTTGAAGTCCGAAAGCAAACCAACAGCAAAGGGAAGTTGTTGACGTTTTAGTGTTTGATCATTTAGTCTGATGTATTTCAAAGAAACTTTTTTGCCTTGGGAAGGGGTGTCAAATCGGATTCCGTAGGATTAGAAATCCCACTGCAGCCCCACGGAGCATTACGAGAAGGTGCTGGAACCACCGCGGGGCTGACACCAGAACGCGTCCTCTCCCCTTCCGAGGCGGGTTAAAGGCTCACGTCACTTGCAGTGCCAGGAGACACAGAGAGAACAGGGCTCCGAGGCTCCCGACACACGTTTCGAGACCGGGGTTTTCGGTTTTGCCCGATGTATTGCTGCATGCTTGAACAGACGGGAGCACACGGGCAGCGCCCAAACGCCCGACACAGCCAACGCCACGACTCAGCAGCGTTTCAGAACTGAAAACTGTAATACGATTAAAATAATCCAATTTGATTCTTATCTCTGTGCAAGGAAAGCTTCCAGAATAAGGCGATCACAACAGAGCAGGGAGAAAGGGCTTTTGCTCAGTGACAGGCACTACCACAGTACCGTGGAAAATGAAGGGAAGCAAGGGCGTCAGACCGTAACCGCGCGCACCATGGCGAAGGAGCAGCACATTTCCCCAAAAACAGAGAAAATGTTGCAAGATAATGGCTGCATCAGTAAAAACAAAGACTATCAAGTACCTGGTTTGTACTCCTACAGAACCGAGGACAGGAAAGCAGAAACACATTAAGGACATGTACAAAACATTGTGCTAGATGCCTGCACTATTTAGACACAGAAGTCCAAGGCAAAGACAACTGAAGTTTTAGAATTCCTGTGATTATCAGAAAAGGCAATTTTCGTAAGCAAGCAATTCACAGATTTACCATAAGGACCTGCTCTGTATTTGACACGTAAAGCCCATGGCGCTGCCTTACCGGGGGCAGGACTGAGCCCTACAGCCGTAGTTTACAGCCCACCCACACCGCCAGCGCTTCCGCAATTTACGCACGAACACGTATTTTGCCAGTGAAATCTGATTGGACTTGGCCTTATTTCAGCTAAATGATGTTTCATCTGTAACCCCACCGCATAAATAAAATAAACCCACAATCCTGTAACCGCGCTTGCGTATGAGGTAAAGCAAGATTCCACGCAGCGACTGAACGGGCAGACCGTCGCCTGTCCCACATCGGAGTGAACTCCCTCTTCGCATCACCTGCAATCCAAATCCAATGCCAACAAGGGTTTAAATAGGAAGAACCACTCGTTCAGAGTCTTCGAATTTGGAACATTTTACGCGCTTTGCTAACTGTATTTGTGCCCATCACATATAAACCGCCAGATTCTTCCAGAGAAGCCGGATGTCCCGGGTAACAATGGACCATCTAGCAGCGAATTTATGCTGAAGACTTTGATGTAGATAAGATACCCATTAGCCTACCATGAATAATTAAATAAATGTAACAAGTGAAAGCTAATTCTATAAATATTGTTTTATAACATTTTCTTTGAGATTCATACTGCAGCCTCAAAAACAATGGAAGTCAGGTAAGAAGCCGGATTCGCAAGTTGCAGTCTACCGAACGCAACAGTTGTCTCCAAGACAAAGAAACTTTGTTTTCAGCATCTGAGGACGGAGTTAGGTTTCTGACAAGCGGTACATTTCCTCTAAAGGGGTCACACAGCCTATACAGCGCTCCCTGCGGCGGGCGGAAAGCCCCGCGCAGCCCAGTCCCCTTTACCCAGCCAGTCCCGCTGGAGCTGAGGCCGCCCAGAGCCGTTCCCCCGAACACGAGGCCCGGGGCAGCGCCTAGGAGCCGGGCATGTCGGCCTTGCTGAGCGCGATGGCCAGCTCCAGGTCCTCCTGCTCCTGCCTGCGCAGCCGAGCCAGCCGCTCCTGCTCCGCCTTCTCGCTCTCCCGCTTCGCCCAGGCCAGCTGCTGCTCTTCATTTCCAAACTGAAAAACGAAAAGGGAAAACAAATCAATACATTTACCAAAAAGCCAGGGGAAATTACGTGAAAAACACAAGGAAGCAGCCTCGTTGAACACGAGCCAAGTCCAGCAGGCTGTCTCGGGGTAGCTCTTTGGGACTGAGACAAGAACCCCTTGCCGCTTCCCCCCCGCCGTCCCCTCTTTACCTCCCTGACGCCCCCCGCCCCAGACCGCACCCCACAGCCACAGGGGGGTGCTAGGGGGAGCGCAGCGACCCTCAGCTGGCTCCAACAGCAGCCAACTTGTCAGCTGGCAGGACCAGGAGTTATTTGTTCTCGTGCAACTCCGCTGCCTAGCGGCAGCATCTCCTGCTCAGGGTGAGGGGCTTTAATGACGGCTCTGGAGACCGCTGACTCCTGATCCGGTGATGAAACTTCCAGGAGTCACAACCAGCGCTGCTGTAACTGCTCCTGAAGCGCATGCAGAGTTTTTCCAGAAAGAAATAATGTAAGAGCATCCCGCTCACTGCAGCGGAAAGCGCTGAGGAGATGTCACACCTTTTGACGCTCAGCTTCTAAGCCTACCAAACGCTTTTAGGAACACTGCAACAAAACTGTCCCAAAATTAAATGCTGGTGTTTGCTACTGAATTAGGCAAAAGTTTGTTTGCCTAGCCTTTTTGCATAAAGTATTATGAAAATATTTAAGTAATTGTATAATTTATATAATAACAATTTAAATCTAAAATATAATTCACTACTGTCGAATTTGAGCATTTGCCGAAGAGGGTGAAGTTAGCAGAAGAGATGGCAGAGATGCGTGCAAACATTTGCATTACATCCCACTTCTCGAATCTGCTCTGTACCACCTTCATTTCAGTGTTCAGGATTTTGTTTATTTATTTTGTTAGGGGCAGGCAGGGAGCGATCTCCCTTTTAAACCCAAGTTTAAAGGGTTAAAAGGGTTTGAAGTTAAACCGAAGTTTTAAACCTCCTGTTTAAACTCAAGTCCAGGTCTAACTTACTCTAGTTAAATTCTGCTTAGGTGTGTTCTTCTGGATGCTCACGGTTCCTCACTTTATTTCTCACAATATTTCCAAAATCAAGCTGATTTGATGCATGGAAGAGCACTATTTTAACACTACTTCAAACAACACTTCTGCATTCAGTGCCATCAAAACGTACACGAGGACCTTGGCGTTCAGTGTTTCTGACAGACCTCCACCCACCTAATGATATTTTGCTTTTCAAGGGAACAAATCCTACTGTCATTCCTCATTTAACCATTTCCAGGAACAGCTGGCAGCTAGGATTTCAGTGCTCACTAAGATTTCCAACAGATATTTTCTAGATACAGGGAAGACAGACTCAGATGGCAGTAGCACTCCTCCACTTATTCCAAGGACTTGAATATCCTACAGCTAGAATAACCGACAGTAACAGATATTATTGCCAGTGTTTTCAGAAATACAATCAACTTCGGTCAAACTCTCCAGGGTGTCTTTTTTTTTTTTTTTTTAAACATTGAGAACAGATGTACTGAGATAGCTTCCATCTACGGACAGGTCTTTCAAGCTTGTGACAGCCCCGTTTCTGGCATGTTGACCGTTGGAATGAAACACAACAGTTCCTTCTGGCCACTGATTCATGCACAGATGGCCTATAAAAGGGCCACATAACTCAGTTACAAATCATTTAATTTTTTTTTTCCCATAAGTCCACATTTCAAGGAGTCTATAAATATGCATCACATCTATAATTTCATTAAAACTCACTTTTTTTTTTTTCCAAAAGCAGTCAGAGCCAATGCATAAACGGACTGTAGCAAAAGTAATGAAATACAAAAAAAGCTACAGGAGCTATCAAAAGACTTCATTTTGTTCCGAAGAGTCATATTTAATGCCAGTGGCGATGTTAGAATACTACGAGAACACAGAAACTCTGGCTGCTTGCCTTGACCAACAAATTATTTCTTTGCACAGTAACGAATTCCAGTCACAAGTCAGGTTATCCAATTATTCAAACCTACATGATCCTGCTCTCAGATTCCACGGACTCAAACTGTGTGTCAGAATACCTTCTGTAAGTACAATTGCAAAGTTACCAACGAACAGTTGAAGCTGAGCACAATGTTCTTCCTGATTACAAGGTAACCAGTACACTTCAGACTTCATACAGCAGCACTGGAATTATGAATTGTACCAATATAACTGTGTTACAGGCAAGAAAAAAAAATAAACACTGTAAAAACCAGGGAAACACTCAAATTCAGTTATTCAGTTAGCTTTTTTTTTTTTTCCCTCCTCCTTAACAGCAGTAGAAAGCCACTCGCAAAATCAATTAATTTTTAGTTTCATTGGATGAAGTGCCACCTAACAGTAAGTGCCTACTACTCACGGTCTCACTTCTCCTACTTCTCCTCAACCTTTACAGTTTATCTCATCTAGAGCACCCACTGCGGTGGGGATCGCTGATCCTGGCTGACCACTCCATGCAGCCCAGCAGCGTCAGCCACACTTAAGACACATGCAGTCTGCACATAAGGCAACGGTGGCTGGGAAACGGTCATTCCGCTCCCTCCTTGTCTTTCACTCAAGGATGAAGCTAGTTGGTGGTCAAGAAATTTCAGATAAAGCAAGTTTTGCGTCTTACTTTTATTAAGAATGTCACCATTTCGCATACAGTCACAGAGCTGAACTGTGATCAGGTTCAACAGGCTAGCACTAGCTGTGGCACAGCATACGTGATGTCTTCACCTCGGACGTCTCCAGTACCACAGACAAATTAAAGCTCTGAGGCCAGCGAGAAGTGTGCACAGATGACCTCAACTAACAATGTCAAACAGGAAGGTGATACACATTTACTATCATCTAAGAGTCAGGGGAAAACATTAAAAAATCAGCAACCTGCAAGGTTCAGCTTCAAGCCCTCCTCCTGCTGAACACACACTGAGCCACCAGGAGCAGACCCAGCTGGCGACTCCGGCACTGTGACGGAGCAAAAGCACCTGGAAGAAACCTGCGGCTGCAGGTGGGACAGACCTCTGCCTACCTGTGGAAGCAGTAAAACCAGGCAAGGGCTGCGTTACAGCCGCCTCCAGTCCGGTAACATACCTGCCAGCACTGAACGCCAGGTCTCAGCAACCCGGAGGTTTTGAGCGACCGGGCGCTTGGCTTCGCGTTCAAACCTTCTGACGCTGCCTTTTGGTGCAATGGGGATGCTTCTGTGCTGGTCCTACAAAACCGTTTTCTTTTCTGTGTCTAACAAGGGCTTTTCTACAACATCAGTAATGGCAACAAAACGCAGCAGCTACGTTTTCATCTCTCTTGTGATCACATTCCATTGTGTACAGCAAACATCGTGACAGGATTGCCAGAAAATTTTTCACAACAAATACAAATACTTCACGGAATTTTTCCCTTCAAGAATTCTCAGGATATGGTGAAATTGCTATATAAATGTCTTCAACAATTATTTTCGAATCTTTACATCATTGGCTCCCAAAAATCAGTTTACAAAATAGCCTCCATGCAACAAAAACAATACACAGATTCTGCTACAAAGAATTTGTGAGGAAAGGCACACTGTACTAAAATAACTTAAATGCAAGTAAACCCTTTGAAATTTAGTATGAAACTCAAAACTTATTTTTTATTGAAATAATGCCTTTTTATTACAGAAATATTAATACAAAAACAATGAGGACAGCATGAAGGTACCAAGAGACAGAAGCCAGTAAACAGTAGGTTTGCAGTTAAAACAAAAACCCAACAGATTGCTGCAAGCAGAGCAGAAAGTGGTTTGCTCAGAGACAATGAACTTAACTTACAGAGCTGAAGTCTGCAAACCCCAAGGAAGAGTCTTTAGAAGTTTTACTTGAAGAGGAGGGAGCAAATGGATCTTTTCCACTAAATGGGTCCCCAAACCCCTTTTTACTCTGAAACGGGTCACTGCTGTCAGCCCCAAATGGCTGGAATGGATCATGGGGCTTGGGAAAATCTGAAGACCCAAGGTGGCTTACAGGAGTACTTTTACCTGGAAAGTTTAGGAAAAAAAAAAAAAAAAGAAAAAAAAAAAAAAAAGGAGAAAAAAAAANAAAAAAAACAAGGAGAAAAAGAGAAGTTACTTACCATGGACAATGCAAATCCCTTAAACAGGAAACTGTTGTGAGGCACTTTAGCATCATCCATTCCTCCTGCGGTGGTTTAAAACTTAAGCAAACACAACAGTACTCATTGCTCAAAGCAAATCCCCTCAGAGAGCTCTCTCCTTTAACTTATTTCTCTTACAAACGCTGCAATATTAATACCATCAAGATTTTAAATGATAAAGCCCAACACAAAGACATTTGATCAGAGGAATTTAACACGCAAGACTTCAGTTCATTTTCCAGGAACAGAGATATTTCATTTTGCTTGGGATTACATAAAAGACAAAATGCATGGAATTTTACATTACTAAAATAATTAAGCATGTTAAGTAGAACTGAATAGCAACTTATCTGTGACTTTACACTTTTTTTTTTTTTCCTGGAACTGGTTTATACTTTATGACTGTGTACAACGGAAAAAAGAGCGCGATAAAGAAATCACCTTGTTCTGGGGTGCTTGTTGTGCAACCCAGCTTCTGTAGGTGACTTCTTGTCACCCCAGTAACAGGAGTGGAGTATGAGCATGTTGTCTGTGCTCACCAATAAGGATTGTATGTTTCAGCTGTTGCAATTAGAACCTCAATGGCTAATTTTAAATTCCCCTTGAAGAAAGCTCTATTTTGCTAGGTCAAATCACTGAACAGAACAAGGTCAGGCCTGGTGATACCATGCACCTGAGAAATGGTAAGGCAAAACCTGGAACCATCTTTAGAAGAAACAATATTTACAACCTCTCACCAAACCACCTCAACGACACACCTTGCTCTCATTAATAAAACTGTAGTTTTTAAGCTTCCAATTCTCTGGACTACAGCAGGAATCTTATAATTTATTCACTTCAGGAGACATACTAGGAAAGCACAGAGAAATGGAGCTGAAAATGCAGATTTCAGAGTATGCACTTGCCACATGTACGACACAGCGTGGAATCTTCTCAGAAAGTATTTTCAGTCAGTGGTGGGTGCCCGTAAGCACTGCAAGCTACACGCACTGACAGAACTTGCCTGAATCTCCACACTGCCCTTCACCCTACATGGTCCCAGATTTGATGGACAACGGACGAACTGGTCCGTTTGAGCTCCTCTTTCCATAGGTTAAATCTGCTGCTGCCGAAACCACTTTGTGGAATTGGTGACTGTTAGCACAAATGCAGGTTTTGCAACAATTTGCTCAGCAAACCAGTTTTTTCTAGGTGGCCTGTTTAAAGTTTTTGCACAAAGCCCCTAGTGGTTTCGGAACACAAACAGAGAACACTGGGGTTTCTGTGCTTCATCTTCAGCACAGATCACAGAAGAGTATCTTTGCTGTAGAGGAAATGTCACCATGAATGCTAGAGTTACTGCTAATAATATAGACAAATTCCATTATGTTCTCAGTGTCATTTTCTGCAGTTTCTGTGTGTTGAAGAACGTAAGAGGGTTTTAATTTTGTGCTTTTGAAGAAAAACAAACAGGACAGTCTTCATAAAGTCACAGCTATTTTTTGCAGAGAAATTTAAGGGCAGTGCCCATGCTGAATAAGCCAATCCCAGCACTCATGAGCCCTCTCTCACTCCACTCTGTACGTTGCTGCTTATAGCTTGGTTTGATCCTGCAGTACTCAGCAAACATGGTTTTGAGGCCCAGCAGGTTTGGTTAGATTTTCAAATTTAGTAATTTCTTGGCCACAAATTAGTAATAATGACAAGAGCGTTCCCCTTCTTGCAAAAGATCCTTGCTGGCTTCCCCCAGGTGTGGGTCCCCCAGTGCAGTAAGTGTACATTTAAGTAAGATTTTTGTATTTCCCTGTGGGTAAAGTATTTCTATGATGTAAAGCACAAATACCAAAATCACATTAAGAAGTCAACAACTGAACAGAAGGACGTGGCAAAATCCTAGCAGTGCAAAGCACACTACTAGCAGTAACTCACAGTAAAAACGCTACATTTTGTAACAATACCGATTAACGTTTCTGAGGTATGGCAATATGAAAGCACAGGCAAACAGTTGTAACCCTTACTTATTTGATTTTTCTGCTAATAGTTTCAGGGGAAAAAAGTTCAGAAAAAAGCAAAACAGGTCCTATTCTGAAACCACAGCAGTTTCAGCAGTTACCCAAGTGGTGCACCCAAACCACACCGAGGACTCACTTCAGCAAAACGAGATGATGAACAAAATGGTTTACCACAGCAAATGCTGTTAACTTACAGTGAACTCCACCCATGCAAAGGGTTTATCTAATTTCATGCCCCAGAGCAAACTTCAGGGCTGAGATCTATAGATCAAGGCAAACAACCTCGCGCTGGCAGAACACAATTACAAAATTTGACTTTTTGAATCACAAGGCACTGGCAGAGAAGCAGGTCAAGGAAACATCTATCCTTTTCACTGCACCCCACGTTTCAGGGATGACCCCAGCCTTCTGGGGGAGCACCTTGCTGTTTGGCAACAAGCAGCAGTCTTCGGGTGCCTGAAGACTGCACTCTGCCCACTCGCAGGCAAACACGCAGCTTCCAGCCAGCACCCCGTGCGCAGACATTCCCTTCCAGGAAGCTTTCTGCAGTGAGAATCATGCTTCGGCGAGTCAGAGCCACGCCACGCGGGACAAGCGGCGATCGCGCGTGTGAGCCCACACCCGCACGGACCAGGGGGTGCCAGGGCTCCTCGCACCCCGCGCAGCCTGGAGGCGGTGCCCCCCGCACTGAACCACATCCAGCCACCCCTCCTGCCCGTCTCAGCGTGCCTGGCACCACGCTGTTCAGCTGCCCGGCTCTTCCACTGATGCTGAATAACACTTGCCCAAACTGAGCTTTAGGAACTTGCACACAAAAATTACTACCAGCTTTCAAATGTTCTTGAAGGCTAGTTAAATTAAAACCAGTTTTCTATGGAATACTTGAAGGTATTTGTCCTCAACAAGGGCTCTTTCTTCACCATGTTTCAAGTTCAACTATCTGGCTATAAAGCTGCTCACACAAAATCATACTGTGTATTTTCAGTAACAGAAGTAAGATTTTCTCCTATGCAAAAAACCCTCAAAGCTGCTTTTGCTTAGCATTTGCAAAATTCTCTCCTTTTGCTAGCCCAGTAACTCTGAAATTCTCAGCTTAAGAGAAAAAATCTTTACAAATGCCTGGGAAGGAGAGGTTAGACATCGTTACACGTTCAGAGCAACAATCTGTTCTGAAACAGACTCTGGGCAGCCTGTTTCAGCAATCAGTACTGAAATATCTTTATTGTGAGAAATCAGCACAAACAGAATCACAGCGTGAATGGAATTTTTAGTTTGTGGCTGGGGCAGGTGCTCCACCCGTGAGTCATTTATCCTAAACAACAAGGGATGCTTGTATTCTTATGCAACCGTCAGGTCTTGTAGAAAAAAAACGTTTCCTTGTCAGTCACAAACTTTGAGGCTCAATTTTTCACAGTCAGCTGCAGATGAGGAAAAAATAAAGGTGAACAGGCACCGTGCTGCTCGTGAGTAACCTTGGGGACTCGAGAAGCTCTAAGGAAACAGGTGCGCAGTGCTGCTTAGAAATAAACACGGCAGCCTGCGACCAGGCGGTAACAGTGCCCTGTACCCCCCTTTAGACCACGAGGTGAGCAGCACAACTTGAATACGCCCTTGCAGAAAAAGTTAAAATGCAAGGGAATTCTTTTAGTTCTTTTTTTCTCCAGTTAAACTTAATGCTTAGCAGACTTCTTTCTCTTGTTCATAACTCCTGACTAGATCTGTTAGACCCAGCATGGCTTCTTTCTTCTCTAATGTAACTCACAAAATACATAGAGAAAATTTCTATGCAAGTTCATATACTGGGGATGTAGCACATGACGCAGGTCAAGAAGTGCCCACAAATACATGATGTTCTTAAGCACTAACTGCTCACTGGATATCATTTTCTTTCAAGAAATGAAATCAGTAAATGCACACAGAGCATTCAGGCTCTGTTTTGCAAGTCCTTTGTAACTGAGATCCCCAACAAACCGTGAAGTCTTCACTTCTATCTGACTGAGGACACAGCGTAGGCACGCAAACACTGCCAACTCAAAAAGCAAAGATCTAAGCTCTCTTCTGCCCGCAGTGATAGCTGTGGGTAAGCTGTCAACGTCCATGTGAACCGGCAGTACTCCTGTACTGCTTTCTAGATGAAAAATAAGTCTAAAATTGTAGAAAACAGTCAAACTATTAAATGCCTTAAGTTTAGAGAAGTGACACATATGAAAAAGCACTATATTTATCATTGGCATAGAGGAGGAGGAAGCACCACATGCAGAGGAAGGCAGCAGCAGCACAGGCTGCACAGACACTGCCGCCCTGCGGGGCACCAAGCACAGGTCGGGGCTGCACAAGAAGTCCCATGGCCTGAACCCAGCTCAAATGCTCACTTAGTGGGCAGAAATCTTACATCTGCCTTCCAAGGTCTATGAACAGTGCATTTGCTTCCACTTCTAGCTCCTCAGGGCTAACAACCACCTCCTGCAGCAACCAGACTTGTGAGGAAAGGGAGAAGCGTCCTCACCCGAAGCCAGGAGTTATTGCTGGAGGGGATGGATTACCCAGGCACCACCGCTACCACCAGCAGTTCAGTGGTTCTTGATGGATCTTAACTAGGTCTGAAAGACCTCACCCCACCCCTCCTGATGTTCTAAAACCATCAGCAGATTTAGACACCATTTCTGTGTACTTGGGACTCCACACAAGCAGGGCATCTCACTAACCTAAGGAAGGCTAGTCAGTCCCCTTTTCTGTCTTCTCAACATTTTTTGCAGTATTTTGGCATTTCAAAAAACACCATCTGTCATAAAACACATGTGAGAACGGAGTCGAAGCCCTTAACTCAAAGACAGAGGTGTTAACCACTAACCTCTGAAATGCCAGCTTACACGCTCATTGTCCATTCTACCTCAGAGCTACAAAGAACAAAGGGATCAAAAAACACAGCCAAAGTTCTTTGATGACCTAGCCCTGCGCAGTCTGGAGCAACAACTTCCCAGTGCAATTTACTTTAATATCTGTATTTCACATGGCAGAAAAGTAAACCTATCAATCCCTCCCCCCCCTTTTTTTTTTCTGTTTTGAAGTGATTAACACTTAGTCCTTTGAATTCCAAATTACGGTATTTTCCTGCTGCTTACATATCGGCATTCCAAAGAAAAACTTTTTTTTGGTAAGTACATAATCATTGAAGTAGTCTATTACTAATGTAATACCAAACACCTCCATTAGTCACTAATAGTCAATATATTTAAAATAGACTAAAAATAGCTCCAGTGGCAAAACCAACTGTTTTTACCAAATAATTGTTCCAAGAAGAAAACACACTGAAATTGCAAAGTACATTTTCTTTCAGGACTTTTATATTCTTTCAAGGTTAGAAAGGTCAAAACCACTATAAGGCAAGCAATAAAAATTTAGAAGAGGTTGAAGGTTACACACTGGTTAGTGGTGAAGGTTCCTCCACTAATATCACTGGTTAACAGCACTGTTATAACCGCAATGTGGAATGCATGGTGCTGCACTTGAAGGAAGTGGGTAAGGGTGGGGCAAATGCACTAGGTCCCACGATCAAAGCACTAGAGCATTGAATTTTACTTATAACCCAATCACTGACACCCACACAGCAGCTTCCTGTACTTTAAAAAAGAAAAAAAAAAAATCTGTTTCTCTCTTTTTGTAATCAACAACTTTTACCTAGAAACTAGTTAGCGGTGAACTCTGACTGATTCCAATCTGCAGCGCACGGCAGAAAACATAATTGTTAAGTGTGAGAACCTCCAAAGGCCACCTCAACTGCCAGGTTTCAGTGTACCATCTCTTTCTGACTAGCTATTCTTAACTACAGAACAGTTCTGCGAAACCTGAGCACTAGTAGAAGAAATCACAGAACCATGGGATGGTTTGGGTTGGAAGGGACCCCCAGAGGCCACCCAGTCCCGCTCCCTGCAGGGCACAGGGACGCCTCCAGCTGGGGCAGGGTGCTCAGAGCCCGGCCAGCCTGACCCTGGCTGTCCCCAGGGACGGGGCAGCTGCTGCCTCTCCGGGCACCCTGTGCCAGCGCCTCCCCACCTTGAGCACAAAGAACTTTTCTTATGTCCAGTCTGAATCTCCCCTCTCTCAGTAACACAGAGTGACCAGAAGTTCAGTGGTGCTAAATAATATTTTATGACAGAATAAAATGTATTTTACAAATTGACACAATTTTAGTTATTTTTAGGACAGCATGAGAAAACAACTTGCACTGGAACTTACACCCCTCTCACAGGGCACCTGTGCTGAAGGACGTAAACATGCACTATGATGTTTCTTAACATAAGCAGTAATCAGTCTTGCCTTGTTTTTTCATTTAATAGGCTAAGGGGAAGACAAATACACAGCTCGCTGTGCAAAGCACGGTCCTGCTCACAACTGGATAACTTTTTTTGTGCTTTTTGAGCATCGTTAAAAACACAACATCAATAAATACTGGAAAGCTTTCACTTATCTCAGAAAAAAAAAGCCTTCAATTTGCCCAGTACCACCTGGTGAACATCAAATTACTTCAGCCAGGTCCCAGAGGGGCTGTACTAAACCTAATGTCCATTAGGAACTTCATGGACTGTGAGCACGTTCCTGAAGAAGAAGAGCACGCACATACTCCCTGAGCGATCGTTATCGGAACGGTCTGGTCAGAGTGGCTGAAGAGCTTTTTCTTAGCTGATCTTCCTCAGCCTAGAAGGAATCTTACACCAGGTGAGGGACAGAGATGCTGATTTTTCAGATCTTTGCACGTTACAAAGCTGTGCTCCTGTACCCAGGCTTGTAGCTTCTAAGATGCCTCTTCCTTGTCACTTCCTTGCCTTTGTTTTTATTCACTGATTTATTAACCTTCCTCCTCTTCCTCTTTAGAGACTGTACTTTATCTTTAATTATGTTTGTTTTTCTGATTAAATGTTCTATTGTGTTTTCAACATATGAGATTTCTCTTGGACCAAACAAGGATCACTTTAAGACTGAAAAACATCTGAAAGATCTTGAAGACTTTGGTTCAAAAAAAGTGAAAAAGAAGGAGAGTGATTTATGAAGAAGAAAACAACAGTAAGCCTGAGATTCAGCCTAAGATCCAGCCTTAAACAATCTCATGATTGTTATCCCTCCCCTTAACCTTAGTTTTTGAGAAGGGAAAGATACGGATCTCAGGGGTGTCTAAGCCATGCCACACAGCAAGTGCTTGCCTATCCTTGCTAGACAACAACGACCACAAACGGCTGTAAACAAAGTACCTGCCAGCAGTCATCAGATCACTGCTGCTTGTTGATGCCCAAACTCTGAAAAAAGCCACCAACTACAGAAGAACAGGAAAAAGAAAAACAACCCATCTTTCAGTTTACAGGTCAGAATTCATACAGCGAAACAACGACTGCTCACTGAAACCCTGCTGCCGACAATGCTGCCAGGGCTGAGAAGTTCCCTTAGGCCCTGCACGAAGTTCACCAGCAGAGCTCCTGTTTGAGAGCAGCTAATCTGAACCCCATATTCCTTTTGCAGGTGTGTGCAGGTACATCTGAAGGCCCTTTGATGTGACCTTCACCAAAAGGTTATCGGAGGCTGTGCCTGGTGTCTCCCTGGCCCTGTGCTCAGCTCCAGGGGTCTGCTCCCTCTTTATTTTCATGAGGGAATGAGAACTGAGGCACAACCCCTCATTTATCCAGACAAAACTTGGACACGTGGGCAAGGAGGGAAAGTGTGGCACTCTCTGGTCACATCCCGACCATCCAGCACACCCTGCCATACCTCAAGGGACAGCTCAGCCAATGCCTGCATGTCACAGAAGGCCTAGTGAGCCTTGAAAGCTGAAAAGCCCTGGAACAGGAACAGTCCCTGGTGGATATTCTTTGTTTCCCCTGTCAGCTGCTACTTTGGGAAAATCAGGCAGCTTTTAGTGCTCTGCAAAAATATCAGCTAATATTTTCTACTTGATTTTAGAGAGCTGAGAACAAATAAAGCTAACAAAACACAAGCAAGCACACAAGTCCTTTTCAATACTCAGATCTGATCCCCACCCCTCTCAAAAGCAAGAAGTTTTTTTAAAACAAGCATGAACTGGGAACAGAAAGGCAACCTACAGATTTCTCTAATAACCAGCATTTATTCATCCTTCAGCAAGATCTTTATCACTTCTTTTTTTTTAATTAAACAGACCAATGAGAAAGGTAAGAAACAACGGAAGTTTTTTTCTGTTGTTTGTTTTCTCAGCAGTGCTCCCATTTCTAACACACACTTCTATCTCTTGCTCAAATCGCAGTGTATTACTATAAAATTTCTCATGTTTTAAGTAACCACTGAAGATCGCTTTAGTGTGGAAGGAAGGGAGGAGTATAACTGCATAAGCACATGAGGCTCACTTGCTTTAAAAAAAAACCTGCTTTGTTTCCTCCTAGTCTATTTTATCATAACAACATTTGGTTTTGGTAGCACAGCGGAACCTTACAAATATTGTGTCTCCCAACGAGAGAGAACTCCACATTTAAACAGATTTTTGAAAAGACTGATTAAAAGCTGAGTGCACCCACCTAAATTCAAAAACAAATTATTGAAGCTAAATGTCCAAAATTCTTCAATGTGTACAAAAGAGGGAATGAAGAGAGAGACAAATGCAACAAGAAAAATGTAGGCGTGTCATTCCTACAAAATGCACTGCCCATTTCTGCTGCCAGCATTACAGTGTACTGCTAGGAGCAATCATGTTTCAAACAAGTAACATAAAGAAACCACATGAAAGAAGTAAAATACGTGTATTTTGTATTTGTTTGACTCTTTCACGGCAAATAAAATTACCTTCAGCTTTAACACTTCTGCTTCTATTCCAAATCTAATGCTGCTGCAATGGCTGTTTGTAACTCTGGCCTGTTAAACAGTATTTTCCAAACCTGGACGGAAAGCACTTTTCATGTTATCCAAGAAGCTAGTTCTAGCACAACTGGTTTGCAAAACCAGTCAGATCAACAGAACTCGTTACAAACAGGATGGGTGCAGGGTGCATGCTTTTCTCCAGCATGCAACAGCAGAAAGGGAGGCAGCTCTCGGTGCAGTTACTGCTAGGCCAGGGGAAAGGCAGGCACACCTTCAGATTCGAGATGTTGACCCACGTTTGCTGCAGAGTTATTCATACAGAGAACCCAGAAATCTTTTTTTGTTGTTGTGTTTTTGGTTTGGTAAGCCAACTAAAGGTTCACTGCTAATATTAACTGAACTATACCACCGCTGTCAAATGTAGACTTGAAACTAAGAGCTCTCAAGTGGCCTCAGTTCTTGAAACAGTTTCACTGGTACCTGAATGTTTTGAAAAACCAGCTCTAAGAGGGCAAACAAGTTGAAGTTGAGTCTAGAATCAGTTCCACTGTGGTTTATTAACAATTCCTGCCAATTTACTGATAATCTCAGACCTTCTTCCACAGCTGAAATATAAGATAAGAAGATAGAACACTGCCAACTTATCCTTACTTCCAAGGATATATTGTAAATTGGAGGAACTGGTTGTTAAAAATATAACCTCCTTACCACTGGGTGGCTTGGGCCGTGGAGGGACATTTTTCTTCGGTGGTAATGCTGGTGTGTCTGATTTGCTTTTGAAAGGGTCGTCTGAGAACCCCATCCCTCCAAAAGAGGAGGTGAAGGGGTCTGAAGGTACTGACTGCAACAGAAGAAAAAGAAAAAGAGTGTAAGCACATTGCTGAATATCTGTTGTTTCACAAAGGCTGTAAGTTAACCCAGGGAAAAGCATTAACGTCAGTTCTATAAATCTGTCCTCGTTTTTTTATGCCAGTGGTGTAAGATGCTAAGACCCACTGTCAGAGGTGCTACGACTTCGTTAACACTAAAAGGTATTTATCCTCTTAATTAGTTAAGTACTTCTAGAACTTTCACTCCTAGCAAAAAGCTGACAAAAATAAAAGGAAGTAAAACTCCACCTATATTATTTAGCAATGAACATCCATACTACAGTGTGGCCTTCCCTCTGATAAACTGAGCTGTGAAACAAAGTAGTAACTGGGAAAACACGATACACTGCAGGGTGGTCAGCTTTTTTTCCAAGCTTTTATAAGGTTACACATGTCTACTTGTCTGTTTTTTGTAAAAGCTCAGGGAAAATTCTAAAAATACATTGTTTTAACGTACTTCATATATAGATATAGCTGGTTTCGGTGAAAGACTCTCTTAACGATTAAAAAAGCCACAATAAACTGTGCCATGCAGGAAAATTTAATATCTTGAAATAAAAAAGAGGAATTTTCTAGGCAAAGCTAAAGCTCACAGTCACTAAAAGGTCTAACTGGTGCCAAACACACCAATCTTTGTAAAGCCTGCTGCCACCTAGTGGAGAGCTAGGAACCGCACAAAAACAAAGAAAAGTTAGAAAAAAGATGGATTATCTGATCATTTTGGCCAAAGCTCATGTACTCCCGAGCTAACATTTACCCTACAATATTTAAGTGTTATTGTGGAACTAAATGTAAAAAGGTGGGCAACTGATCTTAACTGTAAATTCCAAAAGTCCATCTCAGAAAACTGACGGCACTGTGGCTACCCTCATCAGGAGGCTGGGACACAGCTCTGTTTGGAATACCCGATATACCCCGTGTGTAACAACAAACCCTGTTAAATGCTGCCAAATGTCAGCACACAACGCTTCCACTGGTTCCCTGCCCTCAGGGAGAGGTTTAAGAACAAGTCAGAACACCACGTGAGATGCAGACTCAGCAACGTCTTGCTCCAGCCTTGCTTTATCTGGAGCCACAGCCTTTGAGTACAAGTAGAAACTAGACATTACTTCTTCTGATCCTCTGGTATTTGACAACACGTGTGAAAACTGATTTCCCTCTCCTGGCCTACTGGTGAGACTTCACCATGTGTGAGATGGATGGAAAGCGCTTTGCTAAGCGACTGTTGAGACTGATCAGAAGACAAACAGAAATGGGTTGTCTGCTTAAATATTACAATTATATCACACCTTCCAAAAAATTGCTTATACTTTTTTGAAGGGACACTTGCTTTCCTTATAACTTTTACCTTTGACATCTGACTGAAGTCTGCAAATCCCTCACCACTACTGAAAGTGCCACTTCCAAACGGATCCAATGTTCCAAACGGATCTGAAACAAACACAGAAAAAAAAAATATTTAAAGTAATAGGAAGAATTTTGAAGAATTGATGCCAATAAAGTAGGAAACCAGACAGGTGATTAAACAACACTTGCATTTTACTCTCTCATGTGATGTTATGAGAAAATTGCACAGAGCAATGTTTGTCTATCAATTGGTTAGGGAAAAAAAAAAAAAAAGAGGGAACTGTGTAGTTTACGCAGAGGTTTAACCTCCATAAACCATAACCAGACCACAGTAGTATTTGCCACCAGTTCTCAATACACTTCTTTTATTCTTAAGATATTTTTTTTCCCCATAAAGGGATACCTACTTATTTATCTTCATGAGAAAAAAAACTTTCCTCTTACCTGGACCTTTTGAGGAGACACTGGAAGACGTAAAGGGATCGCCGCTTTCAAAAGGGTCAGGCTAAACAGGAACAGATGTACATCATCATTGTTCTGCTGTACCGCACACTTCTCTTTCTACACACATCAGAATCTACTGCTTTAGGACAAACCACTTCCAGTTTCAGCCCACACTGTTCAGTGGACATATAACAGGATAAAAGTGAACAGATGAAATATGCAGCATTTGGCTACTGACAGCATTGAACAAAACCTACAAAAGTGCCAACAAGCAAAACACCTTCGAGTGAGAAATATCTCACACTTCAGTACAACCACTGCTGGTTCCTGCGGCAAAATAATAAGAAATTACACTCAGAAGTGTTAGGTCTTTAAGCAACAGAGACTAAATACTCAAGTCAGGCATTTACATCATCATTAATTCAGACACGCTACATATCCCAAGCTTCTTTTCATATGAATGGTGTTCACAGTTGCTCTTTGGCTTAGACAATCTGTTGTCACCCAAGTACACACCTACAGACCTAAACTGAGCTCCCGCTGCCTGACACTAGCTCTGCCACCTGGGTTGCAACAGTCAGTGAGCTACAGAAGAGTGAAAGAAGGATTCATTTAAAGAACAAAAGAATAAAAACCCTTAACACTCCCTCCAAAAAAAAAACAAAAACAAACAAACAAACAAAAGAAAAACAAAAAAAACCAGCCACCCGCACACACGAGCACAGCTGAAGAACATTTCTGTGCTGTCCTTCCACTGTTTTCTATTGAGGGCTCAGTAATCCTTTAGCCAGGTATGAAATTCCCAGTAGAAAAGAAAGACGTCCACATTTCTGCATCTCCAGAGCGCATCCCTGCCATGGAACTGGAAAGAACAAACTCCTGCTTGCCTCAACAATCCATTCCTTAACTAAGAACAAAATGAATTGTATTTCACCATTTCAGAGACAAGCATTGAGAGATCCTTCCTTCATTCCAGCTTTCAGGTAATGAGCTTGTCAATAGCAAAGAAATCTCTTGTGTGCAAGTTCATAAACCACTGACCTTTGAGGGTAAAGTGGAGGGCTTTGTGAATGGGTCTGATGTGAATGGGTCACTCTTCACCTGTTTCTTGAAGAAATCCTCAGGGGCAGAACTACGAAATGGATCACTTTCCTTAAATGGATCACCTCCAAATGGGTCTAGAAGGAGTATTAAAGGGGAAACAGAATGTAGCACCTAGCAATTAAAACAACAAGGTGTGTCCATAACGAACCATTTTTCATTTGACCTCATACTCGCACATTTTTTCTGACTAAAAAACAAGTAACAACTATGAAAATTACTGTCAACAATAAAAGCAAAATAACTTGATAAATCCAACAAACTTCCAGATGTTCCAACTTCACACCCAGTACAGAGAGTAAGTGCATATCTTCACCAAATATATGACGACATTACAGACTTCTCCTACCGAAAAGTTACACACATTATTAACGTATTCACCCTGTTTGCACAAACTGTCAGGCTTCTAAGTTCCCGCATGCAAACCAAAAGCCAGGGAAACCCTGAAATCCACCTTCGTGCTTGGCTACAAATGTCTGACTCATCTGTCCTGTCATCACAAGGGCTATTACCTGCTGGAGCAGGTGGCTGCTCTGCAAAAGGGTCATGCTGGAATGGGTCACCTATGCAGAACAGAGAAATCATTTGTTTTATCCACTATTTAGCAAGATGATACAAGTTTGAAAGTATCATTTCCTCAACAGCTGGCCTCCAAGGCCTCAGGTAAGCCACTGGTCACTTACTGCCTTTGAAAGGATCTGCTCCCTTAAATGGATCAGATTTGAAAGGGTCTTCGGACTGGAACGGGTCTGTGTGCAATTCTTGTGTATTATTGGTAAACATCAAGGCTTTATTCTTAAATGGATCATCCTAAAAATTAAGGAGACAAAAAAACTGACTTAAAGAAAACATAATAAATGGGTTAAACAGTGCAGTCTCACATGCATTGTGAGACTGAAGATGGTTACAAATCATGGACTAACAAGTCCTGTTCTTTTATTTACATAATTACAATTTGCTTAAGTATCCGTACCGTTACAGTTGTCCAGGGCAGTCCCTTCTAGCACAAAATCTACCTCTAATTCTAAAAAACCATTTTCCCCCCCACCAGCATTAAAATCTTTGCCTTGCCTTAGATTGGAGATTTCTCCCTTGCAGGAATCATGCTATTTGCTAACACCCCTAAGGTCAACTGAATAAACATCCTGATCATTTCAGATTAGGTGTAAGTTACAAATCTAATTATTCCAAAATATCAAATTTTCTTTTTACCATCACTCCATAATTGTTTCTTTCCATCTGCCCAAGGCCTTCACTTATGTCTGCTAAGTTTGTCAGGCTACCACCGTTAACTCCGTTGAGAGCTTCATTGTATTCTTCTATACTCTTACTGACTTCTTGATGACTCTCTTGAAGTTGAGAAAGTTTACTTCTGGCCTAAGCAGTGAAGAATTGTTCAGTATGTTACTCTTCCAATAACACTGGCATGCTCACAAAACTGAAGAGTGCAGCTACTACTGAACTGCTTACTTCAGAGATTCAGGAAGAAGAGAATCTTTCCACCAGTGGCTAAACATGCTTGCAAGATAGCTGTTTCCCTCCTCCCAGCCCCCATCAAGAATTAAACTTTTCCTGACTCAAACTGGGAATTAACATACTGAGCACCAATCAGAAAGGCTTACTTCATGCATCAGCATTTAAGAAAGCAAAAATGATGTCATGCAAACCACAGCGAATACCTGGTTTATTTCTTCCTGTGTTGATTTTAAAGATTTGATTATTGTTTCAAGCTGCACTTTTCCAGCCTGGATACTCTGCTCTAACTGAGTCTCTTCTTGCTGGAGGCGGTTCAGCTCTGCTTTTGCTCTATTTAGGTCATCTTCCTGTGATTTTAAATCTGATTCCTGAGACTGAATCTGCATTTTCAGTGAT
>VXAV01009645.1:115719-128923 GCA_013399715.1 Alectura lathami
AACTATTGTAACGGGCTGAACCAGTATTTTGTATCTGAACAATAGCAATTTTCATGGGGGGGGGACCTCTGGAGATTGTCTGGTTGAACCCACATTTATAACCATTATGAAAGGCATGTAAGGTGACAAAATCCTTTCTTGGACCTCTGTATTTGTCCGGAAATTGCTATTTATTTTATATAAAAAAATAAACCCGACAACAGAACAAGCTTGTTTATGAAATGAATGGAACTTCCTTCAACAAATAATACGATATACTTGACGATCTCTAGGATAAATGTACACTCACCACCTGTGTTTCCTCCTGGCACTTCTGCCTTACATCACTCAGCATATCCTTCAGTTTGGCTTTCTGCTGGTCCATTTCATCCAGGCGGTCTTGGGCATCTTGTTTCTGAGCCTCAAGCTCTTGCAGGTTACTTGTCTCCCTGTCTAGATCATTTTGCAGTTCCTGAGGAGAGTTCCACAGTTTGTAACTAACATTTACATTTTAGATTACAATAAAAAACAGTAATTATAAGCAGAGGAGTTTTTACCTGAACTTCACTGGTTTTCTGTCTGATTGATTCTTCCTTTTCCCTAATGTCCTGCTCTAGAGAATATTTTTCTCTGTAAGAGAAACAGATGTTTTCATGGTCAGTTAAATCATATGACACGTGCATGCAAGAGCCAACCAAACACGACACAACCAAAAATGCCAGCCTCCACTTTGGTACGTTCTTTCAAGGAGTAAAGGCACACATCAGTCATTCTTCCAACACCACGACCCGTTCACAGTCAGCCCCCGGCCGACTCCAGGCTGGTTTACAGAACTGGCCAATGGTATGGTATGACCAGGAGATTGGCCACCAACTTCAGTGACAGTGACAAACTGATCAGAAGAAAATAAAAGCGATGGACACTTCAGCACTACATACTCAGTTGGTTTTCTTACTTCAGGGTTTTCAGTTAACACCCCACAACTATTACCTCTGCAGCTGTGCAATTTCTTGACTAATATCATCCAGTTCTTTCACCCCTGTGAATTCTCCTGACCCAACAGAACTCGAACTATCCTGTTAAGAATGAAATAGTCTGTTAAAACTCAGTCACAATAGATCTTCCTGCAGATAGGCCGAAGACACAGGTGGGACACAATCCTCACGGTATGAGAGGACATGAAAATATACACAACAAGCACTGAGCATGCCATACAGCTCTCCCTGTGAGACAGGAGCCTTCTCCCAGGGCCCGTTTAACAGATGGGATAGCTGAAGTACACAGCAGTTAAAAACAAGTGCAACGTCAACAAACAACCTGCAGCCAATGGCAGGATTGAAATTCAGAAGCTGAACCTGCCCCTTTGCAACAGTCAATAGCAAAGTTCCCAGGGAATTGAGTGAAATCCGTGTCATTTCAGTGTTCTTGAGTCCTGCCCAAATTAACAATGCCAATTTCTGCAGTTATACCCAATTTGTTCAGAGCTGCAGTGCAGGTCATTTCTACAGCCATTCAGGTGTAGATTATGGCAGACACAAGGCACAGCCCTTGCTCTTTAGGCAAAAAAAAAAAAAAGTCAGTAATTTATGAAGAAAGGTATCAGTATTTGGTACAAAATTTGTACATGAAAAGGACTTCTAATCCTTTGAAAATTCACTGTAACTAGGCAAAAATTGCAACACTGAACTCTCTGCCGGTATAAGAAATGAGGAGACCTACTATATTTAAACAGCATTTCAAAAATAAGAAAGTACAGTTTGCTTACTCTGTTCACTTTGAGCCTGCTGCAATAACCACAGAAAGTTTTACTTTATTCGATATAATTAAGAAAAAAATCAGTGCAACCAACAAAGTACAAATAGCATAATAAAATGTGACACTTTGAACAGAAACAACAGGTGCATATCCATTTTAAAAGAATTCAGTCACCATTTATGGATGAGTGTTTCTTTGGTTAATATGCCATCAGGTAACCATAAATAACAACTAGAATCCTGACTAATTCTTCAAGCTAGCAATCAAAAGCTCCCAGGACCTTTTTTTCTTTTTTTTTTTTTTTTAAAAAAAAGGATAGATACAGATTTGCAGAGACCTGTACTGTATGCTGTACAGGATCACAGTAAGAGTTTCATAATCAAATTAGATAGCAAGTTAAAACATCAGTTGGGAAAACACAGCTCAGTGTCTCACAGGAACAGAAAGCTGGTCTGCTGTGCTGGCAGTAACAGCCAGTTACATTCCAGTAAAACCACAGTAGATAAAGATTATAAAAAGAACTGAAAATAATGGGAAGCTTAAGGTTCTTGCACCAAGGTATATTTTATTGGCCGCAGCTTCAGAGAATTAGTAGATGAGTAACACGCATGCCAGCACTGAGGTGCCTGTCACAGAATTCCCTGACTGACCAATGCATTTCAGGTTGTGAAGTCACCAGGACTGGCTATTGCCTAACACTGCCAGAGAGTTTTCATCATGCCAAGAGGAAGTGTCAAAGAACACAAGTGCAAAGAGAGAGAAGGTGTAGAAATAAAAACTCCTCTCCAGTTACAGGCAGAGTACACGAACAATTTTGCAGCATTAAATTACTCACACGACGCATTTCTGTTAGTGCTGAGATCTCAGTTCCTACAGGGGTCAAGTAACCTGACAGAGTCTACAGAAAAAGGATATAGGAAAAACCTTAAAAGGACCAGAGCAATAGCAACAACAGAAATATATTTAGACGCTCAAAGAGCTTTCTGGTTAGGGAAAGCAGAAAAGGAAAATACTACTTAATTTACAGAAAAGGTGAATTTATTGACATGACAGAGGTATTCATTAATGTAAGCTTCAGAAATAGTGACATGCTACTAGGAAAAGGAACAAAACAAGATTCAATAGAAGATCAGATACTCTTACAACCAACAATACCGTTAACAGCGATGGACAGAGACTGCCATGGTACAAGGGATGAGTCAACCACCAACTCCCAGAAACCTGGAGTCTCCACCCTTCAGTTTCCCATTAAGAGAGTTTTACATTTCTGTGGGAGGAGTTTGGTACTGGTCACAGCCAGAGACAGGCTACTAAACCAGCCTTTAATGGCTTCCTAAAGAAGTCTAAGAAAACTTCTTTCTGACAAAGGAGCATGTTCTGAGCTAGGCTTTTCTCCTTTATTTATGGAATACACTACTGTATTGTTCTTTGCTGTCTTGTGTTGTCAGAATTTTACATACATTTTGAAACGTGAAAGAAAACTTTGTAAAAGGAGATAAGAAAAAAGGCAATTCTTTACCATAATATTGCAAAACAAAGATTACAAAATTACTATTTCAAAGCCCGCTCCTCTCAAGACACACAAGCTCAGCTTACGCACAACCAATGCCTTACCTGGATGGGCGTATTCCTCTCTGTGGGAGGGATCATATCTGGGGACAACACTTGTGGAGGGTCAATCCCTTTACTGACCTTCTGTTGAATGAGATACATTGCTAGTGCAAACTGATCTTTGCTTAGCTTTCCTATCTGTCTTGTATCTGCCAAAGCCCTGGTAAAAAATAGATCATACTTATGAACGAGGGAAGTATGCTGCTTCCAAGAAGTCTGAAATACAAATACATATGTAATTTTCTTCTGATTCAGCCTCAGAGCTTTCTTATTCCCGTGAAAAAGCTCCAAAAACAGAGCAGTATTTTATTAGAGATACTTAGCTGACTAGAACAGCATTACTCTGAGAAAATATTCAAGAGCACCAGAACTGCAAAGGACAATCACAATTCCCAGTCTGACCTGTACCCCCCTCCCAGGAAAGCAAAGTGAGAATTTCTTTCTCCATTGTTTTGTCACACAGCCCGCATGTTGCAATACTTCAACGGGGTATGTAAAGGAGGCTGATGGGCTTGTTGCGTTTTGGTTTAGTGCTAAGGTTGCAATTCTGGATGGAGAAACTGCCCTCCCAAATCAGTGAGTTGCAAAAACACAGCTACTAGGGAATTCTTACCATATATGCGCTAGGAGATTCTGAGACAGACCTGAATGCATAAAAATGTCCTTTACTTCTTGCCCACTCACAAAGCCATCCATGTCAGTGTCTGTTTTTAGGAAAATGTCATCATATCGCACTTTCTCAGACATTGGTACTACCCAATTCACAGATGGCTGTAAGAAAAAAAAGTTTTATATTTCAGTAAAAACACTGAAGGAGTCAAAAGACACTGAGCATATACAGCATTCTTCACATCTTGCACATTCAAATCTGATCTGTAAACAAGTATTTCTCCTTTTCCCATGAGCGTTTTAGCTGAATACTTATCAGGATTAATAAATAATATTACACAGCTATTCATCAGCTGAAGAACACCAGCTCTTTGGAAATACAGACCCAAGTAGGCATACTAGCTCTGCACAGCAGTTTTAGAAGGCAGATTAATTATTTTTTTGGTATTAAAGCAGATACATTAATACAACCTTTCTATGGAAAGTGCAAATTCTGTTAAGATTTGCTACACCTCATGGTCACTGTGACTAAAATTCACACACTCTTCTTCCATTCTCATGTCACTCTCTCCATCCAAACCCTCCAAACAACAAACATATTGTAAGAAAAACACTTATGAGGAAGCAATTTTATTTTTCCCCACAGTTTACTGACATGGAAGAAGAAAAATAAAAGAAAAAAAGATTTGTACCTGTGCTTGTTTGATGCTGTGCTTGGGAGACAAACTCCCCGTGCTGTTCAGACTGTTCACGCTGCCATGAGACGGGGTAGAACGCAGGCTGTCTTTGGGTGGAGGGCTCGCGGGGAGAACAGGAACTGCACCAGGAAAGACAGGTGTCTTCTTTCTTTTAGAAGGTGGTATGAGAGAAGGGGGTAACAGTGAAGGAACTGGCTCCTTCTCCAAAGCTCTATAAACCAAATGCATTGCCTGCAGAGGCAAAGAGGTCAGATATAACACGTTAACAACTAGAAGAAAAAGCAGCAAGATTTTCCTGTATCAGTCATTCACGTATTAGTGATACAAAGACAGCGAGATTAGAGATACAAGCCAGAGCAGAACACGACATCTATTCTAAACCTGCTAATCGTGATGACACAGGCAGGAGGCGACGTGGTTTTGAGAAGGATCACAAAGCAGAATGCAGCAGAGAAAGCTTGGGACACGGCTGAGTGATTTGCTCCAGCAGACGCACTGTGAATTGAGAATTTAAAGCAACCTACCACAGCAAACTCATCTTTGTCCAGGTGCCCATCTTTATCGATATCACTGAGATCCCAGACCTACAGCATTTGTGATAAAACCAAGTTACATTCTGTGCCTTTGATGTTGTCACCATATTAAGCACGCTAACAGCTCCTAACAGACCGTTGTGAAACTCACATTAGTTACATTAGAACTAGCTGGACATTCTCTCATGAAACACACTACATTAGAGTTTTTTGCTTGATTGTTTTTAATACAGCCACAGTCAAAATGTCCAGCTCTTAAAATGAACACAGAGGTAACGCAGCCAATCTACACTCCAGGGCCCAAATTACTGTGCTCATTCTCATTTCTAAGTGGATGACTTCAGACCCCACGTAACGTTCTTGCTTTATAGCACGCACTTGATGTAAAATCCAGCCAACACCTGATCTATGTTGATAATTACACTTAAATATTTAACACTGCAAGTAAGAGAAGCTAAATAGAGAACAGCTAAATCTAAACAGCATACTTACCCTTCCTAGGATATCAAGAGGTAGCTTTGAATTCATCAGTACTGGTTTTACTTTGTCTCCTGAAAGTAAACCATTTACTGGCAAAAGGCTTTCAAAAATACCATCAAACTTTGCTTTTTCTTCCACCTAGTTGGTAAGAAATAGCCTGAATAAGTAAAAAAGTGCGCCTGTGTGAGTGTTGAAAATGAGATCTTGCAAGAAATTAAGACTGGTCAGTATTCAATCTAAATTTCCAAGCTTTCTTGCAAGCGTCACCATGCTGTATTTAGACATAAAACCCATGCAACTAGATTTAGGAGCTTAGTTTCAAGGCTAAGGTTATGGTACCTAAGAGATTTAAACATGCAACACATCCTCCATGTTTTGAACTGTTCTTAAAGGACAACGCATTCTGATTAAAACACTCCTGACAAGGTTTTAAACCACCCAAAAACTATTTGTTCCAAATAGTAGCTTCCCACCGTACAGCATGTAAGTGAGAGATCAACATAAGCAGTCATCTTGGAAAGTGTTTGTAACTGAAAAGTAACTGAATACAAATATTCCAGTGTACGTATCAAAAGTTACTTTATTCCAATGACATGCACTGCATCACTGAATGCTATATTAGAACACGTGCACTGAGCTCTAAGTTAACAGTTCAGGATGGATTTGGAGAAATGCTGCTTCACTGTTCTCAGCAGGGCTCCTTACACAAAGGTGAAAGTGCCTACTGTCGGGGTGCTGGAAGAAATCCAGGCAGAAGATTAAAATTCGTTGTGTCTTAGAAACATCACACCAGGGGCTGTCAAAGGCTTGTTTAACACTTATTTCAAATATAAGACTACAGCTCAATATTCCGTATTGTGCACAAGTCTGTCATCAGAAAGGAAGGACTTTTGAAACAGGAAATATATTCGATACAGAATTCTCTCACTGGGAAAAGTACAGACAAGGAAAATATTTATTTTTAAAGAATGCATGGAATGCGTTGTCTTTTACACTTACCCTAACAGCCCAGTGAGTCTCTGTTGAAGGTGGCGTGATCAGCAAGGGACTGCTAGTGTCATGCTAAAATGAAAGTTTTGTTGATTTTTATTTATAGGCACACATACATACACACATGCTCACTTCTGTCTCTAATCCTTACTAATTGCTTTAAGAGATGGTTACAGACATGAAGCTTGACTACACTGAAAAAAAAAAAATACAAAAGAAGCTGCATACATATCCAAATGAAGAATTCATAATAAACTGTACTATGACAGTACCTGGATGACACTGTTCACTAGGTGTGAGCTAAGGGATGGTATCCCATCAGGTTCTGTAGGCAAAGCTGCAGTCATGCCCATTACTATGCACTGCTGTTGACCCAGTCCAAAAATAACACTTTTTCCCCCCCCATAGACGTAGGTTTTAGTCACATCAGCTTAAACACACTGAACAAGCTGACTGTAGTTAAACCTGCACCAATTTTGCAGCCCAGGATGGGGCTGGAACATGTTACTCAGGAAGACAGGACTGCAGCAGAGCTGACTGCAGTTGTCTTCAGGAACAGTTTGACAGCAACTTGCAGTCTCAGAACCATGACATTTATAAGACAGTATTTCAGCTCAAGCTTTACTTCTCATATAATCCATAAATACATCCAGGTACACATTACTTACAAACTTAGGAGGTGGCACAGTCAAGTTCAGACTGCTCAGGCTGACATCGTGGCCGTTCTGCGCGCACGCTACGAGGCGCAACGCGACATAGAAACCCTGCAAACAATAGTGCTTTCTATTAAAACAAGCAACCAGCTTAAATCACCCTCCCCAGTAATCCTCTGAGGACTTTTACTAACAGTGTACACGTGACCCTGAGTAAAGCACGGAAACACCAGATGCACAGCCTCGTTCAGTGCGCAGCAACAACCACCTCGCTGCCTTTAAAGGACTCAAAACAGACCTGACAGTAACATGGAACATAGGGCAAAAAATGTCAAAGCTACTTGTTCAGAAGGACTGTCTCATAACTGCTTTTACCATTTTTTCTTAAGAATTAATAATATTCAGAAAACAAGCCAACAAAGCTCCATATCTTCATGTAAGTAGAGCATCTGAAAGCCCAAGTCATTTTAGCAATGCCAGTTACCAAAAAGATAACTGCTGTGGATATCAGGGTTTTCTTGAATCAAAGCTCAGCTAGGGAAGGTAACATCAGAGGTTTACAGCTACATTTTATTTACCTGTTTATCCAAGTACCCTTTACCTTCTGGGTCAGCCAAATCCCATATCTGTGGGGAAACAAATACAAGCCATTGTAACTCTAAAATGAAACTTAGCTGAACAATTAATGCTGTATGGCTTCTAGAACTGCTCATTGCAGTTTTCAAGTTATGAAATAAAGTGTCATTTAATTCCCAAGTAAACAACAAAAACAGTACACTAAAGACAACTTTTCATCACAGATTCCTGCAAAACCCAGAGCAAGTCCCTGGAGCTGTTAACAGCCTGCGGTCAGCCTGATGCTCCAGGGATCCGATCAGCATTCTGTCACGCTCACTTTGGCTAACCCATTCTGCTCAGTCTCAGCAGCAGTGGGACAAGCGCAGCGATAACTACAGCACTACGTTGTCTCATTCCTCCAACGTACTTTTCCAAGGATGATATCGGAGAGACCAGACTTCTTGAGGAACAACGCGGCTTCGCTTGCCCCAACTCTCCCGGTATATGCTGGGTCTACCTGAAAGAGAGAATTTGACACTCAGCTGAAGCACGTCTGCCGTGAAAGCAGAGACAAGAAGTGAGATGTCTCTTGTCTCCAAGTCAAAAGGAGTTACACAACCACGTGGTTACCACTCAGAGAGAATCCACAGAGGTTTTGCATGGGAAAAGGGGAATAAAACAGAGGGAAATCTTGGGGAAGGGAGATTGTTCTTTAATCTCTTAAAAAACTACCTGTTTGTAGTAAGTTTCATACAATGGAATCCCAGCAGAAAACTGAAAAACAAGAGATAAGAAAACAAAGAATGAATGAATTGTAATCACAGATAGCCTACCTTTAATGACAGCAAGAAAAAAAAAAAAGCACGTACTACTTTGTGTATTGCTTCTATCAAAAACATATTTTTTAAAAAAGTTAATTTCCTCTGTACAAACTTGACACTTGAAATCCAAGCGTGTAAAGCAGTGATACCCCAAAACTTTCAGCCAGTGGACTACACCACCTCGTACAACACATTCGTCAGCTCTCGGACTCACGCTTTTACTGAGCGGTATGTGTTAATAAGGTTTTGTAGAACGGCTCTGAACAATTTGCCAAGGTATTTCAGATCAGTTTGAGAACTGCTAGTATTAAAGGCAGAGTGTGGGTCCTAACGCTGACTCGACGACCTCCTGTGTTGTACGCACGTTTGTGAAATATTTTCAGCAGACAATTGCACAGACACACAGACCTCCGGTATAGAAACATGCCTGTGTCTATGTGCTTTTAGGACTAGGAACTCAAACTGAACCAGAGTTCAAACACAGAACGAATGCCATGGTTAATTAACAAATGTCGCAATTCCAGGGCAATGTTGTTTGAAGACTGCAGCTTGGTGTTACCGCTGCAGCACACAAAATCATCACGCGAAGGGCCCTGCCTTCTTGCTGTGCTAAACAGGAGGACTCCTCCTCCCTCCTGCTGGCATTCCAAGGCAATGAGAACTGAAATGCCAAAAGAGCAGAAGCCCCAAAGCCATCTTCTCATTTGCCTCCTCCAAGAGCCACCCAAGCTCTAGCCAAGCAGAGGTTACACCTCCGCGCTGTTCTCCAGCCTCGCTGCAAACAGCAGAACCCAACGACTGCCTCAGGTAAGTCACCCCCTACGGCAGCCAAAGGCCTTAGAAAACAAGCAACAAAACGACCCAATAAGCAGTGTGCTGAGACACAGGGATGTCGAAACACCCCCTCAGTCTGCTTGGGACAGCCGCTCCCCACCTACAGGACGAAGTCAGACACCTGACTAAGGATCATTTCACGCTAACTCGGTCACCTCCCAAACGCCACCTTCCTCCTCGTCAGCCACATGGATTGCTGGCTGTTCTGCCAGAATGGAGACAGAAACACGGTGAAAGAAAACAAAGATTGATGAAGAGCACGAGACTTCGTGTTACACAAAGAGAACCTTCCTGCAAGTCCACAACAGAAGTGCCAAATCTTAACTTACGGAGCTACCCGAAACAGCTAACCCTTACGCACCAAAAGCAGGTGAACACTGAGCTCTCTCAACATCAGCTATTCCACTTGGCTAGTAAGATTTTCAGAACTTTCTCAAGTATCTTAAACATACTGCACTTAAATTCATCAGCAAAATGAGCCACTGCGCTCTCCGCACCATGGGTGCTCTTGCTCTTCTGAGCTCCTGTCCAGCTTCTAGAAGCAAGCCGCGACCACAACTCAAAAACCCGCAAACAAACAGCACAGATAAGCACTGCGCTCCTGTCCAAAGTCGGAAACACATCCTGCAGAGAAAAGGAGGAAGTAGGAAGCAGTCCGTGCGACTCTGAATAACGCGGAGCATGCTTCAGCCAACTGCACCCAACCGCACCCCGCCCGCTCCCCAGAGAGCCCCGAGGAGCGTGCCAGAGAGCAGCCACACGCTGCCCTGACCAACCTGGTGGGCATCCTAGAGCACGCAGAGACGGGATTCATCCCAGACGGGGCACACCACTCCAGCTGCAGCAGCAGATGATCTCACCCCATCACCAGGCATCCTTCCCCCCCAGCTGACATTGCCAGCTGTGACACGCAGCTGCCCGGCAGGGGCAGCAGGGAATCAGGGCGATGTGCGTAAATGCCGGAGGGTTCCTCCACAGCAACGTGAATGTGTCCGAGCACTGCTGGAAAGCACTCCACCACTGCACTCTCTACTTGCAGAATTTTTAAAGGATTAAGCCCTTCTGACCAATTTACCTAAATGACTGCATCTCTGTGATGAAGCAGACCAGACAAAATGGGCTCAAGTGACAAAAATAGCACAGCCGCCTATCCACCCATCGCCACGCGTGACTGCCATGCTATCATTCAAGGCTACTCTGTAACTTGATGACATCTGCTGATAAAGAACCTACATAACACACGCCAATGTTGGCAATCAGAAAGAAACACTCCAAAGACTTTGCAGCTGATGAGCGGTTGATGGACACAACCCGTTACGCAGCAGTACGTATGGTAACGCTCCGACCCTATTCCCAAAGTCATCACGTAGGATCAAAGCTCCGCACCATCTCCCAAACAGAGGCTTCACCTTGTTGTTTCACCTCTAAGTTGATTTGCCATCCAAGTGCAGATCTCAAGCCTGTACTCTCACAGCAGAGCTGGTACACATGCCACGCAGTACACACACGTGGGTACGCCTCCACGTTCCCTAACACAGGTCTGGGAGAAAGGCAGGAGCAGGCTGCTGCCACCAGAACAGTTACCAAACCAGCTGGTTCAGCAGCACGAGCAAACCAACGCTGCAACGGTTCCTGGCAGCCCCCTTTCCTGAGGCCACATCAGGGCCACAAAGGACACGGCACCAGACGAACCATTTTCTTTGTGTCCTCCTGTTTCACGACTTTCCCCTGGCCACTCTTGTCACATCATGTGGCAGATGAGGTACTTTGAAGGAGAAAAAGCAAGGTGTCCCCCCAGGATGGAAGCCAAAAGAAGACTGCTGCTGTCCCAAAAGATCACCTTCACCTTACTCTACCTGCTGAGCACCCTGAGCTGTCTCAGGGACAGAGCCACAGAACCATCAGCACTTTCAACACCTCTAATGTAACTCTCCGTAGCTTTCACAGGCTGTAAATCAAACATGCCTGGCAGAGTGGAAAGAGTAGAGAAAAGGTAACCAAATATCCAACAAAATGAAGTTATCAAAGGTAAACTGAAACCATTGTTCTTTAACACCAAGAACTGATTTACTTGCTTGCTCCCAAACTCTCCCTGTACAGCCAGCCACCTGAAACAAGGACAGCTGGGACCCGCTGAGTACCGCGCACGCTGTGGGTTAGACACCCGAGTTTCCTTCCATTAAAAAAGAACTTCATGGAACAGGAACAATACTGCAATTAAATTCATTTATGGAACAAATAGAGCCAAACACTCTCAACCTGCCTGAATTACACGAATTGCCTACAGCTCCCAGTACGCTGATATCAGTGTTCTTCTACTATATCTGAGGGAACACGCTTCAACGCTATGGCACGTGAAACCTCTCGTATTCCTTTACTACCATTTCTGGATATATTTACAGCAATCATGAAATTGAGGGTATTAAAAGAGGAAGTTTGTTCATTTCCAGTGAAGTTCTGTTTACTGCTCCCACCACAGCCAAGTTACTCTGGGCAGTTCAATACAGAGAAGAATTTCTCCTGAAAACTAAAATGCTTCCAATGAATTAGTTGCAAAATAACATGAATAATAAATCAATAAAACAATGTATTATACAAGAGAAAACGCCACCAATACGGATAGAATTTGCCACAACAAAGAGGCACAATTTCGAGTAAAATAAATACTTGATATGTTTTTACCAATGTGCTTAACACAACAAACTCTTTCAAGTCCAGAGTTTATTTTACATATATATTTGGCACCACATTTCTTCACTTGAAAACCTTTGTTAACAGGTTGTATGCTTGCAGATGTTCTCAAATGTTTCTGCACGTGTTCATTTAATTAAACAGATGTTAATCAGGGCTCTTCCTGATACCTACAAGCTAAGAAAGGCAGTGCTCCCTCTCACCAAGCTGCACAGCAAATTGCACGTTATCCAAGTGTAACATAACTTCATTGAAAGATAAATTTTCAGGGTCACAAAGGACATTCCTGTGTGGAGCCACAAGTAGGACTCCGTGATCCCTGTGGGCCCCCTCCAGCTCAGGACGCTCTACAGTTCTGTGAAAGCCTGTCATTGAATGGAAATGGATGTACTTGAATAGTCTGAATTATCAATAGCAGTTGTTATGAATTCCTGCCTGGCCAAGCCATGAAGCCATGATGTAGAAAATGGTTTTTGTTTCAAGGTGTTAGAGGGTGGGTTTTTTTTTTTTTTCCTGCTTTTAGAGGGAATAAATAAATCGAGCATCTTCACAGCACTATAGAAGGAATAAACAGTGATCGCACTGTTCAGGCTTAAATTATTTTGGGGAAAAGATAATCAAAAAACTTAACAGCAACAACACAATTCCGCACAAGCGCTCTAAGCACCAAACGCAGCTTGGAACACGGCCTGCTCCCGGGGCGGCCCGGTCCCAGACAGCTCCGGGGCCCAGCTCCTGCTGCCGGGGGGACACCGCGTCCCCGCACCCCGGGTCCTTCACCCGCGCCTGCGGCTGCGCTGCTCACGCACCCCCCGGACACCAAACCCAGCCGCGACGACGCCCCAGCAGCTGAGGAAGGCGTTAACCCCGCGTTACGGACAGGAAAACAGGGCGACGTGACAGCAGCCGGCGCCCAGAGCACCCCAGAGCGCGAGCCCCCGCCCTGCTGCAGCCCAGCCCGGCCCGCCCGCAGCGACCCCGGCCGGGAGAGC
>VXAV01009645.1:134114-149697 GCA_013399715.1 Alectura lathami
GGGCGCCGCGCGGGCGGCGAACGGGGCCGGCGGAGCGCTGCGGAGCACTGCCCACGCGCGGTCGAGCTCGGCCCTGAGGAGAGTGGCACAGCTGGAAAGCAGGATCTTGGGTCGGAAACAGCAGCTGGAAGTGCGGAGCGCTGGCGTGGGCCAGAAGCCTTTGGGCGAGGAATCCTCCTCGTCTGCTTCCAGTCGTGAGCACAGTGCAGGAGGCAAGAAATACCTGAAGGACAGAGCCCCGGGCAGCAGGAGCGCGGCCGTCAGTAAGGGCTGCTCCGAGGAAGGGGCGAGCATCCAGAGCCCAGGCAGGAATGCTGTGGCTGAGCAGCCCCGTGGTTCGGGTGGCGATGGAAGGGGAATGAGAGAATTCGTGGAGAACTCTGGGGAGTTTCCCCACAGAAGTGAGAGCCAGAGGCTTCTTACAGGTGGCTCCAGGTGGGTTGGAAAGGTAAGAGTACAAGCTTCCCTGGATTATGTATTTTTGTTTACACTTCAGTGAAAGTCACTTTTTGTTTAGCAACACCAGAAACTTAATTTTTAACTTGTTTGTAGCTTGCTCATGATATGAGTTAGCTTCAAGTTGCACTTTAGAATTACTGGGTTTTACCCCTTATGATCTGTTTCTACTTCTAGTGCCCTACGTACAGTAAATGAAGTAACTCATCATCAATCTTTTTCATATTCTTAAAAGAGTAAGACTCCAGTTTCATCAGGAAGACCTCCTCCTTCTCCTGAGGAAGTTTCACTGACAGAGGTTCCTGCAGCACCTTCTCTTCACAGCAAAACCTCAGAGGAAAATGTTTTGGGTAGAATTAATTTACCGACACCTTCACTAGCCAGCAGAAACCTGCCAGCAGCACATGCTAGGAGATCTCCGTCGTTGTCTTCTTCCATGAAAGACAATACTGCAGAAATCCCTTTGCCCAGAACAGGCAACAGCAAGCAAAGCCAAATATCATGTGGCAGTGGTGGAAGTGAAATAAAATCGTTGGATGAGTTATTTTCAAACGCAGATGATGCAGAAGATTCAACCAGCATGAGCTCAAACGGTAAGCCTTCTTCAGTGTTATCTGGATAGGCTTGGCACGGATTGTCCCAATAATTACTAATAAACATGGGCAGATACTTTCTTTGGAAGTGTTCAGTAGTCAGATTTTACATAAACCTTGGTTTTAGCAAAGAATTATGTGGATCTGTTTCTTTTTCCTAGTTATACCTTTGTATATTTTTGGCCCTTGCTTTAATGTGTTCAGATGGGTGCTGCCTCCCTGGTGACAATGACAACATGAGAACAACTCCAGCACCGGGTCGTGTCCATGTGTCAGTGGGACGACATGTGGCTGGGTGCGAGGGAAAACAGCCGTAAACGCAGGGCATCAGGAGTCCCTGAACTTTCTTGGCAGACCCACCTACAGACCAAGGAGGAAACTCTAGAAAGAGCGGTTGCTATGTTGGAGATTTTAAAAGTGATGGAGTACCATGACTTCTTAGCATTAATTTTTTTTTTTCTTTTTGTTGCTTAAGGGAAAGTGTTCTGTAACTCTCGTGTGAATTCTCGTGACAATTTGTCATTCAATTGCAGACTTCAGACCGAACATCCTCAGTCTGGATGATTTGGCACCAGACATCACCGGCGAGGCAGCGGGACTGAAGCCGGAAGTAAGCAGAAATTCCACCCCAGCACAAATCCTGCCTTTGTTTGCCGAAGGGTGGAGATTCTGAAATCGATACTTCCGTTCTAGTCATGAGCTATTGGAGCTGGGCATGGCTCGCTGGTTGCAAAGCTTACGTCAGGACTTTGCGACCTTTGCATTTCCTAACGAAGTAGTAACTAACGCAGTGATATGCAGTGAACTGCTCAAGAATAATGGGGGCATGTCTAGGTTATATGTTGTCGATTCTCTTAACACACAGCTGTTTTATTTTGCAGGGAACGGACATTCAAATTACTCAAGAATCAAACAGAAATCCAAAAAAAGATACGTTCCTGGAGGAGAAGGGCCAGACTTCCCTTCAAATAAGCGCGGCAGTCGGTATGAGTGATGCTTCTGAGGGGGATGCTGAAGAAGCTGCGACTGAAGCTGAGATCTCTGAGCATTTAGGTGAAGCTTCTGCAGGTTCTTCTAGACACAGGCAGGATTATTCTGATTGTGATGACAGAACTGTTAACTCAGAATATTCTGAAGACTTTGAGGGGTCTCTGTCCACAGCGGACAGGGAAGATGTATCAAAAATGTCCGAGGAGCACTCTGGGAGTTGCACGTCTTCTGGACAAGAGCTGTCTTTGCCAGCGTCGCCACCCCTGGGTACCAGGGGGAGGCGTGGACAGGGGCACAGCGTGACCGTGAGAGAAGCTGCTGCTCAGACCGTGGGTTCTGCATTCACCTACTGCTGGCCTCAGAGTGAGTTCATGTTTAAATCAGCACCCCACTGCTTCAGTCCTGAGATTTTCCCATATTTTATTTGCTAACCTCAGCAGCCTGCCCTAGCTGACGCTACAATAAGAACTGTCCCAGGCTTGACACTTTGGGGCTGTAGAAGCGATTGGGACTGGACAAGAGTAAGCGCTTTGAAGTGTTTTCCAGTTCCCCAAGCAATGTTCTTAAAGAGGAGGTTAACATCTTTGTTGTGTTTCAGTTGCTGATCACCCCTTGGAGACTTCCTTGCACTGTATTTATTTCTTGGGGCCCTGTTATGGAAGTAAGCCCTGAGCTCTGTTTCTGAGGGGTGGCTCCTTTCCTACTCCTTTTACCTGGAAAGGAAACTGCTAAAAGAGATTTCTTGCCATGTGCAAGGAGAAAATGGGACCTCGCTGAAAACAGCGGCCTCCTCCAAGCGCAAGAGCCTTCATTTCTGCTCCTTGGAAGGTGGCTTCCACAATGGCACGTGCTGTGAGCTGGAGAGCAAGGGGAGGGTGGAGGGCACAGACATATTTCAGCAAAACCCCAAAAGCCTGATAACCTGAATCCTAGCACTGAACCTTTTGGCCCTCCTTTTGGACTTAGTGTCTCTGTTTTTATCCCCTGCACAGCAAACAGCTCTGCAGCGCTTGGCCCGCCTGTGGGAAACAGCTACGTTGACCCAGCGCCTGTTGCCAGTCACGTCATCAGCGTGGATGCAGTAGAAGGTACAGCCCCACTGCTGGTACTGCTCCTGCTCTGTTCTGTGCACCTCGTCCCCCCCGGCATTGCCTGGCACTTGCTGTGACTGTTACCTGCTGCTGAAGCACGCGCTCTTCCCTCATTGCAGCCCTGACGGCGTACAGCCCGTCGGTTCTGGCCCTCAACGCCATGTTCAGGCAGCAACTGATGTTGACCCAGCAGTTTGTGAAGAACATCCAGCTCCTTCACTCATCCCTCGTGGAGTCATTAGAGCAGGAGAAGTTCCACTATCACACACTGGAAGAGGCTAAAGAGGTATTTATGGCAGACGGGAAAGCAGCCCAGGCAGAGGAAGCAAGCGCCCCTTCCCTGGCAAGTCCAGGACTGGCAGTACCTTGTTTTAATGGTTTGCCATTGAATAAATTAATAGTAGGAGACTGTATTGCTTGTCCCTGTATTAATAGCAAGTCAGGTGTTTATACAGTAAAAAAAAAAAACACAAAAAAACTGAAGTTCTAGTGGAGGCCAGAGGTCTGAAAGAGTAAGTTCTGTACCCTGCCATTTAGCTCCCCCAGATGAGGAAGGAGCTGTGTGACATTACAGCTGGGGCGCTAGCAAAGGGCAAGTACAGCGACAGGAAGGTTTATTATATGCTGAATTTATCCACACAAATTATTAACTTCTTGCAGTACATCAAGAATCGCAGATCCCCACCTCTAACCATTGAACAAGCACGTGAAGAAATCCAGAAAGCGGAGGAGATCCTGCTCTCTTTGTGAACGTTGAGTAAAATCTGTTTACAGATCTCAAGCTGCAACGAGAAACCCTTTCGGCCTGCACGGGTAAGAAGTTGTAAGCCATGTACTGGAAGGATTTGTACCAGCTGCTCTGTATCTTGTTATGCATAAATTATTTTCATGCATCTGATTTTTAATTGATGTACATAGTGCACGGATAGGTAGGAGCCATTGAGTCAGGCTACATCAGAGTTCAGCAAAGACCAAAACCAAAACTCTAAAGGGGCTGTGGTAAGTTGTCATAGGCTGTGCTTATCACACAGATCGTTTGATCTACGATCCTGGTGAGATGAAGGTCTGCCAGAAAAACCCCATCCTGACACTAAAGCCCTGTTCAGGCAGCCCTGCGCGGTTAGCACAGAACCGAACAGAGAGTGGCTGTGAAATCAGCACAGGGGAGGCTCAGAGCCAGGGTGCCGGAATCCATTTACTCTGAAATACGAGTCACCGTGTTATTTTATTAAAAAAAGTGTTTATTGGAAGGCAAAACAATAAAATTCACAAGTTGGTAACATACAGGTGTTGTATGCTGATTCACAGACAGTTACAGTTTCACAACTACAGTAGATCTAGAACCAACTGGTATTTCGTATTAACTGAAAGGTTTTAAGAGGGCCTCTGCTATACGAACAAGTTACTCTGGGAAGGGGTTGCCACCACGCAGACCTCTGGAGTGGAAGTGCAGTGTGAGGGCCTAACATCTTCAGCTGGTGGTCTCTGGGAACAAAGTTACTAACTTCATTCTCGTTCAGGTTAAAGGAAATTTCAGAGAACATTTCACAGTTAGAAACTTGCAGAGCAGATTCTCTTCTATTGAGCTAATTAGCTTTTATTAAAGGGTATATACAAAAATATAAAAAGCTTAGAGAATGTCTTCCGTCACAAAGCATCGAACATCCCTTAGAGCGCTTGTGAACTACAGCAGTGACCCTGGTGTTCTGAACAGCTGTGGCTGCAGCAGCTGGTGTGCAGGGGCGTTCTGCTGGGTTCTAAGGAGCTTGCACAGTGCTCAGAGGTCACCTGCACTGGAACTAGATGCTTCATTCCCCGTTTAGACATTAGGACACACTGCTCAGCATCAGTCTGACGATCCCAAGGCAGCACCCCTCCACTTCAAACAGAATTAACCTTTGAGAGAAATAAAAACACATTACGGAACTGGAGACACAACCACATCACACAATGCCTGCGTTCCACAGGAACAAGTGAATCGCAATCCAGGACCAGGGAGAGCGGGACTGGGCCTTACTTCTCGCGTAAAAGGGCTGGCTAACTAAGAGGAAAAGGAAATCCTTAAACGCACCAGACACATCCTAAAACGGCTGGACATCAACGCTTGTGCTTCAGGGTTTAGCAAGGCCACGTCACAGCTTTCCATTTGTCACCATAGTTTTAGAAGTAACTCATTTGTCACTTCCTCCCGACTTTAATCCGGATTTCCACAAATTTGATGTTTTGTAGAAGATGCAAGACATCTTCCTTCAGAGTTATTCAGGTGGCGGAGGGTCTGGCGTTCCACGCTTCACCGGAACAACAGGGAAAAGAGCGCTGACATCCCGCAGTCACCTGCGCTGTCTGAAACGCTCCATGGAAGGAGGGGTCTGGTGACAATGATCCTTCTTCCTTCTGGGCTTCATTTGAGTTCATTTTATTACGCAGATCTACCACAGCCCTAGGCAGAAGTGACTTTTCATCTGGCATGCCAATTTTTCTCCTTTTAACCACTGCTTAGTGTAGCTCCATGCAACACAGACTCTGCAGAAGGTTATGATTTGGGCAGCTCTCCATCTCCTAGGAAGCACCTCCACTTTTTCTGCTCCCTAACTGAAACTGCACTACAGGGAACTCGTGGCCAGCTCTGGGGCTGACAGAACACAGCACTGCTGGCAGGAAACTAGGAGCTGGGCAGGGCTGACCTCACTCCACTCAGACCTCCCTCCTGCTTCGGCAGCCCCCCAGCCCGTGGCAGGGCTCCCTCCGCCACCTTTGTGACTGATCCCAGTTTTGAGGGTAAGACTTAAGGACACAGGCTATTGCTGTTGCAGCCAGGATGTGGCTTGATTTTGAGTTTACATTCTACAGCAGAACTCTTTAAAAGGACAAAATCATGAATCTGAACAGTGCTTGAATTGCTCAACAACGTTCACTTACATTCATCTCTGGCCTTCATGCGTGCGATAAAGGAGTAGCTCTTATTCCTGCGGTAGTTCTCGTACGGGTCGTCCAGCGCCACTCCCACTCCTTTATACTGATCCCATTTGTCGCGGATATCCCCTCCTTTAATCGGGTCCTGAATTCCTTGTTCCTTGGCTCCCAACCCACCAGACCCACTCCATCCTGCAGAAAGGACACAGCATTGCAAGCCTGTAACTTACAGCACGAGAATTCTGAAGAACAGACATTTTGGAAACAACTGAAGAAACCGCCAGCTCAGCACAGCCGGGTGGGAACAGGGAAGCGCCTCAGCTGGCCCATTTGTTCCAAAAGCATCCACATGCAGAGATTCTGGGAGCTGACAACCATCAGCACCATTCCTAAAGGCTTTTAGGAGGACAAGCACAAGCTCGATCCATCCAGCCAGCCCTGCTGATGATCTGCACTCAGGGAGATTAAACACTTCAGGCGGCTGAATTCTACTTGATGCCAAGCTCGCACCCCTGTGTCCCACATGCTTCTCAGAACAGCAGCTCCCATCACTGCTTCATGTTCTCTGTACTTACATCTCTGATTATCCTTATTCTGACCTTTATGACGTGCAAAAATTACTTGTATCCCAGAGCTGTGTGCCTGGTTTTGTTTGCTGGCTTACGTCAGATTCAAGAACAGCACCGTACCCATTTTCACTAGCATCTGATGGCCTTTATTCTCTTCTCCAAGTCTTGATTCTGGGATAGGAGGCCCAGAACTGGAACCCAAACCAGCAGAAGAACTAAGGAAGTTACAAGAAGAAATTAAGAACAAGCAATACTGTTCTGACCCAAAGCAAAGTCATTTAAATTAAAGGACCCAGGATAACCTCACCCGCTCTAAGATATTCTTGTATAAAGCCGCAAGGTTGCAGAGCTGCAACAGCACATGGAACACCTTGTGCAAGGGAAACCAAACACCATGGTCCCAGCACAGAGCACCTGCAGGATTTCTCCTCTGTACTAGGAAGGCATCCATGGCCCTTATAGCTGCGTAGAGTTCTGTTCCCAAAAAGCCATCACCAGACACTGCTATCTGCTCTCTCTAGAAGCAGACAGAGCCCAAATCTGTTTCTGAATCTGCTCGCCAGCTTTCCCACTGTTTGGTGAAATGCCCAATACACTCAGTTTATAAGAAATCGCCCTTGATGGTGCTTACCTGAAGGTAAAAAGAGAAACAAACAAGCAAAAGCTTACGGAGGGGTGGGGCTACGAGACCGGGACCGGCGCCGCCTTCCTGGGGAATACGACTTGGATCTGGATCTGGATCGCGACCGCGAGCGGCTGTGAGAGGAGCGGGACCTGCTCCGGCTTCTGGAAGAGACGGCAGCACAAGTCACCAGAGCAACATCCAGGGTTCCCCGTTTAGCCCCGAAGGTCGCTTCCCCTCGCCTCCAGGCTCCCGAGCCTCACCCCACCGCACTGTACCTGGACTGAGAGCGTGAATAGGATCGGGACCGAGAGCAAGAGCGGGATCGGGACCTCGAGTAGGAGCCAGAGGATTTTGAAGATCGTGAGTTGGAGCGGGAGGACGAGCGGCCCCGGCTTTTAGACCGGCTGCGAGACCGAGAAGGCCCACTGCAGGGGTGAGAGCAGACAAACTCCAGTGAGACTCCTGGGAGATGCTTGGGAAACGCAAATACACGTCTGATCAAATTCACATTACGCACACGTGCAGTGTTTCTACAAACAATCCCATCAAAACTTGAGTGTGAAAAAAAATATTTTCTACAGATTAGACAGAGTTTCCAGCAAGTTCAAACTTAATTATTTCTATCAACACGATGCTGAACAGTTTCCCTACACCAGCGCAAGGCAATCCTAGCACCTTCCAAATGAGCAGCAGCTTCAGCAGACAGGTTCTCTCACCTGTTTCTCTTCTCCTGACCTTTCCTCCGCCTCGCTCTCATTTTAGCTCTGAAGAATTCGTACAGTCCATTCTGCTCCCAGCCTTCACTGCAATAAATCAACCACACAGAGAACAGACACCTGTAAAACTCTGCTTTGACCAACAGAGGATTTCCAGTAACATTTGTAGGGAACAAAGAGCCTGGTCAGAAAGGTCCCGCACATCTCAGGGCAAGATCAAGGAGCGTAAAACACAACAAGAGCCCTCGTTGTCAGCATTAGAAGAACCAAGACACAGGTGAAGGGAGAGGCACTTCTTGTTTGAGACAGCTTCTGAGGGCATTTTCCTTACCATGTTGTTGGCTGTACCTACTCTTACCTGTTTCTAGGCCTGTCATGAGATGGCGGACTATAAAATGCCTCAACCGCAGCCAGCAGTCTCTCACTGGGGGGCATTGGGGGTGGAAGGCGTATGTCTTTAGGATCTAAAGGTTTATACTCATGATCTTCAAGCTGCCGGAAACAAAACAAATTATATTCTCGTCACGTGTCACGGGGTGGCTAATCTGAAGAGATCAATACAGATTTAACTGCAGGGACCTCACAATTCACCACTGGATAAAAAACGGCCCAGTAATGCCCCAGCGCTTTCTTGTGCTGCCAGCACCATTTGGATCTCTACGAGATAAGCCAGCACCACCCTCTGGAGCACTAACTGGGTCACCAGGTAGAGGAAACGCAGGTCCTCTAAGATGTCCACCTCTGAGATAACAGTTTCCAGAGGGCTGGAAACCTGGTCAAAGCTGGTGTGTGCAGAGCGACACATTAAGAGATGGAACAGACCTGTTTGTTCACCTCAGCACAGAAAGCACAAACGCACACATCCCCCAGATGCTGACACAGAGACGTGTCCTGTGCTCTATGGTGCTCTGCTTGTGCATACAGCATCAGTTCTGTCTGTACTGTAACATCAGTGGCCCAAAACATCTGCGCAAGGAAGAACTCCAAGCCCCGAAACCTGCCTGCAGCAGCCCCACCAGGACCACGGGTCGGTTCCCTCTGCCCGCATGAAATCAGCGGGGTATGATTTCCAGACGCAGTCTGTCTGTCACGTGCAGGTGCTCCGCTGGCCTCCCAGGGTAACAGCCCCTGACCCCAGTACCGCTGTCACCGCCTCCCCCTGCCCCCCTCCCACACAGCAACCTGCTGAGGCCGTGACACTGTGTCAGGCTGGGCGTCAGGCTGCCCAGGGCAGTGGCTCTGGGACTGCCGCCCCAGCCCCTGCTGCTTGGCTCCCCCCCCGCCCCTGGCACTTACTTTGACCAGCGGGGCCATCAGTCCGGCGGGAAGGTCGAAGTAGGGCACGTTTGGCACCAGGCTGGGATCGTCGTGGTTCATGTGGGGGGGGCCCTGCCGCCGCATGTGGGGGGGCTGCCCATTAAAGCCGTGCGGGGGAGGCCCGAAATCGGGGTGCTGCGGCCCCCCCCAGGGAGGGTGCTCGCTGATTCCAGGATGAGGCAATCGGTGCCCGGGGTGGTGATGAGGAGGTCCAATCTCTGCACAGAGCGGGAGGGTTACAACATTTTACTTTGCTATAGAGAAAGGGAGGCAGTCAGAGAGGGGTACTTCTCTCAGTGCGCTTATCTTAAAGCAACCCGGGCACCTCGAGTCCTGCGGACCAAGAAGAGCAACAGAACAGAACTAGAGGCCGGCTACAGGTCCATGCCGACAGAAATCCTGCAGCGCATTTCCCTCTCTGGCTACAGCAACCACTCTCAGAGCAGGAAACCAACTGCAAGCCACTGTTTACTCTGGGACACACTGTGGTCAGAAAGCACCACAAGAAAGATGCTCAGCAACAACGGATTTCAGCTGCAGCAGGGCAGCTGCTGGTGGGATCCGTTCCTGAAGTCCAAACACACAGCTGTGGCACAGCATCAGCCTGAATGGATCCGTAACAGGCTCTGTGGTAAATCAGTATACATAAAGAAATAAATAGGGCAGGAATTAACTCACATGAGAAAATACTTAGTTTAAAGAGGTGCTTTGAGAAGAGATGGAGTTAATACCCTGTTAAAACAGAGAAATGAGAGACACCCATCCAATCACTGGCGGACAGACCGCTTGCCGTGACGCCAGGACACCCTGCTGAACTCATTGCACAGGGGAAAAATGGAAGGCTGGAAACCAGCCCCTTCCGCAGAGGGACCAACGGTTTTTCCAGGAAAAGTCACTACAGCCACCACCCAGTCGTCAGCCTGTGCTATGGAACTCGTCTCCACTAGAACCTGAACACGGGCTGTGTTGTCACTGCTGCACCACTCTCCTTGTTTCAGCCGCCTGCTCCAGGAGATCCCCTCCTCCCGCAACATTCCATGACAGAGCAAAGCTTCGGGGTCAGCAGCACAACCCCAGACAGCACTCTTCTGAACTTCATAGCTTTAACACCCTCCCCAGACAAGAAGAGCTGTTCTCCCTGCTCACTGCCACGACTCTTAAAAACCACTGCAAGACCAAAGACCAATCTGCACTGGGGAAGTTAACTGCAACCCTAAGCATCATTCACCAGGTTCCAGCCCTTCTTGGGCTTGTGGAATTAAGAATCTTTTAAGCTTAAAACAGCAACTCCCACACTGCCGTTTCCAGCTAGAACCGAACGATGACACTGCCACTTCTGAGGCCACTTGTCACACAGAACCACAGGGATCTCCCTACACCGCCAACCACGATCGTCCCAGAACAACCGTAACTTCAGGACGTGGAATAGCAACTAAATCAGGGAAGAACCAGACTTCATGAGGGGGCCACGTGACCATGGCGTCCCACCTCTGGGCTGTTCTAAAAATGAAATAAACAGTTAGAAGACGAGTGCCCAAAGAGCTGCTGACATGACTCTGGTTAGTTTCTGGTTCTCCACATCCAACAGGGAAGGAAGCATCCAACTCCGCAAGTCCTTCCCGAGTCATTTGGTAGCGGCTTCCCAAACCCACAGACTCAGTATTTCTCAGGATAACCCAAGCAATCCACCAAGCACAAGCCCTCACCCCAAAAGCACTGAAGTTTGTAATGACAATCAGTATTGCAACGTAAGAAAACCTGGCCTGGTACACACTTTACCTTGAGGAAAATCCCCCTGGGGGTAATCAAAACGATGAGGATAAGGAGGCCTTTCAAAGGGATGGCGAGGTGGAAAATCATCCTGCATGAAGCGAGGTGGAAAGCGGTTGAAATTATGCGGATGCGGGGGCTGGTTGAATTGGGGATGTTGCTGATGTGGAGGAAATGGGCCTCTGAAGTGAGGTGGCCGCTGCATTCGAAATGGAGGTTCCCTCTGACCCCCACCCCATGGAGGCTGCTCGTGCTGGTTGTTCCATGGCGCCTCAAACTGGTTGTTCCAGGAAGGATCGGGCTGGTTGTTCCACGGCGTCTCCCGCTGGTTGTTCCAGCCTTGATCCCTCTGCTCGTTCCACATCCCTTCGTGGTTGTTGTTCCACGGAGGACAGTGAGGTGGTCCCTAGTGGTGAAAGGGGGGAGCCTGGTCATTAGGCTACAGAAGAAATAAGGAATGCGGTAAGAACTACCTACCTTTTTTAAGCACTTATTGCCTGCAGGCAATGTGCACAGGTGAAAGAAATTTCTGAACCACCATGGCTTCAGAGAAAAGACAGGAGAAGACCAAACTGCCCCTGGCAAACTGACACACAGCCCATAGCTCGCCCTTCAGTGCTCGCAGTGAGAAACCTTTGGATCTGAACCGGGATTTACCACGTTCCCAGCTTTCCATCACACTTCCACTCCCAAGACGGCCCTCTGAACTTCCAGCTGCCCCCAAAGATTCCTTCAGAACAGCGTCTGATACCTGCTGTTGACCCCACGGTGCGACAGGGTGAGGCTGGTCAAACCACGGCGGCTTATTTGGAGGAATCTGGTCGTGAGACCCAGGGCCACGTGGCCCACCAGAGGCAGGGTCCTGCACACCAGAGCCTGATGTGTCATACTCCGAGGAGCCAGCGAGGGGCAACTGGGATTTGCCATCATCTGAAACAAAGTGCAGACAGAAGCACCCAGGTCACACATGGTTCCGAAAACACCAGCACGCTTACAACAGACTCTGCCTGAATTTTGCTGTGGGAATCTCCATGCTGCAGAAATCTACCACTGAGAGAGGACTGCCGATCGCAGTCTGACAGTCATCTCTCCTGTCCCCGTTTGTATGATTATATAAATTATATATACTGAACCAGCTGCAAGTCTCCCAACAGATTCAGGCTTCTGCCTGAACCAAATGACTGCAGCACAGTAGCTCTCTACTAAAAACAAAAAGTAAAATCTCACAACGCTGGCACCCCCCGAGCTCCGCACAGGGCCCCAGGACAGGCCAGTACCTGCTTGCGTGACCGGGGCGGACGGCGCAGCCGAGGCTGGTGCTGCTGCGGGGGCCTGAGGGGGGGGCGTCGACTTCACCTCGTTCTCCAGCGGTGGCATTTGGATCTGCTGCTGCTGCTGCTGCTGTGTTAAGCTGTTCACAAACTCTTCGTGCTGAGTTTTCAGGTTCTGTATCTGCTGCTGGAAGGCTACCTGTACGGGCTGCACTACCGTCGCGTACTCAGTGATTAGATTTGCCTGACAAAAAGCGAAATTCAGAGACATTAAGTTAGTGCTGTACCTAAACCACTTACCCTGTCTGCTCATTCAGAATCAAAACTCTGAACATCTACAGAACATTCACCGCAGGTCAGAACCCACTGTCTGCACTGATGTCTGGTGTTTTTATACAGCTAAAACCAACAGCATGCACTATTGATGCTAAAAATGGACGCCTTCTGCTGCCGCAACAGTTTCCACGCTTACTGCATACAATTTAAAGCTGTGGTTTCTTTAATTGCTCTCCTATCAAACATGAAATTCCATACAAAGAGAGCATGTGGTAGCTACTGCGTTTCAGTTATATATATTTTCTGACAAATGACTTCCTGGGATCAGGGCAGCAGTCAGATTGCTGAATGTTTGCAATACCAGGGTGACATTTCACATTATTTTTGGAATTGCTTGTAAACAACTTCAACAGGGGGAAGCGGAGGGGTGTTATCAGCTGCCTTTCAAAAATAAAAACATTTCCTCCATTTGTTCTCAAGACCTGCACACAAATCAGAAGCGTTCCTCCGCTTTTGTTGCTCACCTGGTACTGGCCAAGCCCAAGAGCCGGGCTCTGCAACTGCTGAATAATGGACTCATCAAAGTACCCATTTTTCTCCCACAGCTGAAGAAGCTGCACGAATTCAAGAGTGAGAGGTGATTAGCGTTGATCAGCAATTTTTAAAAAAATGCTCTGCCTGAATCTTGTATTTATGCATCTAGCTTTGTCAACAGATCTCGGATTACAGAAGTTGGATTTGGAACCACGGCAGATTCAGATGCGTTCATCCTTCTGGCAACTTCTAAACAAATCCTAAGTTCTTTTAGGTTCTACTCCAAATACATTCAAGTTAAGGTTCAAATTCAAAGTGCATCCTGGGATGCCCCTGGGATGGGCTTTGTGAAGACAACCAGGAGAATCCCAGCGGTCCCCTGCCGTCCCCATACACGCGACTCTGCCCGCCGTTAGCCGAACAGAGCGAAGCGCGGAGCCAAACCAAGCCCACTCACTCTGGCGATCTTCTGCTGCTTATCCTCCTCCACCGCTAAGAAGCTGGTGCAATATATGGGCACAACCACCTTCTGCAGAGCAGCCAGGAGATCTCGTGCTTGCTTCCGCTGGCTTCAGAAGAGAAGGGGAAGAGAAGAGTTAAGTTACTGCCTTTCCCTGCAGCAGTGAGAGCACTGTAGTTCAGCTCCTCCCAACTCCCACGGCACAAAAAATAGCGGATTCATAGAAATACAGAGTTCCCCCCGCACATTTTTACTGTAGAGCTTCATCTGGAACCCAAACACACAAGGGCGGTTGGAGCTGAATCTGATTACTGACACACGAGGTCTCTGTGCCAGCTACGGGCACCCTAAGATTTCTGCCAAAAATAACAAAGGCCCCAAGCATAAAAGGTGACTGGGCAAGCCAGGAACCGAACAAGCAGAGAGAGCTCTCGCCAAATTCTCCACAACTTAGAAGTGAGAAACACAGTGAATCCTCACCAGTGATGCAGCACGTCGTTGATTAAGTAGATGAGATGCAGCCGCAGCTCGAAGTGAGCTCCCTCAGCCGTGATTCGGTTCCGCAGGTGCCCCGCCATCAGCTCACAGTGCGCAGGAGACTTCGCGTTGCTGAACATCCAGTTCTTGCCAGCCTTAGAAACGGAAGCGTTAAAGGTTTTAAGCTACTCTGATGTGTTCACATCACAGGGGCTTCCTAGAACTCTGAAACAGCTGCCAGAAGGGCAGGTGTGACTGTAGGTGCGGTCCACCCTACAACCCAGCTGCTGTACGGTCACAGCATCCCCACGGTCCCCGACCTCAGCCGCCACCAGGAAACCGTTCAGACTCAGGTCACTCACCGAGATTGCATCTTTGGTGCACGTGTCAATTATTGGCTGCAACAAGTTGTCAAATTCATTCATATCTAACTGGGTTTCCTCCAGAACTTTCTGCATTTGTTGCTCTATCGCAAGGGCTACCGCTGACGTCACCTGCTCCTGAAAAAAATAAAATTAATACCATTATACCATATTCAGCACTTTTTTAGAGAATTAAGCTGCTGTATACCAGTGCTCTTAGCTCCTTAACCATGAGCAGCTGTCTCAAAGACCGTTTACAAGCAATGCAACCAACGTTTTGATTGTTTTTGAGAAGAGGAGGCTATTCTCATTCTTCAGGAAAAATCTATTCATTTCCACCTCTTGAGACTCTCCACAACGCTGGCAGAAATAACTTCAGACAGCTCCCAAACGCACAGCACACCATGCAGGTGCGCTCCCTTCCTCCAGGCACTCCAGGGGTTGTTCCCAGTAACTTTAAGGGCAAAACGGCGCCTGCGCGCACAGCCCCTCCAGGCATGCGGTGCCTTCCCACCCTCAGTCAGGATCTGCCTTAGGGTACTACACGATGGAACTTCTTGCAGTTGCCAGCAGCCCGCAGCATTAAATGAAGATTGACGCAGCCACACTTTATCCCACTCTGCAAACCAACAGGGCTTTTCGCACAGGAAACATCTTACGCGAGGACCCATCTTACTAAGGCTTCAGATGCATCTATTCTAAGGAGCTGATGACAGCTGCGACAGAACAAAAGCAAGAGCAGTAGCGATCCCGCCCCCGCCAGCCAGAAGCAGGCCTTCCTCTCTCCCTCCACTCCCTCCAGTTTTTCACAGCCGGGGGTGATAAGCCAGGTGCGTGCTTCTTTCACACCAACCTGTCTCATTGCAAGGAGATGCTGCTCCTGCTGCTGCAGGTTCCACTGGCTCTGCTGGATGAGTTCCTCCACGGAAGGAGTGCCCTGCGGAGCCGGGATGGGGGCAGCGGGGGGCAGCGAGGGCTGGGGCAGCGGCTGGATCTGCGGGGCAGCCTCCATGTCTTGGCTTTGCTTGCACAGCACTGTCAGACAAAGCACGCTCTTAAGGGACGCCCACGTGTGAACGCCGCGCTGCTTCCAACACAGAGACCCCCGCTCTCCACATAACGACTTAGGGAAAACGAAAAGTGAGCGGTTACGGGCAGATGGC
>VXAV01009645.1:159706-177344 GCA_013399715.1 Alectura lathami
TGGCGGCACGCGCTGAGGAGAGGGCGGCGTGAACCCGAGGCGGACGGCGGAGCCCCGCCACGCAGGAGGATGCGGCGGCGGCGGCAGGGAGTTCATGCAAAAATGAGAGAACACAGCAGGTATGCACATGGTAAACTTCATTGAACTTGTTTACAAAATTGACAAAAAAATCACCTTGTAAACTTAGTCACATTTTTTGGAGCTCACAGAACCGGTTATACGAGCATGCTGAAATAAAGATTGTCACGCCTCGTCTCACCCTGGATCCCGTCCCAGCGAGCTGACCCTCACAGCAGAAACAAACCAGGCACGCGACAAGGTTAAAGCTTGCGTTGTCGAAGAACTCCCCCGGTGGTTTTTGTGCCACTCGGGGAAGGGCTGGGTCCAACACCTGAAGCTCCCTGGAGCAAAGTGAGCATCAGCACGGTCAGTTTGCGGCAGGAGCTGCGCGCAGTCAGGAGCAGCGATGAGCTTCCTGCATCGCCTGACTGCGAACAGCCCTCCTGGGCCACCAGCTGCAGCAGAAGTGTAAGCAGGGGAAAGAAGGTGGTTTTATAAAGTGTACTTCGTAGCTTCCTGAAACTTGCCCTATACCCAAAGGCCTCAAAAGGGCCCAGACCCTGTTCCTAGATGAGAACATTCAGGGAAAGAGGGAGGAGGAGCTGGGGTAACGGGTGGAATAAAATGCACATTTTTTTTTTTTTTTTTAACATAAAACAGAAAATCAACATTTTCCAGAACGACCAGCTTTTTAGCCCTCTGCCTTTCTGAGCTGCAAGACAGTAACCTTCTGCAGCTCCAGAAGACGCTGCCTGACCCGACTGCGGAAGGGTAAAATGGAAGTAAACTGAAAATATACTTGGAAACATTTTTGGCAACCGCATTTCCTGGTTAGGAGATTTCACGCAGACCTCAGACTGCAGAAATGGAAGCAAACAAACATCAACAAGATTTCTGAGATAGCGCACACTTCAACAGCAGTCAAATCACGAAAGCAGTAGGTTTGAACAAGAACGGCTTAAAAATAAAACATGAGCAGTTTTGAATGAACCACGGAATGAACCGCAGCAGCGCAGACCGGGCGAGGCACAGCCTCTGAAGGCATGATTCGACATCGAACAGCTCGACCCTGCTCCCGGGGCAGGGGAACCGCTTTTACCAAGGCTCCCCCCCAGAGGTGAGATCCAGCACAAGCGGGTTAACAGAACGAACGCCACCAAACCTAGAAACGTTTTTGGTATCGTGTCCCCACCCGGACAGGGGGCCGGTGCTGGGGACTGCAGAAAACAACTAAAACAACTAGGCCTGACCGTTAAAGCAGCTGCAGTCAGCAGAAATTCTCAGCTCCTCTGCCGAGTTAGGCTGCTTTAGAGATCACTTCAACAATCAGGAGTAATACATCACAAAGTGACGGAGGAAAGATGGCCTACGATCTCCTTAGCCTCCGAGGTCCGTTCACAGTAAGCGGGTGATCAGTCTCTAAACCCCGGATGCAAGCCGTGCGTGAAGTCCAGCCCGTGGGACCGAACACCACCAGCGCGCTTGGAAGACGCCTGGCGCCCGCAGCCCTCGCAGCCAGCTGCCTCTGGCACTGTCTGGCGGGACTCACTGCACCGCGCTGCTCCAGCGGGCTCGCAGTTGGCCTGAACTGAGCAAACTTTTAAAATAAATTAGTTCAGTGTAAATAATTCACAAACTGCTTTGTGCAAATTTTTTTATTTCCACATTTATATCACAATGTGTCCGCTTAAAGGACCAAATAGCAAAGTTGCTCCCTTCTGCATCCCAGGAACACAGAAGTCTAGTTACTGTACATTCACTAAGGCTCTTTGTTTTTGCAAATTGCGTTTATGATGGATATCCATAAGGCAAACAATATCTAAAGGAATGGTAACAAGTATATTTCCAGCATACAAACAGGCTTCCTTTTTCCCTCTCACAGTACAGTTACAAACTTGTAGCACCCTCATTACATTTAGGTTCTAGAAAAGGTGATTTTTTTTTTTTTTCCTAGAAGTTTGCAGGAAGGGAAAAAGAGGAAAAATATTTGGCTGGTGGTGGTGGGATCAAAAATATCATTAAACATCTAGTTTTTGCAGCATTTCTCAGAGACTGGATTTAAACTGAAACCAGACTAAAATATGTGGATGCCTATGGAATGCTGAGCTGAAGCTGGTCTCCCAGCCTGCAGTGCAACACCTGCTGTCTAAAACCCAATCTCCGTACCACATGACTTCGGAAACACGATCATGTTCAGAGATGTGATGCGAATAAAACTACAGTTCTTGCACATCGTCTCTTGGATATCTCACCGCCAAATAAAAACCCAACTCAAGTCAAATAAATAGATGCATATATTTTGTTAGGTAACTTCCACCATTTTCTCTGTACCTGCCTGTAGTAAGATTCCGGCATTCAGAAAGTGCTGGAAATCATCTTCACTTCTTGGGGACTAACACTTTTTATAGCTGGCTCGCTATAGAGTTTTGAACTCGGTTGTCTCAGCCTTCGTATGCCTGCCTTTGCAATTGTTAGTAAACTGGTAGCAGCATTTCACAAAAGGAGAATTTAAAGGGAAGAGCTGGAAGTAGCCAGCTCCGCCCCCCCCGCTCGTTGGGCCTGTCTGTCCAGCACGGAGGCGTGCCCCACCTGTAAGCAGCACAGCATCTGCCACCTCTGCGAACCCAGGTGAAAAAGCATCTGAGCACGGCTGCGCTCAGTCTAGGCAGGTGTAAGGCAGGATGTTCAATCTACCATCGTCCCTGTGCGGGTCTAGCGACACGCCCTGTGTCCAATCATACCAGTTACCCAGTGTGTCGTAACAACCGTTCACGCCTGGCCAGTTCTGCTCGTGTATTCTGTCGAGATCATCGTTTGTGACCTCCCTCGTGACCCCAGGCAAGTCTGTAGGATAGCTCTGACGAACTAGAACGTGCGGCTCTCCAGCCTCTCTGCTAGTGCTTTCCTCCTGCCTTAAATACTCAGACATGAAGTAGTGAGCTCCGGGAGTCTGTACTCCTGATGAGGACAGCAAGCTGCACTGCCTGTTTAAATATGACTGAACTATTTCGCTTCTGGATAATTCTCTCCAGTTCGTTTGTTCGAAAGGGCTTCGCAGGTTGGGTTTCTGCACCCGCCTTTCCATTTGTGTCCTGTGCTGTTCAGTAAGGGCAGGGATTTCTACCTGCAAAGGATCTTTCGGTGTTAAGGGTTTTATCTGTCCTGTCATGGGATCAAAAGTGAGTTTTCTCTCTTTTAACCTCACGGGTTTCACACCCCCTTCTGTCACGTGCCCATCCAAGTTGACCGTGTAGTCTCTCGGTCGGTACCTTTTCTTCTTTTTACTGTCGGAACCTGAAGCAGCATCATCACTGTCCATTTTCGAAGCGTCCTGTGAGAAGCCCACGTGCGGCGCGAGGGACTCCCCCGGGTGGGAGCTGGTTTTGCAGCCGGCGGGGGCGTGCTGCTGGAGCGTCCCCGCCGCGTGCCTGTGCTGGCTCTCAGAAGGTACCTGCTGCTCCGGCCAGTGCTGAGGCGCCTCCGGGGCCGGCTGCTGGGGGAACTCCAGCCTTTTGGCTGGCATCGGAGGTGTCGGTGGTTGCATCAAGGATGGCGGCGGCGATGGCACCTGTGCAGCGTCTAAGAACTGAGACCTCTGAGACGGACTGGGCGTTGAATCCTTTGGTGAGTACGTGGTATGCTGCCGCGCAAAAGCATCCTGCCGAACGCTTCTGGGGCTGAAGGAGGAGCAGCGAGGGCTCTTCGGCTGGGGCGGCCCGGTGGCTTCTTCCGATTTATCATGCTGCTGAAGCACTGCAGTCTTTAATAACGAGGAAGTGCTTGAAGGCTTAACAAGTCCTGGAGAACTGGTGTGAGGTTTTACAGCGTTTACCGGGATCTTACTGTGTTTATCGTTTTCACTGAGCTCTGTCCTGCTGCTTTCAGGCCCTGCGTGTAGATTTACATCCACAGGACTAGGAAAATTCTCAGGACTACCCCCAATCCCATTCGTTGGAGGGGGCGAAGAGTTTTGTAATACTTCACGACCAGCGTTGGAGGCTTTTGTGGGAGGAGGGCCCTGATGCCCATCCCTGTGTTCACCTTTCCTTTTCCGATTTCCCAATTTCTCTGGTTTTGGAGAATTTAGTTTCTGTATATCGTTCCTGCTCTTCAGTTCACTGATGGGCTTTGACCCAGCCACAGCAGGGAGCGGTGCTTCTGGCTTGCAGTTGTGCGCGCCGCCGTTTGCCGAGCCCGGTGGGTTCGGCAGCCCCCTTGGCACGGGTTCATTCGGGGTTACAGGTTCTATCAGCTTTTGCCAATTCCGCAGCAATTTCTTGGCACGTTTGGCAAGTTCCTCATTGGATGTCTTCTTCCTCACCTCATTGATGAGCCTCCCGAGCCTTGTTTCCTAGGAAAAAAAAGGAAGTTGTTTTACAAACACATGTCATTCTAAACAGAATTCCGACTCCACTGTGAAGTCTCAGCTTTTTAGTGCTCATCCTAAGAACCACCCGGAATGAAACACCACATTTCAGAGCTGAACTAATCTTTTTGGAAGGAGCTGCCCACTTGGCCGCTGCTCTGCCACACTGCAGGAAGCCTGCTGTTGGTGTGAAGCCATCCCTTCCTTCTTCCCTGGCCAAAGCACCAGGGCCATTAGTGTGAGAACATCGGAAAGGCATTTTAGATCAGCGAGAACCTTGAGAGCACTGGAGGAAGCTGAGACCCGAGGGAGCTGCAGCACCACGGCAGAAGAGCTGCGTTTATTACAACAGAAGCGGGCCCTGCGGGAAGAGGCATGAGCAGGAAATCCAGCCTCTGCCTGCCACAGGAACGTCGCCAACGCCACTCTCCACCTCGCAGAGCTCACTGGCCAAGGTGCGATTTACGGCCCATCTTCTTCCCCAGCCTCCTCCCTCTTCACTCCCCATGTTGAAAGGGTACAAAGCACCAGCGTCAGCCAGCTTTCCTAGGGTGTCCCAGCAGTTCCAGAAGCGGAAGGCAGGGAAGCGTTGGACCGTTCCCAAAGCACGCTTGAAAGCGAGAATTGTTCTGCAAGTCAGATCGCTTCGGAAAGGCGCTTCAAAGGCGGGCGGGCAGGCCGGGCGATGGGAGAAAGATGGAACGTGCGATACACGTGTCAAAAAAATAACCGGAGTTGGCAAAAGTCAGACATGTTTCAACTTCTCCAACTGGGAAAAACAATCTTGGTATCGCATCTAGGATTTACAGAACAGCCGTGCGATTCCCACAAGGAATGCATTTCCCAAGTTTTTCGGTCCATTATGAATTCAAAGGCAAACCACCGGCACCGCACACACCGTGCTGCTGCACATCGGAACCTGAGGTCTGTTCAGGACTGGTCTCCCCCGTGGCAGCAGGGAGAGCACTTAGCCAACATCCGAGGCTCACAGTAATTATTTCTCAATAATTATTTGTGAATATCACAATTATTTTTCACAATAACTATTTGCATCTGCATTGTGTTCAGTATTCGCTGACAGCCTGCCCTGCAGTACTGATTACTTACAGCACTGGAAGCCACCTCAAATCATCTGCACCTACCTGAGTCCAGGGAAAACAGCCAGAGGTTATTAAAAAAAAAAAAAAAAAAATCATTGAAAGCAAGTGACAGCAGCAATTTCAATACAAGGACTGAAAGCCCTTCTGTAATTTATCCACACAAACTTCTTCAGGCTCTGGATTTAAGAGCGGCCACAGAGGCCGTGGCTGCTGTCCCAGCTGGCACTGCGGCCTCTAACGCAGCTCATCTCACCGCCTGGGTGCAGGCACTGAGATGCGCTGAACTAAGCTGAGGATTAATTTCATGGAAATGGAGAGACCGTGTTCCTCCTCTGCCAGATTCTGCGTTGCCTGGCCCCAAACAGCTCGAAGGCCGACCGCTACCTCAGCGAGCAGAGCGGTGCCGACGAACGCAGCGAATCAACAGGCAGCAAGGCACAACCGGCCTGCCTCACACCGACAGGAAGCGGGCTGCACAGAACGCTGCGCCCAGAGAGCATCGCTGCGCACATCGAGCTGTCAGGGGCAGCGTGAGAGACAAAAGAGCATCTTGCTTGTGAGCCCCTTGCAATCCATCTGTTGTCTCAAGAAAAGCTCTTAGGGAAACGAGACGGGCAGAGCGCGCCCTTTTCCGCGCACAGGAACACCCGCGATGCTCAGACGGCGACGTACCTCAAGTGCCTCTTTGGTAATGGGGTATTTCTCCAGGCTGGAGATCACTTCCAGCACTGCCACCATGTTATGGATCTGCAACAAGGAAGACAAAGTTACTTCATGTTTCAGGTACAGCTCTCAGTTACCAAATTTAATTTAAGGCCTTCCACTCTGTAATTGCTGAAGACATTCATCACAGAATTGCTATCACACTGCCTGGCTTCAGGGAGCTGACTGCTCAAAGAACAGGGACAAGGACACTTCACTGACCCAGTTGGAAACCGAGGGAGCTGTAACAAACACACGCTTACATAAAACTCCACAAAATATTAGAAATAAAACCTGTGCTGACCAGCGGCATTCCAAGACCCCAGTCAAGGCGTTAGGTACTCGTCCTGCAGCCTGAACAGAAACAGGAGCGCCAAGCGGAGCGAGAAGAGCCACCGGTGAAACAGGGCTGGGGCATTTACTCTTTCAGGCACTGCTTTAGGTTTGCGCAGGTCACCCCTGTTCAATTGTGCTCCAAGTATCGGCGCTTCCTGCAGCTACACCGAGCGTCCTAAAACCCAGGAACAAACCGCTCCAAGCTCAAACCAGCTGAAGCGAGCCGTGCGCCCAGTAGGTGTCCTCAGACAGTCGCCCAGCCCCGAGGAACCCGGCGTGGCATGCAGCCACGGCTCCGGAGCAGCCCCTTGAGAACTCTGTTCTCATGCTGGAATTACTCTTCCCGACGTGAGACAGCGAGGAGCAACACCAGAAACGCGCCGCACATGAACAAGCGTCGCGAGGGATTTTCTGATGGGCTTCACCGCAACATTTCTGTGTGCACGGGGAGGTTCCACACAAAGGCAGCTGCCCACAGCCTGCAGACAGTTAACGTGACTTTAACGAATTCCCTGGCTGCAGAGAGCCACATTTCCATTACCTGACGCTCACAGCACCGAGAGCCGGAACTTCTAATTCACCTCCGTAGATGGAGCTCCACGATAAGCGAAGGAAAACCTGAATCACTGAGCCTCGCTTCTTGCTTAACCACACGCGTGACTCAGCTGGACACGAGCTGCACCTGAGGAAAACCGCGCAGCAGGAACCTCTGCAGGGATCCCACAGCCGCCTGGGCTCTTCCCGGCCCTCCCCAGCTGCACAGCACTGCGCGCTCTTCATTTTAGGAGTGGCGAAGGTTTGTACGAATCACCTTTGCCAGGTTGCTTCTGGATTGCTGAGCGCTGGGACACCCGGACAGCTGCCAGCAGCGAGGCATCCTGCCCGAGTTCTTTATGTTCAGGCGCACAGGCTCTGAGTGGCTGTAACTCAGGCTGCAAAACCACCTTCAGACCAAAGACGGATTCGTTTGTCGCGATCCTTTCTTCGCTGAACTACAATGCCCCTGCAGACCTTTAAAGCCCTGCCATCCAGGTCCTGCCTGGTAAAACTCCACGCAAGTTTTAAAGCAGCAACAGCACGTATTTTGACGTCTTTCAGTGTTCAGTATTTCGTTTCAGTGCACTGACTTCCCTTGCATTTCGATCCTCGCGCTCCCTCCGTGCCCAGAAAGGGCGAGTTCAGACCACAGCGTAACCAGTAACCGACACCACTGCCCCCTGCCCAAAGTTTCCAGAACCAGAGCTAATGCTCGGTTCTGGGAGGTCCCAGACAAACGTTTTCAGCCTTGCAGCACACCATGTTCTCTCTCCCAACACACGTCTTAGCCTGAGAGTTACCTGGGTGCAAACAGGCTCTGCGCATGGCAGTAATTGCTACAGTTGTTTCTGCAGCTGCTGGTAATCCCCAAATATTATCTAAATGACAAAGTGACGGCAACAAAAGGATCGTTAGCTTATCAGAAGGCCAAGATGGGGAAAGTGATCTGCTTATATGCGCACACACCTACAGAAAGGTCAAACTGGTCAGGGAATTTCCAGTAGCAGCTTTGCCTTGGTTTTAAGATACCAAACACGCGTTGCTCCTGACTGCTCAGCCACCTTCCAGAGCCCAACCTCCCGCTCCGCTCTGCGCCCAGAGCACAAAACCCCTCGCGGTGTCCTTAACACCGTGATGGAAACAAGGTCGGCAGGAGGCCTCAAGAGCCACATTTTGAGATGAAGGCACCCATTCCGACAGCAGCAGCACGTCGGCACTGCGCAGCAGGGTCTTTACCTTGGACCATTCCTCACTGGCTCCCTGAGATCCGCGTAGCGTCACCTAGCTGGGTACGAAACCTGCCGGCACGTTACCCTACTCTGAGCAGCAGCAGCAGCGACCCCTGGCTGACGCTGCCATTGGAGATGCTTGCTGGCTGCATGGCGGAGAGCCAAAGTCCCCGCGCAGGGGGACCCGGGAGCCCGGCAATCTCTCCTTGGCAGCACGCGGCACCGTCACATCGCTCCGGTCTCCCCCTCGCACGTCACCTGCCTTCGGCTGCTCGTGCTGCAGCCCACCGCCACCGGCCCAGAACAAGGACTGCCACGAAGCAGCCCCAGGACCCTGCGTTCAGGGCCCTGCAGCAAAGAATCAACAACAACTTGGGCTGCACTTCAAATCACCCCACGCTGCTCCCGTGTTGTGGAGAGTGCCGGGCACGCAGACTCGTTCTCCTGTGAACTTCCCAGTGAACATCTGCTTTGAGTCACCTCCAATAATCCCTTCCAGCCAACCCTAATGACAGCCACAGAACACAAAGCTTGTTTACTCCGTGCAAGCCCCCTTCAGTCTCTCAGCCGTTCTCTGGAGCTCACTGCTGGTATCTCAGATCTTTCCCAAGTTCAGCAGTAAATGTTTTTACCACAGCCTCAGACAAAAGCACGGGTTTCTGAACTCTGTGGAAGAGATCACACAGCTCAATTTCTCTTCTTTCATTGCCACCGTAACCCTATTTCAGCTTTTACACGTTGAGAGCAGTTCAGTAACTGACTCCAGGTGGGTGCTACGCCGTGGTGTACAAGGACGAGGACTCTGCAGGTTGGTGATTTTGCTGCAGGGCAGCCACCGGGCGCCTGCGCTGCGCCACCGCCGCAGGGGCCGGGCAGCAGCCGGCCGGGAGCTGCACGCGGCGCGGGCACTCGGACAGCTTCCTTCTTCCCTCCTCCACAGAGGGGCCCGCAAGCACACACAGCACCAGCACGAGGCCTCTCCTCTCCCTCAGCACCGCCTGACCCCGTGCCATGCCTGCTGTCAGGATTTTCTTGAACCTCATCCAGCGGTACCTAGAGCCAGGGTCAACGCTGCTGACACCGCCAGGAGGGCGGAACCCCTCACCGGAGGCTCGGCAGCAGCACCGGGAGGGACGTGCCCCGCTCCCGACGGCTCTCTCGGAGCAGCGTGGCAATCGCTGGCATCTAGGCACCAACTCCCAGGCCAGCCCACGGCCCCTGATCAACACCAAACCTCGCCCCCAGCAGCACCCCTGTACAGAAGCCATTGCACTGCGTTACAACCCAGGCACGCGGTGAGAATTAGAAGAGAGAAGCGCCTGTTCGCTGTCGGCTTCATTTAACTGCTACAACAGAAATACAGCGGTGCGGGGTTTAGTTAGCACTTCGTACAGGGACACAGACAGCAGGCATTAAATACATAACGTGAACAGCGGGCTACAGCGTCGTGTATTCAGAGACACAGACCAAACACTGCCAGAATTCGGGTTACAATCCGCCGGTATTTAGATCAGATCCCTTGCAACTCATCTATTAACGGGTTCCCCCACCCCCAACGTGACATGACGTTGTCTAAAGATAGGGGACACGAGGTTCTGTTCACAGAAACGACACACCAAAAGGATGACCGTGTTCAGAATTTTTGAAAATGTTTGAAAGTCAGTTTGCTAAATGGAATTCAACCACTCGCAGGCACACAAAAGCTATCGTTAAAGGTGGAGGCAAGCTTCCTAACGGCATTTAGCAAAGGAGGCCTTGAAAAACGCAGGAAGAGATGCTTTATGCTCTTCTGGGCCGGTGACATCCCCTGAGAGCATCTTCCACAACAGAGAAATTCACTGGGAGCCCACACTTTGAAAACCGATCAGAAGTTTGTGCTGCAGACAAACGTGTGACACAGCCTGCGAGGACAGGCCGACACCCGAACCACAGCCAGCTCACAGAGCAGCAGAGGCACCCGACGCCTCCCCAGCTCCCGGAGGAGGCCTTTGAGGCAACCAGAGCACGGTAAGGCTGAACAGTTCGCTCCATGCAGGTTTATTAACCAGTAGTTGGAAGGCTTTGGGATTACTGACGGGAATAACTGCCCACCAACTGCGACGCTCGCTACGCAGCCCGCGTACCCGGTAAGGACCGGAGCCCCGTACCTCACCTCGCTTGCACACAATGATGCAGACTGACTGCAGTGTGACACAGACACCCCCCTCCCGGCTTCTCTCCCGCTCCCCACCAAAAGTAAAAAAAAAAAAAAAAAAACAGCAAAAACACCCACACCACAACCCACCCCACCCCACCCGAGCACGGAGCTGGGCAGAACTTTAGGGGAAGACTCCCTAACCTGCTCTGAGCAGCCCAGCACCGGCACGCAGCCCGGCTACACGAAATGCCACCAAACCGGAGGCACGGGCACGGTACGAGGCCAAGGATGGCACAGGGCGAGCGCAGCGGGCGCGCACGCCACACGGCCATCGGCGCGGCAGAGCCTGGTCGCACCGAGCCGCGCAGCAGGAGGGAACAGTGCGGGAATCACAGCCGGCCGGAGCCGCACGTTTGTCTCGAGGTGCTGCAGTTCAAGAAGAATGTACACAAAGAGGAGTTCACAGGAGAGCAGCGATAAGGCTTTGAAAACACAGTCAATAAAAGTTTAAGCACACAGCTCATACTGTCCTGGAAAAACTACGGAGGAGACACGCAGCTCGAAAGCAGCCTTCCTGCGCTCCGCGGTCATAAAGAAAACGGGGATCAATTGTCTTCACGCTCACTGACCTCGTCTGCCACGAGACAGCTACCGACTGCACACCAGGAACCGCCAGAGCACTGCCAGCGCGCTCAGAGGAGCTCAAGAAGCTCCCGTGGACGCTGCAGAGCTCTGAGGACAGACCGGACCCATCTGAAGGAGCGCTCCGCCCCGCCACGGGCCCGCAGGGCCACGGACGCCGCTCCCAGCCCTGCCGGGGGAGCGGGCGCCAGCGGGGGACGCTGGATCGCTCGCTTGTTTCTGTCCATCGGCAGCCGGCTCAATTCTGGCTTCCCAAAGAGACGCAGGCAGGTAACTAATGACACGAGCGGCCTGAACGACACAGGACTTGCAGAACTCCCCACGGGCAGCCTGCAAACAGCGCGGGGCGCGCCAAGGCCAGCTACGGAGGCAGCTGACGCTCCGCGGGACAACGCAGCGTCCTGCCAGCACCAGACCTGTCGGGGCTGCGCCGCGCAACCACCGGTTACGCAGTAACGCCATGTGCCCGCCGAGATGCAATAACCGGCACCCACAGAACACACCACCAACACGCAAGCCCTAAGAAACACGCACCCACCACCCAGCGCAGCGGCACCGCCCACGGCAGGTGGCGATCCAGTCCCCGGCCGGACACCGGCCCTGACCACGGCTCCGGGACACTGCACGCACCGGGCAGGGGCAGCTCCTTCCTGCACCGCTGTGAGGGTCAGGTGCTGACCCAGTGCCCCCCTGCCCTCAGGGGAGCCACGGTCCTGAAGGAGAAGCCCGCTCAGACCTACAGGACTGCAGGGTCAGCCTGCAGAGCGTCGTGACAAGACGCCAGAGAGAAGCTCCACAGCCGCGCAGGCTGTCGCTCAGACGACATTCCCACCTCTGCACAGTCATCTCTACGGCACAAAGTTTCAAAACACACCCCGCCGCGCTCGTCACCGACTGCTGCAGGCAGACATGGACGCGGGATCCCTCTCGTCCCCAGCAGCTGAGTTAGGGAAGCACGCTGCTCAGCGACACAGCTGACGGCCCGCCGCTTGCAGTGATTCCCTCGGCCAAGGCTCCCACCGCCGGCCCCTGGGCACGCTGAGCACCGCGCGCTCTGATATCGACAATCAGAGCAAAGGAAGCGCCGCTGCCCCGCGACAGCCGTGCCCAGCAAACAGTGACACGCTGTTACGTTCAGCAGATTGCGCCTCCAATTAAAGCTGTTTGTTAGCGCTTCAGTATTGTTCCAAACACCGAAGGCAGGAATTACCCGTGGAAAGAATAATTCAGCTGTTAGAGTGCTGAATAAACAAACCTGCAAGTACACTGAAGTGAGTGTGATGCACTTACCTTCGCCTTAAACGTTTCTTCAAGGACCAAGTGCCTGAGCAGGGCCACATCACACCGAGTGTCACAGAGCAAGGAGGCTTCACTTGAACTTATCACCAAGCACAAAAGGGGCCAGGCAGGGCAGCAGCGAAGCGTTATCAGCCCAAACAGATGTCTGTGGGTTGCCTTTTTTTTTTTCCCCCTAAATTACACTTTTATTCATTTTTCACTCCAAATCTAATATACCAGCATAACTACGCCTTGGAAGAAGTGCTGCTTCATTAGTATCAAATTTCCCCAGCAGGCAGAATTAATTCTCCTGAAACTTATTACGGCTCCTGGAAAAAGGAGAACTGCCTTGGCCCAGTGCAGCTGCTCCCTGAGGAAACTGGAAGAGGATCTCCAGGGCACCCGGAGGAAGCGTCGGCTGCCCTGGCACCGCTCCGATCAGGAGCTGAAGGTGGCCGGGGGACAGCAGGGATGTCGCAACCCTGGACCAAAACCGCTGAAGCGATGCAACAACCCGACCCGGACAGCAGGCTGGCCCTCAGTGAGGCGCACGGGCGATAACGGCTGCCAGGTGGGGGCTGCTGTCCTAGCTCCACGCTTCTGAAGTGCCCCAGGCGCGGCAGCGACCGCAGCCACAGCCTCAGCTCCTCATGCCCCAGGGGACACGCACCTCGAGCATCTGCCCTCTGTACGCTGTGCTTCGTGGTGACGGGAGGAGATTATTCCAGATGTTGATTCTACCCACTAAAAGTTGGTTCCTCCCCGCAGTGCGCTGCTTCACGGTTACACCACCGCGTTCCCGCAGTTGTTTCCTTCCCCACGCTTCCTCCCCCACGCTGCCTGAGCGACCAAAGCGCTCCCAGGGCCGCGCGGCAGCGAGGGCGGACACACGGTAAGGGCTGGACAAGGGGAACCCGACCGTGAGGCGTCTGCCCCCACCTCACGGGGCACAGGCGGGCGGGAGGAGCTGCTGCAGGCCCCTGCCAACCGCTGCGGCAGCAGGGAGGCACCAGGCAGCGGGCGGCACTCGGCTGTTCGGCCTCTGTCGCCATTTAAGAGCTTCGGCACCCATCCCCGCTGCCACAGCGGTGCCACTGCTACCTGCGGCGCACCAGAAGTTGCATCAGGTGGCTGAGCTGGATCAAAAACTACCTGGAAAAAAGGTATTTGGTCATTTTTAAACCCAGATCAGTTCCCCAGCCCAGGTCACCACTTGGTTCTGACAACAGGGGCACCAGCACTCGCAAAAGGGGCGTGCGCAGCAGGACCAAGGCGCAGGCACGATGCAGATCGGCCCTGCTGCCGAAGCAGCACCCCCACCACGGCCTAAGAGCAGATGACTGCTGCCAGCAGCGCTGCAGGAACCAACAGCGGAGCGGTGACCTGGCAGCCCCACGGCTTCCGCCCCTCGGCCCAAACTCCCTGCCCGCTCTGCTCAGGTTCTGCTGCAGCAGCCCTGTGCTTCGGGGCAGCCTCACTGCTGCAAGGGGCACGGTGCAAATGGGGGCGTCACCCCCTGCAGAAACACCTCCAGGAGTAACAGCCGGCACTGCCACCAGTGACAAACGGCAGGGGACCGGCCAGGCAGGGGCCAAGTGACCCGTTAAACCCAGCACCTGCGTGAGCATCGCAGGCACTGGCAGAACATCACCACCAGGCCAAAAGAAAACGGCAACGGAGCAGTTTGTAGGCTGTCTTGGAAAGAGACGGGCAGCAAGGCTGGAGCGCAAGAAACCAGCAGGATCAGCACCCTCCGACCAGCGAACTGGAGCGAACTCAGCCGATGACAACAGAGCGCCAAAAAGCAGAAGAGGCCGAGCGCAGCAGGATGGCACGCAGCAGGCACCGAACCCTGCCCTGGAGCCAGGACGTGGGAACACCGCTCCAGACCCCGCGCCGGGGCACGCCGCGGCCCCCGCCAGCTCCTCGCACCTGCGACAACCGGCTGCCTCCTCGCACACAGCCGGGGCTGGGACTCCTGCCTGGAACAGGCCAAGCTACTCTAACACAAGAGACGGAAAGTTGTGAGGGGTACAACAGGCTGCAGCCTCTTTGCACAGCTCCCTCAGACTGATAAGCTCATTAAGGGCCTCACAGAAAAGGATAAAGCTAAAGCAAAAGCCATGCCCAGGCTACTTTCGCCCACACAACACTTGCCTGTGCCCACAGAACGACCAGGCCCCTCCCGAAGCGCTGTCTGCCCTCGGCCCAGCACTTCCACTGTCGGAGCTGTGTCTTCTCCTGCACCAAGCTCCCCTCCTCCTTGAGCTCGACTCCAGACAGCATTGACTGCCGACGGCAGAGGCTCCGGTGGCCGGACTTGGCTAAAGCAACCGACGCCGACAAGAGCCATGGAAGCTCTCTCCCTGCGCACCGGAGCTCACCGGGGCCAAGGCAGCTCGCAGCCAGCACCGCCCGCACGCCAGCATCCCAGGGACTGCTCCCCAGCACAGAGCTGAGCTCTGTTAATGGCAAATAATTAAATTATTGTCTAATATTTAAAAGAAGATTGCTACACACCCAGGATGAGGAGCCATTTAATTGAGCGCGGTTCCAGCAGCCGGCTGGAAGCGCCAGGCTCTCCCACCGAGCAGAAGCGAGCAGCTCTCGTTATTCCTGACACCAGGTAGGAAACTCCCCGAAGGGCACAGAGCACGGCTTAACGAGGCGAAGGCGTCCTGCTCAGCGCAAGGGGTGGATCCTCGGCACAGCGAACCCGAGGGGAAAAGCGTTGTTTCCACCGGACCAAGACCCCCTCCCCGTAACGCCCCTCACAGCCGCGGCACTCCGACACCCCTCCGGCTGTTGCCGCATCGCTCTCCCAGGAAAAGGATTTTCCTGCGAGAACGCCACCTCGCCCGCTGCTGTGGGTGAGGACGCTGCACTTCTTCCTCTGCTGCGCGGCTGGGGACGCTCCGTAACCCAGAGCTTGGGGAGGAACTCGATCCTGACGCTTAGTGCTTGCGTGATGCAGCAGAAGCAGTGTGCCCCCATGTTTCTTTGGGGGAAAAAGCTGAATGAGCGAAGACATGACACCAGGCATCCCAGGTGGCTTCCAAGATGATGCAGTTTTCTTAAAAATAGCTCATTTCTTACGCACTTCCTTTGAAGCAGAGGTTATCCATACAAACTGCGAACCAAGCGTGTGTAACTAAGCTCTGAGGCCACTCTGCAGCAGCGACCAGAAGAGCTCGCAGCGCCCAACGCGCGCGTACCGCTGAACCAACGCTCCCGAGTCAGCAGGGCTCCGGGCAGCGGTCAAGAGAGGGAAGAACCACGGGACAGAAGCTGACTTCTGAAAGGCAAGTGGGGTCTGAAAACTTGGTGGAAAGATTTTATTTATTCAACTCACCACAGGCGGGGATTCTTTTCAGCCAGCACCTCAGACGTATCCAGGGTTTGCGTACGCTACAAAGACCCTTACGGGCTCACTGGAGCGAACACCCGCGTGGGCAAAGCAGCCTGTGCTGGAGAACCTGTCAGCAAAGCTAAAATTAACAGCACAGCGCGACGAGGAGCCACATCCCCTCCTCAGCCCTCAGGACGGCAGCGCTCCGCCGCCCTCCGGACACCGTCGGCGCAGCTCCCGCCCTCCCTCCTCTCCGGGAACACGCGTGCTCGCAGCAGCGATTACACTGAGGAGCCCAGGAGAGCCCAGGCCCCAGAGCTCGCCTCTCCTGGCCAACAAGGGAGTCGGTCACAGTCACCAATCCTCTGAGTTTGAGCGCAACCACTTCTTTTAAGAGAAGATTCTCAAAACCAGAAGAAAGCAGCCACAAGCCCCCCCGAGCACCACGAGGCGCTGCAGCTCAGAGCCGCGCTGCCTTCTTCCTGTGGGAAGGCACCAGGACAGCTTCCTGCACTTCTAGTCAGATGCGATCCACAATTTGCTTTTAAGTGTGCTCAAATTCAGGTTTTTCTTCCCTTCCAGACCACGCTGTGACACAGTTTCATCCATTTCTCCACTGTTTACCATGCGAGATCCAAGTCTGCACAACGAGTCCCAGCTACACCACTTGTGCTCTCATTCGCAGCAGAGGTTAAGATGGAAGACAGCCCCCTGCCTACAGGCAGTTCGGAACAATGGGCTGATTTTTCAGCCACTAATTATTGCCCTGGATAAGTATCAAGTATGTAGAATTGCAATTTAACATACATCGCTGCTGCGCTTACGGGGCTACTGACCTGCTGGCGGCTCCGCCGAGCTGCTGCTGCTCCCCCTCCCCTTGCCGGCAGCTCCCGGCGCCGACCCAAGCGGCACGCGCTGTCACCGCGAGCCTGGCGCCAGGTATGGGGGCGAGGGACAGGCGTCCACCACAGAACAAACTTCCTGGCTGCTTGAGCCCACGCGGCTACCGTGTTTTAGGAAGTAACACAGGCAGCAGGGCAGCCAGCGTCGCCAGCAGGCTGGGAGGCAGAGGGAGGCAGGGACCCGTCAGAATTCTGTTTCACTGGGCTGACGCTCTGCCTAACGACATGAGAACTCTGCAGCCACAAAAAGAGAACCCAGAGCTAACAAAACGCATGAAGGGACGTTTCAGCGAGAACTGAGTTAAAGCACTGCAAACTCGAGCAGGTCTGGCCTTCGAAAGCCCGCAGTCACCGTAATAACCCACTGCAACGTGTAACGCTGCAGCTCACCACCCTCAGCACAGCAGGTCCCCAAAGCCACACGCTCCGGGCGGTTTTCCCCCACTTCCCACGTCGCACACACCCCGCTCCAGAACGCCTCCAAACGGCAGTAACTCCATCAGCCGCTTCAAGGCTGCAGTACACGCCTGTTACAGGAAACGCTTATCCAGGGAGCAGCGGGGATGGCTCTGAGGGAACCCAAAGACCACGCCACGCTCCCACCTCCTGCAGGGCCTGACTCACCCCAGCTGCCAACGACAGGCCGCGGATGGCCAGGACCGAGGTGCTGCCGTGTCCCGCCATGGTGGCTGCCGAGCTAAGGTGAAAAACATCTGACGGACTGCAGGCTCTGCAGCCCTCTCACCGTAACAAACGCCTAAGCAGAGATCTGCTTCAAGACGCCAAAAAACCTTAAAAAGAGTAAACAACACTTCGGGTAACTGCATCTCACGCACTAGGGCCGCTCACTGGTGCGACGCACACCGACCCCTGCGCTCACACCGCATCCCAGAAGGAGCGGATAAGCTCATTAGCGCTCTGCGGGGAAGGATAAAAGCGAAGACCGAGGCTGCCTGCCGCTGGAGCCGCTCCAGAGCCCCGGATCCGCCGCCGAAGCCCC
>VXAV01009645.1:182245-205570 GCA_013399715.1 Alectura lathami
CGGCCGCCTGGCGCGGCCCAGCGCCGTCGCTTTGCTGCAGCGCCCGGGCCCGGGTGACGTTTCTGCCCGGCTGCGCGGCCTCTCTATCTTGGTGGCCGCGCTCTCCTCCTATTTATATACAGAAAGGCTGTAAGTTAAACCCCGTGGTTATTTTCCATCTTCCAGCCCCGGCGGTGACCTGCTCTCCGCACCCTAAACGACCTCGTTTGGCGGATTCCCCCGCACAGATCCACAGGTCTGCGCCTGGCCCTCGCTGTCTCTGCAGTTGCAGCCTGGCCGGGCCCGCGCTGTCTCAGAGCGCCGTCTCCTCCGTTGTGTTTTAGACAGTGCGTGCGCTCTGTGTGCTCTGAACAGCTTGAGCAGGGTAGCTGCTCGATGGCTGAGGAGAAAATGCCTGCTCTGGTATGACTTCGGAGCCCCCAGCTGTCAGTTGCTGTGCTGTACAAGCAACATACTGTTCTATTTAAACCCCGCGTAAACAGAAGTGCTGGGTTTTGTGGCCTGATCCCTTACAGCTGTCCTCCAACATTCAATCCTGAACTGAGCAGCAGCAGCCAGCCCCCCTGGAAACACTGCTCAGATCCCGTGGGCCCAGGCTGCGGTGTGCTTCTCGCTGGGTTCCTGCTCCGCTGCTTCCCAGTGGGTGGGGGTCGGGACAGCAGTGTCCCGTCTCCTCCTTGGAGACAGCATGGCTTAATGGAGCCGAAGAAAAATGTTATTAATTTCTAGCCTCAAGCTAAACCTTGGGTTCCTAGAGAACCACCTTCATATCATGCTTCTGCAGCTGTCCTGCTTCCACTGTCTCCTCAGCTGGCTCAAACGGGGATGGAAGAGTATGAGCCGCCTGCTGCTGGAGGTGGGCTGCTCTTAGTGGTGTCCGTGTAACATTTCAGCATTCTTAACTGCCTGTTACTGGCTTGGTGAACAGTTTTGTGCCTGAGACACTGCACAAAGGACTCTCGTATCAGTGTGAGGTGATGAAACAATCCTACAGAGTTGATGTTCTTGCGAAGCTTCCTTGCAGAAGCGCAGGGAGATGAAAATGGCTAGAAGAATCAAAGAGCCAGCAAACCCAAACCCCACACAGGGGAAGGCTGTGGGAGCAGCCCATCACCGACGAGTAATGCTGTTTAGATACCTAGCTGTAGTTTCTGAACTTGGAGGGCATTTGCAAACTAGCACAGGAGCAGTGCAGAATCCTCAAATCCCCTTCTTTCAAATAAAGATTAAGAATTACTGTTCTATTTTTACAGGTTATCTTATGAATGAAAGAGCTGAACAGATTGTTCATGAATTCTAGAGGGCACCTAGGTTGAAGCAATGGAGAGAATGGTACTAGTATACGTTTTATTTTTAGACTGTAAAAAACCTTTGATTTCAAGGGAAAAGCTGTTCTTTCTGATACGTATCATGTCTTGACTGTATCTGACGCTTGTTAGGCTTCACAGAACATGCACTTGTGCATTTTGTTTTACAAGCTCTTTTCTTTGACTTATTTTCCGTTGGAGAATGTGGAAGCCACGTGTCTTTACGAGGTTCTTAAGTTTCTGCTTGTTTGGCGACTGCGCCTTCTGACTCCGAGTTCGCTTGACAGGAGCCGTGGAGATGTCTCGCAAGAGCCCGTTTGCCTCCTGGCTTTGTGCTATGCTCCACTGCTTTGGAAGTTACATACTTGCTGACCTGCTGCTTGGAGAGGCACCTATTCACTACTTCAGCAACAACGCCAGCGTCATCCTGGCCACAGCGGTCTGGTGAGCGTGCTGCACGTCCCCCGGGGTAGCAGGCCCGTGGCTCTGCAGGCCTCCTGCGCAGGGCGGGGTTTGGCTGCGTGACACGCGTGTGTTGACTCTGCTGGGGAAGGCAGAGGTGCTGCGAGGTGGTCTGTGAGCCGTTTGTGTTCCCAGACCTAGTTCCCAGTTTCTCTGACCAGCTGTCCAGTGTGCTGACAATGCGGGCGGCAGCCAGTCCCACCGCTGGGCACGTCTGTTCATAGCTGCCACGGCTGGCCTGCGGCCAGACCCGGTGCCGCAGAAGAGTGGCACGCGCTCTGCAGTGCTAGTGAAGCGTGCACACATTAACCACGGTTATTCCAAGTTTCATTTCCTCAGTGCACAGGGGCAGTGTGTGCTTCTGCACGACAGAACCAGCGTTTCCTTCCCTCTGACACAATGCAGCCTCACAGCACAGTGTTCTCTGTACATCCCAGGTCAAGACAAACAAATGAGCCCTTACACTCCTTGTGTTTTTTTTTTTCCAGGTATTTGATATTCTTCTGTCCCATGAACCTCTTCTACAAGTGCGTTAGCTTTCTGCCCGTGAAGCTCATCTTTGTGGCTATGAAGGAGGTGGTCAGAGTTCGCAAAATCGCGGCCGGGGTCCACCACGCTCATCACCTGTACCACCACGGCTGGTTCATTATGATGGCCACCGGATGGGTCAAAGGTGACGCCTGGGATGCAGGGCTCAGGAATTCTTTATCCTCCCCTGTGCTCTACTGTCTTTCAGTGTTGAAACAGTCCAGTCAGTTTTCCCTTAGTTTTGTATTTATTTGAGCATCAGTAAATGGCACAGGGGCAACGCCCCTTCCCGGCAGCAGGAGCCACTTCACAGATCTCCAGAAAGCACTAGCCTGCTCTGTTGTTTTAGGGCAACTTCATTTTAATTTTGGGATGAGTGTCACAAACCTTCCCCTTAGATTATGCTTATCCTTTGGGGGTCTGGAGGACAGAGCAGAGCTCTCCCCTGGTGTGGCAGTTCTAGCTCTTTGCTTCTGCTCTTTCACAGGTTCTGGTGTTGCCTTGATGTCTAACTTTGAGCAACTGCTGCGTGGGGTCTGGAGGCCAGAAACAAATGAAATCCTTCATATGTCCTTGTGAGTAGCTCGCCTGTGCATGCTATGTCAGACTGAAACTGAAATTTAAAGAACATTCAGCACAGGATGAAAGTGTACAAACCTTCTGGTCACGTTCTTTCTTTCTCTTCTAGCCCTACGAAAGCTAGTCTGTATGGCACAGTCCTTTTCACTCTGCAACAAACTCACTGGCTCCCTGTCTCTGAAGCCAACCTCATCTTCTTTTTCACCATGTTCATGATAGTGTGCAAGGTAAGTTTACAGCAGATCTGCTGCTAACAAATCTACAGAACCAGAGAAAGGGCAGAAGTCAAGCTGGGGCTGTTCACCAGTTCAAACTGGAACACTGACTTTGGGGTGCTGCCTCGTACCTGTGCAGTGGGTCCTGCTGATACGGGCCCTCCTAACTTTCCAGCATTTCCTCGTGGGTGCCTGTGTTTGTTTGCCCCTGCAGAATTTTTGCAGATTAACTTCATAACAAAGTGAAAAACTGGAAGTGTTATTTTCAGGAAAGTTAGGGATGGAAATGAGGTACTCTGCAGGGCATTAACGAGACACGAGGACTAGTTCTTGCACCTAGGTTTGGTAACCTTAATGAGCCGCTCTGGAAGGCATTGGCTGTACATACCAGGAAAGATCTGCTCAGGAACTTACAGGCTAAATTGCCCATCGTATAGGCAGTAGGGAAGAAGATTCTTTCGTACAGTCTTGAGTTACACAGCAGTTGAATTCTTACCTGGGCTCAGAGGGATGTTCCTTGCTAGTCGGCCTTTCGCAGTGGGTGTTCGTGGTCGTTAACTCTCCCCGCTGTCGCACGGCAGGTTTTCATGACGGCAACGCACTCTCACGCCTCGCCTTTTGCCCCGGTGGAAGGCTTCATCTGCCCAGTTTTCTTTGGCTCCGTTTCCAGCGGACACACGAGCCATCATGATCAGCACGGGGCCTCCCATGAGGCTTCCTATGCACCGCCTCCTCCTGTGAAGTCAAAAGAGGAGCTGAATGAAGGCGCGAGGAAACGGAAAGCAAAAAAAGCTGAATAAAAAAGCTGAATAAAAACAGTAAATAGGCCAAGAAAATTCTTCCAGAGCTGTGTCTCAAAGCCACCTGTGGCCTCCCTCATCTGCCAGTCCTCTCGCAGACTTCAGGTGGAAGGGAGGACACTGCCAGGCAGGTCCCTGAATTTCAGTTGTGCTCTCCGTGCTGCTGCTTGCGTCCTGCTCTCTGTCTCTGTATTCTGATCGTATTTTCAGGGGTTTGTAGATTTGTGCCAGCGTGCCAGTTCCCAAACTGTCAGCAATTTTGATGCATCATTTTAAATTGATGTAAAAGCCTTTCACTGTCTTTATGAATGGAGGTACTGGTTTGTGCTCCTGTGGGCTTTCATTTACCTGTTTGATGTCCACCAGAACAACAAACTGTTAAGATACAATCAATGTGGAAATTGGATTTCATGCTCAAGGAAATTAAATGATCTCTTATGGCCCTGATCTAATTTTTCCTAGCTCCCACATCTGCCATATCTCCAATTAATTTGACATTTTATATGCAATAAGGACATCAGCTCTGCTCTCCTGGCCAAATTCTACTCTGAAATTGCATTTTTCTCATCCAAGTTCTCTCTCATTCTTAATGGATACAGCACTGTCACTTCCTTAACTGAGTCTGTGTCTGCGAGACCTTTGAAGCTGCAGAGTGCTCTCTCTTGGCACTGTTACTATTCTAAGCTGTTGTGGAGTGTTGCTGCACTGTTAACAATTGTGTCCTGCCTCAAACCTGATTGTATTTTCTTGGGAAAAAAGCATGGTTCTGGTTTGTTTGTAATCCTGTGGGACAGAAGAAGAGTATGTGAATGTTAAGTATTTATTACTATTTATTTATAATTGCCAGGGCACCTAATTAATGGACCCCAAATTGTCTTTAAAGCTTTGCATCTTTATGCAAAGTAGATTTCACACCAGCTGATTAAAACTACTTTGAAGGACTGATAAGAGAACACCAGCTTAAGAAACAGATTTTCCTTTGTGGGTCCCTTTTTGCCAAACTACTGGTCTGGGAAACTGGTTTTGTTCTGAAAAGCGTCATCTTCAGCAGTGTGCCCTAAAGACCTTAAGTTGTTCTGAGGGTTTGTTGGTTTGTTTGTTTGTTTTTTAATCACCAATGGCTGGGATCACTGCCGATGCTCAGGGGCGTGGGTTGGGCTCGCAGTTGAGCAGCGTGTCACCATCCCTGGCAATGAGGATTGCTGCTGTCATCTTGCAACTCCGACAGTTAATTAAGAAAAAAAGTCTTGTATACGACCAGATGAAAGCCAGTACAAGAGGTCAGAGAATTCGTGGGCTTGGGTTCTGAAAGTGCCTTAACTTTGTGGGGCTCCCTCCAGTAGAAAACTGCTTCCACCTGACGTCTGGTTTTGCAGATACTGCTCTACTGAACCCTGATGTATCACTGGCATGCACAAGACTATAAATAATGTTTTGTGAGATGTCTGATCCAAAGGGAAATTTGTTTTATAAAAGCCCTTAATAAAATAAAAATCATGAAGTGACTCTGATTGTGCAGTGGCACTTGTGGAGCTAACGTGTGTTCCTTTTACTCGCCAGGCTCAGAAGGCACACGTGCCTTGAGCTTGTAAAAGTCTCCCTGACCCAAGGACAGAGTGATCCTGCGTGGACTCCGACATGTCCCACAAGCAGGTCGGAGTGCGTTAGAATTGCAAACGCTACGGTAACAGACCCACTGCTTTTGTGGTTGCTGGAGTAGGTTTTCTAAGACTTCAGGGAGGGATACACAGAAACTAACCTGCAAAATATTCCCCTCTGGAGCTAATACCAGCAGGCTCTGGCTTTCCTTGTGTGACTAAAAGATGAAGGAGGACATTCACCTGGGACAGGTACGTGTACACGCGCACACAAACGCAACTCGAGCTTACTTATATGGAATTTCAGTATTTCTATTTAAAACAAACAAAAAACAACATCAAAAAACGCTCTGAATGAATGTGAATGTTTGTCTGGCACAGTGCCGTTACCAGCTGCCAAAGCCCTTGCTCTTCAAAATATTTTGGGTTGTGTGAAATCAGCTGCTAACCAAGAAGAGACAGGAGAAATATTCTGAGATATGTGAACATTAAAGCTCTGTCCAAAGTTTCTTAGCTGGAATGTGATTAACATCAGGAAGACACCTGCCACAGAGGGGTCACAACTTTCGTTCGGTGAAGCCTTTCATAGCGAGAGGTACGGAACTTTCTTGAATTTCCATGGCTCAGCACTGGTAGATTTGGTGCAGTTCCAGACAGGCCTCCTCCATCCCAGCCAGCGAAGCTGTTTCTGGTGCATGCAGTGCATTTTGCCCACTGCTGTGGGGGCACGGGTTTCTGCAGGGAAGCTCTTACTGACCTGTGCGTACACTTCGTCCCTAAGGCCCTCCTCCAGCTGCAGTGTTAGCTGGGCACTTCCTCGCGAGTCAGAGCAACGTGCTTCCATGGCACAGATCCTGGAGTGGAGGGAACTCACCACCCGGACAGCTAAACGAGGGGGGACCTGCAAAGGGCTATGATTTTTGGGTGGGTTTCACGTATCTCCCCCCAGAGCTGACTCTGAACGTGCTTATTTATACTCCATATCAGAACAGCTGAGAATTTAAGTTGCACTGGAATGTGGGATTTAGTACCAACAGAAGAGAGGGTCAGTGCAAGACTTATGCATAATAAGAACAACAACAAAAAAAAAAATCCAGAAAAAAAGCACTAAAATGTTTCACCTGGTTTAACCATTCTCCTTTCCCATGATGTCCACTTCAGTGTATGAACAAATTTTACTCAGGACCTGGACAGAACAAGCAAGAGCAAGTAGATGAGAGCACAAATTTCACGTGCTTTGGAAAATTCTGCCATGTCTAAAGAGTTCCACGCTGTGCAGAATGTTCCCAGCCCCAAACTGCTGCAGCACAGGGTGCGAGAGGTGCATGCCAGGGCTTCGACTTCCACAGGACAGACGTCATTGCCTCCAAAGAAGCTCTGATCTGATAACTCCTGATACTAACTCCAGTGAGACGCAGCTAAATTTAGCAGTAGGTTTAATCCTCAAAGAGGCCCTAGTTGACTGATGGAAAAAGCAAAGTGTTTCAGTTGCTGCTCTCAGCATTTCTTCTTGATGGACAGGTTTCCCTTTTCCTTTTAGACAGAGAGCCAAAACCAGTGCCTGCAGCTTTCGTCGTGGCAGATTAGCTTTATAGACAGGGAAAGCTCTGCTGCTCTTAATGTGTTTGTAGAAAAAAAATAATAAAGCCCCATATTTTTGCAGAAAACAAATTATTCTTCACAATAAAAATAAATGGGAGACCAAAGGAGAAAATTTCTGTACTAAAGAGCTTGTGTGAGAAAGGGCAAAGCCAACAGAGGACCAGGCTGGAGCCACCAGTGCTCTTGTCCTTCTGTAAGGAAAGGCTGATCAGAGGGGTTTGGGTGTCGGCAGAAACCACGCGTGCGCTCTTGGCAGCCATGCACAACATTACCTCCCAGCTAAGAATTCGGTCCTGGTCTGTACAGGCAGCAGCCCGTGAGCGCGCTGTGGCGGATGAGGCTCAGGAGCAGACGGTCAGGCAGAGCCCACGCTGCCACGGTGGCTCACAGCTGCTACTCACGGCACCTCGGAGACGACACTTCTTACAAAGAAGTCTGTCACTTCTTACAAAGCCTGTCTCTCTGTGACAGCGTTAAGATCCACATTCACGAACACCTTTGAGCCTGGCCGCCCTCTCCCACTTGCACTACCACTTGCATTTTTCACACATTCTCCCTGGAAAAAGCACCACAGAGTTTCTCGTATCCTGACACTGATCTGTTTCCCCTATGTTCCAAAAGAGAACGAGGGAGGAAATTCTTTAGAGAGCTTGCAAACTCGATCTTTTAGGAAGAATCTGTAGGACATCGTGATTTCATCCTACCTTTAGGGTACAGGCAAACTGTAGATGTGGAATGCAGGCAAACAGGTCTGATATGTTTAGAGGCTTAAACATTTTTATAGCCTGAGGAAATCCAGAATCACCCTGGAAAAGATTTGTTTGGCTGATACTGTTTGGCTTTTGATTTGCAAATTAAGAAACTCCCTGCTCACCATCTTCTCCAATTAGCCCAGCCCCTGATTCCTCTCAACAATGCTGGCAAATCTTGACTTCCCAAAAAGGATCTGCTACTTTTGGTCCAGCCATAAGGAATCAGCGGATCTGTCGGTGGCAAGAACTGCTGTCCTCGATAAGGACAGGGACGTGCAGCGTGGGATGCAGACAGCACACAGCAGAGTGCTGCCAGGACACATCCCACAGCTCGAACGTTCTGTTTTGATGCTGACAGAAGAAAAGGGTTATCACATATTCTTCCATCAATATCCTCCATCCTTCGGCTGGCCTGGATGCCAGTAACCGTCCTCATCCTCCCGACTGTGCCTGCTGTCCTGGGATTCCTCCTCTGCAGCACGGTGTACTTTCAGCAGCCTTAATGGAGCTGGCACTTTCCTCCATTACACTGCTGGTTTTGGTCACAGGGACTTGAAGAACAGAATAAAACTGCACGACTTCAGAGCCCTAACATTGTCTTGGTTTGGACTGAGGCTACGGCAGGCTAAGCCCTAGCGGAGGCTCTCTGTAATGTCAGGTTCTTCTGATAAGAGGCTTCATCTCCCTGCCTGTTTGATTTACGACAGACTAGGATGTCAGTTAATCTCTTCTTACCTCATTAAACTTCACAGCCATCTAGCCAAGTACTGTGTGCAAAAGGAGCCCATGACATAAATACAGATTACTAATTTCTCTTTAATTATTCCTCTGTATGCTAGAGGGGTTCAGACAGGGATAGGCACCAGCCTCTTAAACCTCATTTCATGAGAGAAAGAGAGAAACACAGCAGCTGCTCTGCCTGATACTGGTTTTCTCTGACATGCTTCGTACATTTTCCTGGAAAAGGCAGAAAGAGACGACAGGTTATGGGGCGAGGGCACTAGCAGGCTGGTCAGGGGCATTCTCCAGAAAGCATTCTGCACTGCATAACCCTCAGGTAGGAGCAGTAGACAAACCGCTTCTGTTGCTGGATTGCTACCATTAGCTGCCGGATCCCCTGGGGAGGCTCTTCTCTCCTGATTTCTACCCCGCTTGCTGTTTTTCATGAATGACTAAATTTTGCTTTCTGTCTTTTCCCACGTGCTCATCTTCTGGGGATGGTACCCCACTCCAGACGTGGCCACATGGCAGCCAGTGTTTACCATGCACAATTTAAACCCAGGTCTTTTAGTACACTCACAGTTCTCACAGTTTGTCAGAAGGCAAACGGTGAAAGGGAACAGGCACGCCCCTGGGTGTTCAGAAGCCTCCCTTAAACAGCTGAGTGCCTGAGCCATGAGACTGGTGGTGGTACTGATGCTAAAGCACAGAGACAAGTATTCCCAGAACAGAGAGGGGCAGCCAGCAAAGGGACCTCAGGTGCGTGCAGCACCTGGTAGGGAGCACAGCCAGCGCCTTCGAAAGGACCCTGGGGATTCTGCCCAAGTGACAAACACCGGTTGCTATAGAGCTGGCTGTCCTCCCCAAACACAGACAGCTGCTCCAGGACGCATCTCAGTGCCGACAGACAACCACTTCCTACTGCTCCTGTCAACAAAGCTGAAATTTCCCCAGGCTTTCCTGAAAAAGGACAAGGCAGCTCTCTGGAGGTGTTCATTGCGATCAGGAGGAGAATTCAGCAGGTCCAGAGAGCAGCATGAGCTTCAGCCCAGGCACACGCCAGGATCTTCTCCATGGGAAGGTGGTTTCTCTCCCTCGCCAGCCCTCTAGCCTGGTCCGAGTCTTCATCAGCTCAGAGTTCTCAGGTAAATAAGCTGAAAAGTCCCAAAGCTGCTGAATGCATCAGGCACTCTCTCTGCACGAGTCTGCAAAGTGTTACACTGTGGTGACACTGCTGGGCTTAGGAGCAAAGTTTGTAGCTTCATTTGAAAGTGTCAGTGCTGCACTTTATGTTCAGCTTTACTCTGTCACACCCAGCTTGAACCCAGCAGAATTCTGCAGAAGTTCAGGAATGCGACGCTTGCACTGAAGCCAGATTCAACCTAGGCAGTGCTTGCAGCACCTCAGAGCAGAGCAATGCCTAGCAGCAATACCTGCAGGCTTTCCTGCAAGCCTGGGTAACACGCATTTGATTCCCATCTGCCACAGCAATAGCAAGAAATATTTATGAAGAACTTCCCCTTTTGGACAATATCCAAATATTTCCCACTTCCTCTGCCTGCTGGGACACGGCTACCAGACTGCACTCCTAAAGTGGTAACTGGCAGTGGGCAGTAATGACTCAGAATCTCAGGGATTACAAAACACAGCTTCCCCTTCTTCTGACAATACAACACTCATAAGGAGAAGAAAGTCCGTTACATTCCCCTTGTCGTTCCATTCCGTAGGTGTGAAAAGTAACCAGGAACGCAAGACCTGTGTGCCAGTGAACAGAGGAGAGTGCATGCACGTGAGCAAGGAAGCACTTGTGCTTGTGTGCATAGATATGCTTACTTTTCCTCGCAATGTCTTAATTTATTTTAAATTTACCTAGCTTGTAGTTTGATTTAACTCACTGAATACGTCATCTAAGAGGTGTCACAAAGGTTTTTCTAGAGTGATAATCTCTTGTACAAAGCACAGCAAGGGAAGTGGCCATAAAAATGTCACAAGGTGACTGTCCGAAAAAACTCCCTGCGGGTAAATTGCCTTTTATCGTGGCTACTTGTCTCTGCTGAGATGACCAACAGCGTGGCTGAGAGGTCTCAAAATAGGATGGAGAGTCTGCCGCAGGAGGACATAGGAAATACATCATTTCTGGATCGATGCTGCTGGATTTACTTCGACATCCAGAGTTTTCACGTTAGCCAGTGCGAGCAGTGTCACAAGTCAGTAGGAAAACACGTGTGCTGGTGTATGAATGGTAACCACCTGTGAGTGTTCACACGGGAAGGAGCCTTCAGATACCTGGAAACCACAGTCTTACCAGACTTCACCAGAATGTCGCCTGCACGAAACTCTGCACAGGTTAAACGCTAGCAACATGAACTGCATTTTTTGCTGTAAGGTCTAACACGACAAGTAGGCAAGGCAAAAACCAGGCTCCACGTTCCTAACTTCTCTTGTGCTGCACAAATCTTTCCACGCAGACATGGCTACAGAAAGAGAGACCCTCCTGGAGAAAGCATACCCAGAGGCGCAGGCTTTCTGTCAGAAGCACGGCCTAATGCTTGAGGTAAATCACTTTTCTGCCATCTGTCCTGTGCAAAGGCCTTAAAAATATGTGGGATGGAGGAAAAAAAGAAAAAAGAAATATTTATAGATTTTCCATTCCCTTAGAAGCTTCCTAGGAGTCAAATACTGCTGTATCAATTTCCATCAACTGTTGATTTTTGTGTGCTTGAGCTGTATGGATTTCAGTGAGGAGTTAGGTGGATAACCACATTCAAGGACCTGGACATGAAGGCTTACATCACCCTTTTGGTTTTATATTGAGCTGGAAAAAGCTTCATGGCATAAATGACTCTGCATATACTTCAGTGGTAGTTGAATTAGTCCAAATTACACTAATTTGCTCAGCACTTCTAGTGTAAAAGGAGCTACTGAAATGTTGGAGACCATTATGTTCCACGACAGAAAACACGCTCCCAGTACTGCAGCAAATAACCCACAGTCTTGAGGTTCCTTGTCCTGACAAACCAAGGTGCTTAACTGGTCATCTATCATCCACATCCCTGTGTATTTCACACGAGGAATCCCTGCTAAGAGACTTTTAACATCTCGGCATCTCTCACAGAGTTACAGTAGTTCAAGCTGCATACCATTCGTCTTCAGATTGATCTAAAAATCAAACATGACATAAAGCCTTGATTTTCAGACATCACTGTTTTGAGGATAGGCTAAGAATCTCACTTTTTGTGTGTGTGCAGGTAATTGACTTCAGAGGGGGCATTTCTGAGCTTGCAGACACTGATCCCAGCAACACAGCGCTCTCTCTGGAGGAAATCGAAGCCTGTCAGAAGCTGTCAGCCGGTCCCACCTTCATTGTAAGTGCCAGCACTGCGGTGCATGCTCTGCCCCTACGGCTGAAGTAAGACACACCTGGCAGGCCACACGCACTCAGAGCTTGCAAAGAAGATGAGGAGGATGGTTTTCCCAAAAATTAGCCTGCTGGAGGAGTTTCATGACTCAGGTAGCTGATGGGGCTGAGATGTCATTAACTGGGGCAGATCACATTCTGTGATTCTGTGATCTTAAAAGACAAAGGAAGCCTAGACAGGCAGACACAAATGGGCCAGCCCTGAACACAGGGCTCTTCCGAGCTGAGGATAACAGAGCTTGTGTGTATTAACCAGCAGAACTGCGAGGAGGATGAGAGAGATACATAAGGCAAGGACAATACCAGCCAGCCCCAAACAGAAACCCACACCCACATCTGTAAGTCCTGCAGAGTGGGAGAGGAGGCTGAGACACCTGCAGCAGTGCCAGGTTGCTTGCTCAGGCTGTTTTGGTTTGAGGAAGGGAGACGGAAAGCTTTACTGAACAAAGAGAATAAATAAAGAGAACATGCTGTCCCAGGGAGCACAATCAAACCCACAAGTCAATAAATAAGCAATGAAGTATTTGTGCAGGTTGTGCCTGATTTCCCCTGAGCCACCCCACCAGAGGCCAGCAACAGAGGATCTCTGGGGCAGAGCCCACGAGTCCTTACCACAGCGTTAGGGACCTCTCGCTCCCCCAGCAGCACCGTGCTGCGCGCGCAGGTGGCACCAGCAGGCACCTGGCAGCGTCCTCACAGCGTAGCCCAGGTTGGAAGGGACCCACAAGGACCACAGAGTCCTGCTCCTCTTCTGTTCTCAGTGTGTTCAAACCTCAGCACAGCCAGCCACAGAGGCTCAGCTTCTCCTCTGCCCTTCACGCACGCCAGAAGGGTACTTACTGCTCAAGGGTTACACTGTGGGTTTGAGCTGCAAGCTCATTCTGGCTGTTTCCAGGCTGCATGGCTACTGGATGCTGACCGGCTGCAGGATCTCCCCTTTCCCCAGCCTCCGCCCTGCTCCCTTAGCTCTCCTCCATCCCAAACCCAGACCTTTTCTGCTTGTTGCAGGGTCTCCTGGGGGGCCGCTACGGGCACCAGCCTGTGCCTCAGCTCATTGCAGTGGAGGAGTTCGAGGCCCTAGCTCTGCAGCTGCCGGGGGACGCTGCCCAGCTCCTGGCGCAGTGCTACCGGCGGGACGACAACGCGCTGCCCGCCTGCTACGTGCTGCAGCCGGCCCCAGCGCAGCCCTGGCAGCGCCTGGCCTCAGCGCTGCGTGCGGCGGCCCAGGAAGCCGAGAGGCGCGGGCTGCTCAGCCCCAGGCAGCGGCACCGCTACTGCAAATCAGGTGCGTTCTGGCAGGCTGTGTTTCCTCCTAGCCAGAGCTGTCAGGGGGGAGAGCTGTCTGCTACAGGACAACGCCAGTTTGTGTACAGCAGGATGGAAGAGGATTGCTATCTGCCATGTCCTGAATCCCAGGCGGGAGGTGGGCGCTGACTGGCAAACAGTGCCACACCAGAGAGGAAAGCATCTGCTTTTTCCTCCTATCTCCCTGACCACATTCAGGAGCATGCCTGACTCAGAGGACATGGGGAACCTGCTAGCGTGGTGTGAAATATCTAAGAACCAAGGGATGTCAAATTAATGTTGATGGATGGCTTTTCCTGCGCTCTGCTCTGAAATTAAAGGCTTTTTTTTTTTTTTTTTGTAGCAATTGAATGGGAAATTGAACATGGTCTCCTTAATACCCAGGACAGCAACCTGGGGGCCATCATATTCCTCAGAGAGGAAGGAACAAACTGTGAGCTGTCAGAGAAAGAGGACAATGCAGACAGTGAAGCAAAACAGCTGCTCAGCAACCTTAAAACAAAAATTGCAAGCCATTATCCCAAACATCTCAAAGTACACACACTGGCACCCAGTAAAGACTCTGGGAACTCTCAGCACCAGGAGAATAACAAATACCTGAAACAACTCTGTGAGCAGTTCGTCGCTGTCACTACTCACCAGGTTTTAGAGACTCCTCGACGCCAAGGACAGGCCAGTAACGAGCCAGGGAAGCTCCTGCAGGAGCTGGGCCACCATGCTGCTCTGTGCCTGCAGAACTGCAGGTTCTTCTGCGGGAAACAGAATTTATTAGATAACATATTTCACCATATCAGGCAAAACAACGATAAAACCCATACAGCCCTCATCCTTTATGGGGCACCAGGCTGTGGAAAAACAGCTGTGATGTGCAAACTATCAGAGCGGGTGCAAGCTGTTCTAGGGCAAGACACTGTAGTTGTGATGCGTTTGCTGGGAACATCCCAGTTCAGTTCTGCTCTTCAGAGCCTGCTGAGGGATATCTGCCTCCAGCTGTGTTTAGCATTTGACTTGCTGCCACCTCCAACCCAGACCAAACAGGCTTGCAGCGATCTAGTCTTGTTCCTCAGTAACCTTCTCCTCGCCATCTCCCGTGGTGGCACACACACACTGGTGCTGCTCCTCGACTCCGTGGAGAGCCTGCTCCCTGACCACGGCGCGCACCGATTCCACTGGCTCCCCGCAGACTGCCCCCCAAAGGTCCACATCATCATTTCCATTTCCACATCAGAGCCTGCTATCCTGAAAGCCCTCCAACGAGCTGTGCCTGAGGCTGAGGCACACTTTGAAGTTGGACCCTTATCCAGCCAGGAAGGCCAGGAGATGCTAGAGACGCTCCTAGCAGCTGAGAGACGACGGCTGAGCCCACCTCAGTGGGCCTGGATCTGGCAGAGCTTCCCCAGCGGTGGGCAGCCCCTGCTCCTCCAGCTGGCCTTCCACGAGGCCCGTAAATGGACATCCTACACCTCACCTTCAGCACTGGTGATTGCCAGCACAGCCCAGGAAGCCATGCACCATCTGTGTGACAGGCTGGAGAAGTCACACGGCACAGTCCTCGTGGCTCATGTGCTTGGCTATATTGCTTCCTCACGGTGAGTATTAGTCTGTCTCTGATGGAACAGCTCAGATTTCCTGACTGTTCATAGGGAGCCTCTGGCTAAACACAACCCCAGCTGGTCAAAGCCCTCGGTTCTGGCCTGTGAACGTGTTTATACCTATATTTAGCAAGCAAAACATTCCTCTCATACCTGGCAGCCTACCTAAAATATTGTCTTGAAGGGAGATATTCTGGGATTACTTGTAAAAGGAAATCAGTCTCCATTGCTTACCCAGGGTATAAGCTCTCAGCTGAGACTACCACGTGAGCTAGTGAGATCTGTGGTGCCTAGTACTTCTGAGCTGCCAGAGGAACCCTCACCAGAATTCACAACTTCCTCTCTCACTATAAATACCAGCGTAAACAGCAGTAAGCAGGATAAATAACGTGCTTTCATATCTCACACTGTCACTTGCAGAAATGGGCTGTCAGACATGGAGCTGAAGGACATTTTATCCCTGGACGATGAAGTTCTCTCGGAGATTCACCACTGCCACCCTCCTTCAAGCAGAGCCACCCTGCGCTTCCCCGCTCTCCTCTGGGCGCGGCTGCGCAGGGACGTGGGAGCGTGCCTAGCGGAGCGGAGGGCAGATGGCTTCACCCTGCTCGGCCTCGCGCACAGGTGATCTCAGAGGGCAGAGAATGAGACACCAAATTTCTGGTCTGGGGATGTTCCCACTGCAGGCTTTTCAGAACACTGCCTATGCTCCCCTCTCCCTGCTGTCACACTCTGTCAGTGCTGGAGATCACAGAAAAACCCAGCTCCACCTCCCTGTTCCAGCACATCTATTGTTTTTTTCCTTCCCAGGCAGTTTGTTGAAGCGGTGCAGAACCGCTACCTATCACAGCAGGAGCAAATCAAGCGACATTTTCTCCTGGCAGATTTCTTCAAGGGGACGTGGAGCTGGGGAATGAAGAAATCTCTTACATTGCCACACCCCAGCGGGACTTTGAACGCTGACAGGAAAGTAAGGAATATTAGCTAAGAAATTTCCATACCTGTAAGCTCTGGACCGGTGCTCTGTGTCTCAACACATGCAGGACAGGGTCTAAAATCAAAAGACAATGGAATTAATTGACACAAGTCAGTGCTTTCAATAAAGATGAAGAAAGATGTACATACAATTTTTAAAACTTATCTCCATCCAAGGAAACCTGCAGTTATTTTGCAAACTTTGTCATGTCATTCCATACATGTAAAGGGCTACTGCAGCAAGGAACTAACCTATTATTCACACCTGCAGAAAGGCAGTCTGACTTAGATTGCAGCAAGAGAAATTTAGGATCATGAGAAGCATTTCCTGCTAACAAGAAAACAAAATAAATAAAGCCCTGAAAGTGCTGTTTGACATACCGTGATACAGCATCTAGCACTCAATCTGTAGAAGCAAAAAGATGATCCACTCCAAACCCACTGTTCTGGTTATTCCTAGGTAGCCCCTCAGCCCCTCTGGTTCTCTGACACTGTTGCAAACCTGAGGAAGCTGAGTGAATTGCCACTTCACTTACTTAATGCTGGACGAATTGCGGAGCTGAAGCAGGATGTGCTGGGTAAGGACTGCGCAGGAGGGTGTGCCCAGCGCTCTGCCGAAGCACACTTCATGCCCACAGCCACAGCTAACAGCCACAACCCTTCTGCATAGCATTCATAAACTCTGTGAGAAACAAACAAATTTAAAGATGCATAGAGCATTTAAAAGGCTAAAGAAGGAACTGCGACTACAGGAGCCCTCCACTTCCTCAGCAGATGAGTCCTCGTCCCACTGCTGCTGGCTGCTAACCCTGCCGTCCCTCCCTTCCCCCAAAGCATTTGTTATCTGAGCATCTTCAGAATAACTGTGCATTCTCAGGGATGATGATCTGTGCTCTAATTGTCTTTTTTTTTTTTTTTTTCCTGCAGGGAATATGAACTGGATCAGCTGTAAAACAATTGCCTCTGGAATACAGAGCGTTGTTGATGACTTTGCCATGTGTGCTGAACACATCAGCTGCCCAGAACTGCGCCTTGTGCAGGACACGCTTCTCCTGCTGAAACCAGCAGTCAACAGCATACACAGTCCTGAAGGTAAAAGCTGTCCCCGAGAGACACAGAGCGATCCAAACGTGTACCTGAGGAAGAGGTGGGATTATTCCCTTCCGAGTACGAGTGCTTCTCCGAGGAATTACAACCAGTGACACCATTCTCAGTTCTGGCATCCATCAAAAGACACCTAAGTGCCTCATTCTGGTAGCACCTCCCTGTTGGCAGCTGATGTTTCTTCTTTGCCAACGGGTTCTTTGTCTATTTGAGGAGAGCAGCTGACCATTACCAAGGTGCTCTCCTTCTAGCAGAAGCACCCACGAACAACCTAGCTTCCCTTGCAGCTCGGGCACTAACCAGAGGAGCAGGTACAGAGTGCTGCTGCTCTGGCTTCCAGAATCCCCACTCCTTCCTCAAGGGAGAAATCCTAAAACCCCGTTGCCCATTATATTTGTGCATGTTCTACACTGTGGCCCTCCTGATCCCATCCACGTGCCTGGCTGGGAAAAGCCAGCTCGGTTCAATGCACACTGGACATCACATAAAATGCAGCTGTGGTAGCTCTGATGTTCTAAATGTAGTAATGTTCTAAAATGCTTTCTGTCTCTGCCCTCTCAGGAGCGAGTATTATATACACAGAAGTATTGGCCAGGCTTCTTTTTTTCGCGCCTTCCTACCCGGAGGTAATTGGGAAGCTGTGCCAGCAGTGCCTGAGCTGGTTCCACGCCTGCCCCCACCCCGTCCTCATTCCACTGTGTGGATTCCTCCAGCCGCCTGGTGGGCCCCTGCACGCAACGCTCACCGGCTTCCTCAAAGGTAGGATCAGTCCTGGGGACGGCTATGGCCCAGGAAAACATCTCACCATCCATCCGTTATGGATGAGACCCGAGTAATATCACAAATAAATAGAGCAAGAAGGAAGGAATACGTATTTCTGCAGAAATACAGTTTTGCCTGCGAGCTCTCAGAATAACGGCCTGTTTGCCTTCGTGCCCAGTCATGCTCCAGTCCCACTTGCAATCGCTTCAACCAACGCGAGCAGAGAAAGTGGGTCATTCTGTCGCCAGGACAACAAAGCACACGCTGACCTAGATATGTCTGAGGGAACCTAATCTTGCTCCCGGCACAGACTACGGGGTTCAGGCAGGACACGGGGTTCCAGTGGGGGAAGCACGGCATATTCACAATCTCAAACCGTTTCTTTTTAGCCTGCAGTGTCAGGAGCAGACTCTCCTCTTTGTGTCTCACGGCAGGCGTCACAGCGATGGCACTCAGCTCTGACTGCCGGCTGCTGGTGGCAGGTTCCCAGGACGGCTCAATGCTCGTCTGGAATATGGAAGTTATTGAGATGCTGCACGCCCTCCCCGGGCACTCTGGTGAGCATTCTCCATTTTTTACGGTTGGAGAGCTTCTTTCACGTCTGAAAAGAGCTTTGACAGCTTGGCCACTGCCTCCTGCCTGCCAGCATTCTGCCAGTTGCTGAAAGCACCGAGAATCCCTCGGTTTGTTAATCCTCCTCTCTTAATTTGTAGCTGAGGTGAGGTGTGTGAAAGTATTTGGAAAAGGAACCTGTGCTGTCTCAGCCGCCATGGATCACAGTCTGCGCATCTGGAATTTGATTTCTGGCAGAGCAAAGTTTGTTATCCAAGACACACACGTGGAGGAGCAGCCCTCCCACCACCTTCACGTGGATGAGAGGCACATGGTTGTGTATTCTTCCTCAGACACAAAGGTATGGCCATTTTTAACTTAAAGCATGCTGAAAGAACAAGCATTTTAGAAGCTACAGCCACAATCATGGAGGCTGGACACAGAAAGGGTACCTCAGTCCTTGCTGCTCCCACATCTTCTGCCACCTCTCCACTAGGTCAACGCTTGGCACCTGGAGACTGCAGAACTCATCTTCCAGATCTCTGGTGAGGTGCCGGGCGCGTGGCTGTGTTCCACAGTGCACAGCCCACGGCTGCTGATTATGGCTGTGTCGGAAGGAGGCGTGCTGAGCCTGTGGGACAGCACCACCGGCGAGCTGAGATCCACACGACAGCTCTCAGGGCTCCCAGAAGAAATGCCAACGTCCAGGGTTCTGATCCAAGGGCAGATGATAGTGGGTTTCAGCAGGGGATCTCTCTCTGTGGTACGCACCAACCTATTGAACTTTTTTATAACTCTTCAGGGATCTGAACTGTAAGCAATACTAGATTTAAGGCAGACCCTGAATGCTATATTCTCAGTTTCACGCTGTTGTGTCGGTGCCTAGCTTCACATCTAACTCTTGCCTTCTTTCTATGCAGATCTCCTCTGATGGAAACAGCCTGCTGGAGAAGCTTCCGGGGAGGGTTTGCTTTGTGGTTGCATCAGAAGATGAGTCTGTTCTCGCTGCAGGTTAACAACAGCCATTCCTTCACCAAGTGTTAGCAATAGCTGCCTTCCCACACGCCAAGCGTCCTTTAAAAGGGGCCAGCACGTGGAATTTCCCACTAGCTTCACCTTATTCAGCTACTGTGTTTAAGGGGGCAATGAGGACTGGGCGAAATTCACACTGGCACGATTATTTTTTAGGATATCTAAGTCACCCTCACCTTTAATGAACTGTAGATTAAATCATGCACACAGGGACACGGCGCTGAAGGAGATTATAGATTTCCCCGGCTCAGTAAATCAGTAACTAACATTTTATTGTTTTAGGCTTTGAGGAGTACGTGCGGCTATACCTGGCAGACTCAAAGGGATTCCACAGGTTCCTAGCAGCAGACTTGGAACACGAAGCAGTGGTTCACACGGCTGCGATCTCTGCTGGCAACAGCATCATTGTTACTGCTTCTCGGGCCGCATCCATCCAGGTAGGAAGGCAGGCCGGGCAGCTTCCCAGTCAGAAGCATCTCTTACAAATCCAGCTCACAGAGGAAAGCAGGTGGGCCGAATGCTTCCATGTGCTAGACACATTTTGTTCAGAACAACTTTGCAGTGGTAGTTGCTCAGCATTTCGCCTTCTAGCACTAGGACTAGGCTGCTATTCTTTGACTTCCCTTACGCTTCAGTACAAGTCAGTCAGGCTGTATTGTTCCACCTCATTAACAGGACTTAGGATGAAGCAGCTCAGGCACTGACCCTCCTCAACTCTTCCCAGGTGTGGAGTTTATCAGAGCAGGGGCTGCTGATCGACACGCTGGATGGCATGGGAGCACCAGTAACGCACTTGGCCCTGTACGGCTGCACTTTGGTTTCTGCCTCCTGCAGCACGCCGTATCTCAGCGTGTGGAACCTCGCCTGCCATCGGCCTCAGAGAACCTTGGCGTGTGTCAGGAACGCAGCCTGCGCCGCACTGTCCCATGGGGGGAACTACGTCTACTTCACCCAGCTTGAAGACAGGCAGAAAGTCATCATCTGGGACGCCACAGAAGGTGAACCGCACCTCACAACTGCTGCATGAAATAGAGCTTGCTTATGGCATAGGAAGGAAACAGAACAAGCCACCAAGACAGCAAAGGCATGGGTAGCTTCCGAGCAGACAAGGACACTGCTCCTTTCTGTTTTTTCTAGGCATGAGATTTCTTGGAAAATAGGGTTGGAGAGCTTTTCAATCTCTTCAGAGTTTCTGTCTAGAATAGCTTATTATTTTATGACACAGGAAAAAAATATAATATGAATATGGAAGTGATTTCACAAAGAAAGGAGCCAGCCTGCGTCCCACCTGAGGGAAGACATTCACATGCAGCTGCAGTAAGAGTCTTGTTGTTTTCCTTCTCTTTTACAGGTGCAGCGTGCGACACGCTGGACACCTCTGCTCAAGTTAGATGCCTGGAAATAGCGGAGCAAACCCAGCTCCTCTTCACCGGACTGGTGTCTGGAACAGTCGTTGCCTTTCCACTGCACTCCAGGCAGGACGCAGCATGCATCCCCCCTCCAGAGTCACGGAAACCCGTCAACGACATGGCCGTCAACAAGCAGGAGAAGCAGCTCGCCATAGCGTACGATAACTTGGTCCTGGTGCTGGACATCACCCCCGCAGAGCCGTGCCCAGCGATCCACAGGCCTGCCTACACCTTCCACACTCAGATCCCTGGGGCTCTGATTTCCAGAGTGGCTGTCCTCGCGGACTACAGAGTCCTCTATGGCATGACCAGCGGGGACTTATTCCTTTATGACTGCCCACAGTCCCAGGTGTTTCCCCTGGAAGGTCACAGAAGCCAGATCTCCTGTTTGGAGAGCAGTCATGGGGAGCAGTGGGCACTCAGTGGAGCTGAGGATTCCCTGCAGTGTCTCTGGGACTTGGAGTCCTGTCAGCAGGAGCACGAGATGTGCTGTCACCAGGTACTGCGCCGGCAGGCAGGCACGACAGCGGCAGGGTCCACCCAACAGCATTCCCAGCTCTCAGAGAGGATACCCAAACCCTGTACACAGCTGTTCAAACTGACAGGCAGCAAGCTACCCGCAGCACTGAGGTCTGACTTTAAGGCATCTAGATGCATTATCCAGGTGTCAGTCCTGTCTGACTGAACGAGCACGCTGCTAGCACTACTGTGACACTAAAACACAAGTCAGGGGAGTCATTCACTGACAGCTTATTATTGCTCATGTAGTTGGCGTAAGCGAGATGACAAACCAGTGGAGAGAATGAGCCTTCAAACGTTAACAATAGCAACAGAAGGGGTACATTGGGCCAGCTCAGGAAAATCCAATTTGAAAAAAAGTGATAGAGAAGGCTGATCAGTGCTGTTCACCTCCCACCTGACAGCACAGCACTGATGCACCTCAGCTGCTCCTTTCCACAGGTGGGATAACGGGATTCTGTACAGCCGCACCAGGCTCTCCTTCCTGCACGGTCACAGAGTGCTCCACAAGCCAAGGGCTTTATTTTGTGACACCTCCCACCCTCCTCACAGGATCGCTGTCATAAAAATCTTTAATTACATTTTACCTCTATTCTTAAGTACCACATAACCACTGAGTACTCTAAGGCAACTTCACCTCAACCTGTAGTGACCAGTAAAACAATCTAATCCTAACCATCATCCACTTTCAGCCTACATCTCTCCTGAAAGGCATTCGCTGTGCTTGCTTCTCAAGAGATGACCAGTACCTGTACACGGGATCGCTGGATCTGACCGTAACAGTCTGGGACGTTGCAAGTGGTGAGTAGCTACATGTCGTGGGCAATGTTAAATAGCCTTGTAGCACCTCTACACTACAAGTTTGAGTAGAAACACTCATTTGGATGAATATCAGAACAGAAAATGGCCAGGTATACTGGCCAAAGTCTGCTGACAAAGGTGACTTTCTTGCCCTTGTTACTCAGGATAAGCACTAAGCTTCCTTTTTCTCAGTCCCTGTAAGTAAGCCACAGCCACCTGTCTGCCCTCCCTACCTTGTGCCACTGCAGTAGGGAACACATCCTAGGACAGGCTAGGACACTAAAGCCTGAAGCTGAATATTAGCACTGAGTAGAAGCTGCAATCACAATACCACGGTCTGAGGACTGCAGCACACAACAGCAGGTTCACACAGCTGTGAGCTCTGTGGCAAAGCAAGCAAAGGTCTCTGTAAGTTTCTGCCCGGAAAATCATGAGTAACGTGCTGAGGAGAAGCAGGCAGCATGGCTCGCTGGTTCCCCTCTCCCCCTCACACAGCAGCAGAGGCCCAGTTTTGCTGAGCTCAGTTGTCTGGTGGCAAGGGAAGCAGGGACAGGCTTCAAGGGAAGCCTGCAGCAGGGGCTGCGCCTTCAGCCAGCCCCTCTCCCCTGTGCCCGGCTCCCGCAGGCGCCCTGTTGGCGGTGCAGTGCCTGCACGCGGCTGCCAGCAGCATCGTTCCCACCGCGGACGGGTTCGCGGCGATCACCAGGACGGGTTACGTCGTCCGCGAGCGGTTCCGCTGCCCCGCAGCCGCCCGGCCGCAGAGCAGCGCGGGCACGGTGAAATCCAGGAGGAAAGATGGGAAAAGCTTCAGCAGGCAACAGCACGGCCAAGGGGATCCTTCCAGGAGCCCGATTCGTACCAACAAGCTCTCCCAAATCTGCTCGGTGGTGTAAGACGAAGACGAATGAGCCAGAACTGCACCAACACCCAGAGCTGGCAGCTTGCCTGTCCGCCCTTCGGCTTCGGCGCCTGGGGACGACGCTAACCGCCGCTGAAGATTCCCCTGCCGGAGCCACTCGGAGCACTTGGACGAAAGCGCTGCTGCCACGCACCACAGGAACGGCCGCCTACGAAAGGCGAATGCGGAAAAATAAATAAAAACGGTGTTCTGTCCAACCACGCTACAACAGGCGCCGGAGCACAGCTTGCGCCCTTTAATCGCGGCCCAGCATGAGCCGAGGGGAAGCTGACAGCGGCCGCCCCTTCCTCCACCCCCCCCCCACCCCACAGCGCCTGTCCCGCAGAGCTCACCCCGCCCGTGGCACGGCGGCGGGCAGCCCGCAGCCCGCAGCC
>VXAV01009645.1:206236-259811 GCA_013399715.1 Alectura lathami
TCCCTTCCCCTTCCCCTTCCCCTTCCCCTTCCCCTTCCCCTCCCCTGTGGGCTCCCCCGGGGCCGGTCCCCCCTCCCCGCTGTCCGCAGTGCATTGGGGTGCCCCTGCTGCAGGCCTGCGGGGTGCCCCGGGGCCTGTGCCCCCCGTCTGGTGCCCAGCAGCGTTCTGCCCCGCAGGTGGAGGATGCGCTCTCCTACCTGGACCAGGTGAAGATCCGCTTCGGCAGCGACCCCGCCACCTACAACGGCTTCCTGGAGATCATGAAGGAGTTCAAAAGCCAGAGGTAAAGCCCAGGCCTCGCGTCCCAGGGCTGCCGTGCGGGGCTCCTCCGTCTTTCCAGGGCACTCTCTGCCCGTGCGGGTTCCCCAGCCTGCGCACCACCTTCCCACCTTGTCAGGCACGCGGGTTAAGCACTAGGGCTGAGGGAGGACGCCTGTCCGTCCTAGGGTCATCCGCTTCATTGCTTTCCAGAGCAGAAATCCACAGGAAAAGAAAAAAATCTATTTTTGCTTCCCACTCTGAAACAAAGGTCTGGAAAAACAGCTGAAGAATCTGAAGTGTGGAGCTGAGGCCTCTCAGCCCTAGAGGCGATGGCTGTCTCGCCCTGTTTGGGTGGCCTGCACGCTCATGCCTCGTCTCTGGAGAATGTTCCCAGGGTGGGACTGCAGCAGGTGGTGGCCGTTCCCTCTGCTTGCGCTGATTTCTCGGTGTGAAGTTCCCCAGCTTTCTTGCTGAAAATTGTGGCTGTAAGGAGCCACGTGCTCAGCGCACCTCTGGGGTTCTCTGGGCTTATGTTGTGTTTCTGATTCAAATGCAAATATCAAACTCTTCCCAATTCTAGCATTGACACACCTGGAGTGATCCGACGTGTTTCACAGCTGTTTCACGAGCATCCCGACCTGATTGTAGGCTTCAATGCTTTCCTCCCTCTGGGGTACAGAATAGAAATCCCAAAGAACGGCAAGCTAAGTATCCAGTCGCCGTTGTCGAGTCAGGTAGGTTACAAAGCTCACGTTCCTCCGAGTAAATCCTGCCATGTATCGCTGTGCACGTCTCTGGCACAGCTCAGGCTCTGTAGATTTGCGTGTAGAGCACACTGCGAAGTTGTGGCGTGGTTTTTAAGGCGTGGTAACGGGTGCGATGTGAATTGGAACGTGTGTTCTCTGGCCAGTTAGCTGAGCTGGCACCAGGACGGTGTCCCTGCGTGGAGGGTCGCTGCAGCTCCAAATACTTCAGGCAGACCTGAAAACGGAACATGCAGTTGGTCTGAACTGTTTATACAGCCTCTCGGTGCATGGTGTGTAGTGACAAACTGAAAAAAAATCCCGGAAGAGTCGTATTTCCAATCTTCCAGTGAGAAACTGAGAAGGGCGTTTAGGCAGTAGGCAGCTGTGTGTCAGCCGCTGCCACGCAGCTGGCGCCGGCCTGCAGTGGAGGACGTCGGCTGTAACGCAGATGGGTGCGCACCGGCCTCTCCTTCCTGTTAGTGTTGGTGGTTGTCGAGGAGTTACCTGAGTTCTGCTGATAAACTTGCACTTTGAGGCTAGTTAGTAGCAGTGCACGTCTTTTAGATCTCTCTGTTGCCTAGGAGTTTGGCATCTTTGAGCCTCCCGTTTTAGCGTGGTTCGGAAAGCTGACGTCCCTCCGAAGCAGAGCAGTGGTAACACACGGCAGCGCGTGTGGCTTGGTGCGGCCTCTCCAGCGTGGGACACGCAGTGACAGTCAAGGGCAGCAGCGGGTCGGGTGGTTCATAAGCCAGAGGTGGCTTTTGGGGATTTTTTTTCACTCGTGGTGTTAGTAACATGGATAAGGAAATGTTAAGGCTAATTCATTTTTTTCCCCTTCTTCATGTGGTAATCTTTCTTAGCTAAACAGGTTGAAAATATCGATGGTCAATTGCAGCAGAACTTGCAGCTGTGTTTGTCTTGTGTGTCTCCTGCCACTAGGTGCCCTCAGAGCCTGTCCCCAGCGCTCTGCCCGGCGGCGGGCTGCTGCTGCATTACTCCCAGGAGAATTCCCACAACCACAGCGACTGTGCCGAGGAGTTCAGGCAACAGCTGCCGTACAAAGAAGATAAATCCCAGATTCCTTTGGAGTCTGACTCCGTAGAGTTCAATAATGCCATCAGCTACGTGAACAAGATCAAAACACGCTTCCTCGACCACCCAGAGATTTACAGATCCTTTTTAGAAATCCTCCATACTTACCAGGTAAAAAGCCTTCCACGTCAAGGTGGTGTGGGTTTGCGGTGTGGCTGCTTGAATAGCTGCCAGGTGAAACGCCAGCCTGCTGAACAGCTCCCGGGCCTTTGTCCAACAACTGCCTCAGAGGTGGTCATCTGCAAAGACAGAAGTGTGAGAGCTGTAGGATGTGAGAGCTGTAGGACTTCCTGGGCTCTGAGGTGTAGAGGAGTTGTGTCTGGGTCTGCCTTGCCTTCAGCTGGCGCAGCAGTATCCGGTGTGATAGGATGAGCCCTGGGCTGTCTGGCAGTTACGTGAAGGCTGTGTTGCGTATTTTTTTGGCTGTCGTGGAGCTGACAGGTTTTCTTGCATCGCGAGTCGTGTTTGTGTATCTAACATCTGTGCCTGTCTTTTCAGAAAGAACAACTGAACACCAAGGGTCGACCCTTTCGAGGCATGTCAGAGGAAGAAGTGTTCACTGAAGTCGCAAACCTCTTCAGGGGCCAGGAGGATCTGCTCTCTGAGTTTGGACAGTTTCTTCCGGAGGCTAAGCGGTCTCTGGTATGTGTGTGCTTAGAACGGGGCAGAGTGTCGGGTGCTGCCTGCTCGTGTGTAGATGCGTTATGGGGAGATGTGCAGCCAGCAGATGAAGTTTGGGTCTCTTCGCTGTCTGGAATTTCACAGGACAGGTCTCTTCACTGCATGCTCTCTGCCCAGATAAACAGGGTTCCTTGTTTGTGCAGGCTGAGGAGAGAGCACTGACACAATGATTTATCTTCTTCAGTTCACAGGAAATGGGCCGTGTGAAGTGAACAGCGTCCAGAAAACCGAGCATGAAAAGAGTCTGGAACACAGCAAAAAGCGATCCAGGCCGCTGCTGCTGCGTCCTGTGTCTGGCCCAGCAAAGGTATCCTCCTGCAAGTGAAAACTTCACGTAGCCTGGTGCTACTCGGCGTGTCTATGTGATTCTTAGGGAAGGTTGTAACGAGTGATGGCTTTGGGGTGTGCAGGTGTTAGGTACGAGAGAAAAAATCAAAGTTAGTTTGGAAATAATAATCTGCAGTGAAAGAGTTTTCAAACTGTGCTGAAAGGTGTATGGTGGCATGATGAGTGCTAACTATCAAGACCTTATGTACCGAGTGTTGGCCCTGAAAAGGGCTTGAAAAGGGCCAGTACAGAGTTTCACTCTTGGCAGAGAGCTGTTGTGTGTCAGCGATTGGAATTTGGTAGCGTTTGTGTGACAGCGTTTTGAGCATAACTGTTTGTTCCATTAACAGAAGAAAATGAAACTGAGAGGTACCAAAGATCTGTCAGTAGCAACAGTGGGAAAATACGGAACGCTGCAGGAGTTTTCCTTCTTCGACAAGGTCAGTGGCTGGCCTGTCCCCGCACGCCGTGGGCCTATTTTAAACCATTTACGCAGTTATTATTTGGTTCATTTGTATACAACCTGTGTGCCATCAATGGCCTGACTTCAAGTGACAGAGAGAGACAGACAAAGAAAAAGAAAATAGATGGGTTTGGAAGAGGAATGGAAACTGATCAGCGACCTTTTCCCGAATGCCTGTCCCTTCAGATCTGTTTTTCTGTGCTTTCCCGTGGTACTCCCTCATAGCAGACATACGTAGCTGCTAGGTTATTGTTTGAAACTGGGACTTCTGGGGCACGTTCTCTTTCTACGTTGCAATGCAAATAGAGGTTTGCCACCACACCCGTGGTTCAGACCATCCAGAATATGGGCTCTGCATAAAAGAGGCACTCACATGGCCTGACCATTTCTCTCCAAACTGTCTCTAGGTGCGGAGGGTGCTAAAGAGTCAGGAGGTCTATGAAAATTTTCTCCGTTGCATCGCTCTCTTCAACCAGGAGCTGGTCTCTGGGTCTGAGCTGCTCCAGCTAGTTACACCATTTTTAGGGTAAGATGCTGATTGCTGTGTTGGCCTTTTTAGGCCTTGCTGGGTTAATTTTTGGCAGGCAGTGTGAACTTTGTTACTGAAGCTTTGAATTCAGCTTCAGAAATACCTTCTAGGGGACATGCCAGCAATGCAAAGCTAATCCACAATGAGGAGTAATACAGCCGGAATCCATAACACACCTACAGAGCTCTCGAGGAGCGTTTTGGGGAGGGTGTTTTCCTCTGTGCATCCAGCTGGAAGCCTTGCAGGCAGCAGACTACCTGATGCTGCGCTCACTGTTGGGGGCAGAGAATCTCATGCATTCTGCACTCCCTGTTGTAATCTCTCACAGCAAAATACAGGTGTAAACATGGAATCTCAGAACAGAGCTGTGGAAAAGATGAATAGTTCTAGCTCTCTGCTGTGAACTGCTGGTGCTTTTTGGCTTTCAACAGAAGAGGGAGAGTCACATGGCAAGGGAAGGTGACTCCTCAGTCAGCTCAGGGTAGGATTGGTGATGTTATGAAGAGAAATTCTTTTTCTACCTTAAGTCAAAAAGAACATAAAGCACTTCAGAGGCAAAGATAACAGAGGTGAAATGTTGAGAGAGGATTTCTCACTGCAGTACTAAGTTTATTTAGATTTTCACCCTTCTCTGACATGCATTAGCTACCCTAAAACTGCCAGAATGAAATAACGCAGATTATGCTTACTTGTGTTTTTGAAGGAAATTTCCAGAGCTGTTTGCACAGTTCAAGTCCTTTCTTGGTGTGAAAGAGCTTTCCTTTGCTTCTCCGCTGAGCGACCGATCTGGGGATGGAATGAGTCGGGAAATAGATTACGCCTCCTGCAAACGCATCGGGTCAAGTTACCGCGCTCTTCCGAAAACCTACCAGCAGCCAAAGTGCAGTGGAAGAACAGCCATTTGCAAGGAGGTACTTTGGGATCAGCCTGCTAAAGCCCTGTACAGACATTGCGCTGTGTAACTTGACATGGGTAGATAGTACTACAGCCTCTGCACGAGGGTTCCTCTCTCTAAAGCTGACTTTCCCTCTTTAATCTTGCATCAGGTATTCGTCCAATTCATTGAAATAACAGCATCCGCCTGCAGCTGACTGAGTTCATCTCAACACTCCTCAAGTGACTTCTTTCAGTTTAATCTCTGTTGAGCATGTGTGCATATACTAGTTGATTTATATAGACAGAAAAGAACATTAATAGGATGAAATTAGTTTTCTAGTACTGGACTCTAACCTTTAGAAGCAATGTTTCTCCTGAAGGAGCACTGTGAGCCAGTGCTGTGGGCACTGCTGTCACTGGGAACAGACAACTCCCACCTTTCCCTGCTGTCTCCTTTACTTACAGTTGTGGGTTTCCACAGAGCAATCTCAGCTTTGTGGGGTGGTGGGGAAGGTGCCTGTGAACTTTCTGACACATTTCTACGCAGACCTTTAAAGATTTCTGAGGAGCAGTCATGACAGTGTAAGCTAGGTTGAAACTTCCACTAGAAACTCAGGGAAGAACCCTGCAAGAATAGAACAGAGAAGTACCAGACCCCTGAAAACAGCTCTGGGCTCTTACAACTTTGCTCAGTGTCATGTCTTTGCACTGTTGCAGGTGTTAAATGATACCTGGGTTTCATTTCCATCCTGGTCTGAAGACTCAACTTTTGTCAGCTCCAAGAAGACTCCTTACGAGGAACAGCTGCACCGCTGCGAAGACGAGCGGTTTGAGGTACCCCTGCTGCTCAGCTTCCCTTCTCCTGCCACCCTCCTCGAAAGCAGGGCTTCTAGCCAGTGAGGATTTTTACCAAACTGTTGGCCAAATACTGAAAGTTCTGTTAGCGTTCATTAGTTTGAGCTAGCGTTTGGTGTTTTCCCACTTGCTTAGAGTCTAATAGTTCTTCTTAGGCATGCTGAAAAGCATGTTACCTTTGGAGAGCTGGCATAGCAGCTGATGCTGCTCAGCTCCAGACCTGAGCTCTGCTGTCTCCGTTTTCCTGCTCTGAGTGTTTTTAAATTGTGTCTCTGTGAACTCTTTAACAGTTGGATGTTGTCTTGGAGACCAATTTAGCCACAATACGTGTGCTGGAGAGTGTGCAGAAAAAGCTGTCTCGACTGACTCCAGAGGATCAGGAAAAATTTCGGCTGGATGACTGCTTGGGAGGAACATCAGAAGTGATCCAGCGCAGGGCCATCTATCGCATCTATGGGGACAAAGCACCAGAGATCATTGAGAGTCTAAAGAAGAACCCAGTTACTGCTGTTCCAGTTGTTCTTAAGAGGTAAGTCCTGTTCTCCCATGTTCACCTGGGACCTTTAAGAAACTGACACAGGATTGTAAAGCTTGGGGTTTTTTGTTTTGTTTTGTTTCTTTCCAGTAACTTGGTTTTCACTTTCTTACATTATAACGAAGGACAGGAATAGGAAATAAAGTAGATTTTGTTTGTTCCTGAAGTGACAAATGTTTTAGCAGACTGTTAGAAGTATCTAAAAATATTTCAGTGATTTATTCAAAATGTTTCTTTCTATATTTAAACTTCTCAGACTGTGCTTAAAGGAAAACATTTTTTAGTTAGATTTGGGAGTGTTTAAGTCCTGCCTCCTCCCTTGTGCTGCCAGAGGGTGTTCCTGAGTACTCCAGTTATTCCGAGTACTTTGCAGTGCTGAAGGTTTCCGTGGGATGATCTCCAGTGAGAAAGTTCAGGTGTTGGAAAGTGCTGTGGATTTGTAGACTTTCTCCTAAACATTTTTAAACAAGTGTTTTCTGTAGTCACTGTTACAAAGGACGACCTATCTCCAGTGATGGTGCTTTTATTTATGTTTTTATTTATGTCTTCTCAAACTGAAGTAGATTGTACATTTCTGCAGATTGAAGGCAAAAGAGGAGGAGTGGCGGGAGGCCCAGCAGGGCTTCAACAAGATCTGGCGGGAGCAGTACGAGAAGGCCTACCTGAAGTCCCTCGACCACCAGGCCGTCAACTTCAAACAAAATGACACCAAAGCTCTGCGCTCCAAGAGCCTGCTGAATGAGATCGAGAGTGTCTATGACGAGGTGTGTGTGCTAGCAAACAGTTCATCCTGCTTGTCCTTCCTTTATAGTAGTACCTAAAGGTTTACTTCATGCCTGGGATCTTCATGATGCTCTCTGAAGAGCTCCCGGTCAAAGGTTACCATCCCAAGCACAGTGTTCGTCCTGGCTTATTTCTTCTGGCATGGAGTGGAAGGATCTTTACCTCTTTGTCTCTTGATTACAGCATCAGGAGCAGCATTCAGAGGGGAGAAGTTCGTCCACAAATGAGCCTCATCTTATCTTTATCTATGAAGATAAGCAGATTTTGGAAGATGCGGCATCCCTCATCAGCTATTACGTCAAACGGCAGCCAACGATCCAAAAGGAGGATCAAGCAACCATTCGGCAGATCGTGCACCACTTCATACCTGAGCTGTTTTTCTCCCAGCCCCCTGAACACAGCATTTCTGAAGAATCAACAGATGAAGACAGAGAGAACCATCAGGGGCAGAACGTGGATACTCCTGAGCTACGGAAGAAACACGTGCCTGGGCCTCCGAGCAGCCCTTTGGAGGCGAAAGCAACCTTCTGTGATGTTACAGCTGCGGAGCCCCACAACACCCTGGACGACGTTTATAGCCTGTTCTTCGTCAATAATAACTGGTATTTCTTCCTCCGCCTTCACCAGACTCTGTGCTCACGGCTCCTAAAGATTTATCGCCAGGCTCAGAAGCAGCTGCTTGAGTACCGGACTGAGAAAGAGAGAGAGAAACTCCTTTGTGAGGGGAGAAAAGAAAAGACCAATGATCCAGCCATGGAGCTGAGACTGAAGCAACCAAGTAAGAATAACCTGGGACGCAGTCCATTCGTAGGGGTTCTGGTTGCTAGTGCTTGACTGTGTGTACCTGGGTAACTGAGACCAGCAGGCAAGTCTGTAAGGAACGTGGAGGCACAAGCCTCTGCTCTATCTGCAGTTCGTGAGCACAGCTGATTTAACAGGATAGCTAGATTGTAATTTATCCTCTGAGAGCTCTTATGCATAGTTCATAAAATCCTCCTGCAGGCTTACTGCTGTTCGGTGTTCCTGAAGTGTCTTGCATTAATCTGTTACTTAGATTTAACAAGTGAGTGGCTTCCTGATGGAATAGTTAGCCACACAGGGCAGTCGTGGAAGAGCATGAGGAAAAACTGTTACAGCCTGCCAGCACTCCTCAGAGAGATCTCTGTACCTGTGTGCTGAGGACTGAACGTCACGGTTCCTGAGCAGTGCTGTCCTGTGTGTCTCCTGACTTCCCTCTGCCTCTTGCATGTAGTAACTGGCTGCTCTTGTCCAGGTGAGGTGGAGCTGGAGGAGTACTACCCAGCGTTCCTGGATATGGTGAGGAGCTTGCTGGATGGGAATATCGACCCCACACAGTACGAGGACACACTGAGGGAGATGTTCACCATCCATGCCTACATTGGCTTCACGATGGACAAGCTGGTGCAGAATATTGTCCGCCAGGTAACTGGCTCAACGACTGCTCTGGGGGGACAGCGTGTTCCCCTTCTATAGACAAATAGGTTTCTCACAGTACCCTGTAGTGTAAGAACTCATAAAACTTTCAGCAGATTTATTGAAACGTTAAATTTGTAGTGGAAAGGGCTTAACAGAAGTTAGTTCAGCATCAGCTGCAGTATAGGGACCGCCTCAGGGGATTGACTCTTCCTGGCCTTTTCCACTTTTTTCAAAATTTGCCGTTTCCAAAATATATCTAAGGCAGAAGAAACACTCACTCGTTTCTCCACAATGTCTAAGTGTAGTTTTTTTCCAGTAAATGCACATTAGCCCCTCTCTGTTCCTTATACTGTAAAGTAATGAGAAGGAAAGTAAAGGGTCTGAAGGCTCTGGAGTTAACACTTCTGGTACTTTGCCTGAGGTGTGATGCTGTGCTGAGTTCTGCGTTCCTTTCACAACACACTAAAGTTAACTCTTGGCCCAGACGTGCTGACTGAATTCCCCCTTTTTTTAATGGAAGCTTCACCACCTAGTGAGCGATGACATCTGCCTGAAGGTTGTGGAGCTCTACCTGAACGAAAGGAAGCGAGGTGCTGCTGGAGGGAACTTATCCTCCAGGTGTGTCCGGGCTGCGAAGGAGACCAGCTATCAGTGGAAGGCTGAACGCTGCATGGCAGATGAGAACTGCTTCAAGGTAAGAACCTGCTGCCAGGAGACTTCATAAAGTGACTGCAAGGCCACGATGTTGAGAGGCAGCAATATGGAGAGGAGGGGGCCTCATGAGCAGCATGGGCAGTGATGTGGCATGCTGGCTCACTGAGAAGCACTGTTGCTTACACCTCGCCTGTTCTCCTATTTGTTGTCCAAATGACTTGTGAGTATGCAGCATTTTATTGTGGACCCACGTGGCCAACATTTTCCTCCTGTCCCTTTGTTATAGGTAATGTTTCTGCAGCGGAAGGGACAGGTGATCATGACCATTGAGCTTCTGGATACAGAGGAAACCCAAACAGAAGATCCTGTGGAGGTCCAGGTAATGCCACGGTGGCCATGGAGTCTGCTGTACCGCTGACAAAGCAGATGTCTAAGAATGGTTTCCAGCTTTCTTGATTCAAAATGTGAGACTTGGCCAGGAGGACAAGGTGATCTGGGACGTGGGAAGGTTACCTTGGGGGGCTGTGGCCAATGACGGAAGTGGGTATGTTAACAAAAAGTTTGAAAGTGAATCATCTTGGGGCTGGGTGAGATACCAACAGCTTCTTAAAAAGCAGCTTGGAGATGAACTACTTCTTTGCAGCAGTGTCTGTCTTGATGAGAGAAATCTGACTTGAAATTGGTCTCTTGTGTAGCACCTTGCTAACTACATGGAGCAGTACGTTGGGGTAGAAGGAGCTCCAGCCAACCAGAACGACGGCTTCCTACTGAAACCGGTTTTTCTGCAAAGGTGAGCTCCCTCCCTCTCCTGACTCATACCTGCAGCAGCTGGTGCTGCTTCCTCCGAACATGTGGCAGCGATGTTAGGTGATGTGCTGCACCAGCAGCTCTAGAGAAATGCACTCATCTTCGAGGTCCAGAGGGGCTGCTGGAGTTCAGTGCACTGCACAAAAATGCTAAAGAAAAGATTATGACCGCTGCATTGAGGTGAGTTTAGAATGGAGGGGGACTGTCTGAGCAGTCCTTTCTGGGAGAAGTTTGGGGTCTGATTTGTCTGTTTCCATTTCACTTAATACTTGCTGGGTAGAAGGGATGGATGAAGATCTTGGAGAAAGTCTGAAAGCTAAATGTGGAAACAAAAATTTCAAACTTGTGCTGCCAGCTTTACTAGCTTAAGAGAATGGATAACCAAGTGTGACAAATGCTTCGTAATCTCTGTTTTGTTCTAGAAACCTAAAAAAATTTCGCAAGTGGCAATGTAAGCAAGTGAGAGCTCTGCGGAGCGAGGTGAAGAGCTCCTGGAAGAGGCTGATTGGGGTGGAAAGCGCCTGCAACGTGGACTGCCGCTTCAAGCTCAACACCCACAAGATGATGTTCATCATGAACTCGGAGGATTACATGTACAGGCGGGGAGCTCTCTGCCGAGCCAAGCAGGTGCATCTCCCGTCACTCTCCGTAGCTTAGGCAGTATGAGATAGAAGATTTCAGCCAAAGGACAGGTACCGGTAAGAAGTCCTGTGGCTGAAATCCTGCGAACTACACAGAGAAGTTCGCTGTCTTGGATGAAACGTGGAAGAGAGATGGTAAATGCTCTGTGCTTTAGTTTAGTTTAGCAATCTTCACCATGCAGATTTTAGGGGGAGTGGCAAACATTAAGAAACAGATCTTTACAGGCAGGCACGCGCATTTACCGCTCGTGTTGTGTTGTAAAGCACGCACGTCTTGGGCATGCAAAGAGGTGAAATTTCAACTTCTTCCTCAGGAACCTTGCAGTGATTTTTCCTCTCCTGCTTTCAGGTACAGCCAGCGGTGCTGTTAAAGCACCACCAGCAGTTTGAAGAATGGCACAACAGATGGCTAGAAGAGAACGTGACTGTGGAGGCAGTTGATCTCGTTCAAGACTGGCTAATGGGCGATGAAGATGAGGAGATGGTGCCCTGTAAAACAACCTGTGAGACAGTGAACGTCCACGGCGTCCCAGTGAACAGATACAGAGTTCAGTACAGTCGCCGTCCAGCTTCACCGTGAGAAGACTCGTGCCTGGGACTTGCTGGTGAAACACATTTACTCTGAGAATAGTGGTGGGAATGCAATGTATGTACTAATGATATTTATCCAAGCAGCATTTTACTTTGGATTATGATGTATTTTCCATATGGCATAGACTTGTCTCCTTGCAGTGTAATCGTCCAGTCATCATGAAGAGACCTAACAGCTTTAAGGGAAGAGGGCTCTTGGCATTGCCACACACTTTTTCGCAGTTTCCTAGCCTTAGGCCGCAGCTGAGCAGCCAGCACAGGAAGGTGGAACGAGGGGGTCACACTCTTGGTGGTTGATCTACCCCTGGTGGCTTTATCAGAGAGATGGAGTTGGCTGGTGCTTGAGCAAATGCTGGCAGCTGCTTCCACTTTGAAGAGTTTAGTGTTCCCTGCCCCTGAATTTGTACCACCTTGGAGCCTGCGGAACTCGTCCATGTAACCTCCAAGTGCCAGCGTGGCACAGATGGCCAGCCTTGCTGCAGGCTGCTCCGTTATCCACGTGTACTCAGAAGGCAGCGTATGCAGGGCTTGTTACTGGTGCTGTGGTGAGAAAACACCAAAACTGAGACGAGGGTGAATGGCGTGTTAATTGCTCTCACCCTCACTCATCAGCTGTGTATTTTAGAGCATGAACTAAGGGGCAGAAACTCTGTGAGCTGCAGTGCTAGGCAAGAGAGCATCCTGCAGCACAGGACAGCCGAGGCCCATCGCTTGCCTGCAGCTGCTGCACCGGATCCCGTGTCACTGCGTTGTGAGCTTAGGACCTGCTGCAGGCTCCGCCTTCCCAGACCTGGAGCTCCCTGGAGCGTGTGCGTGGAGAGGGATATCCATTGCAAGGTCTGGTCTGCTTTTTTTTGTATTTTGCATGCTGATGGGCAGCCTCTGGAGACTGCGTACTCTGGCGCTTCGCTTTCCTTGTGTGTGCCCGGACTGCGTGGTTCTGCTGGGTTGTGCCACCTGAATAGCAGCAGCAGGTGGAGCTCTTGCAGCACAGTGTTGCTCTGGATCTGAGGTTTGTCCCAGATACTCTGCTTTTTCTGCTAGGTCAGCACAGATCTGTATCTGCAGTGACACATGGAAATCTGTAATGGGGAGGATTAGATCCAGCCACAGCCATGGCAGAGGAGCTTCTCCACCAAACCATCTCTACTTCTATCAAAAGGTTTTTGAAAACTGAAACAAAAAGTAACCGGAACCTTGCAGAACACTATCAATCACCTGACTAAACCTACTGAAAAATCAAGAAAATTCAGTTGTGTCTGTCCTGCAACCCCACTGTGACTTTGCTCTTGTTTTTGGGGAGCCAAAGGCAAACACACTATCGTGGAGTGTATTACTGACGTTGTGTCTTGAGGCAGGCCAGCCTCCCTTCAGCTCGACTTCCAGCTTTTCCTGGCTTTTGGGGGAATAACCCCACAGGCTGGATATTCTTTTTTGGCTTTGATTTTTAGGTTATAATTTCTGCCAGAACTAAGTAGCAGCCTGTAGGAGTTGTCCTGGGTTATTTCCACTGTACAGCATTTGGTTTTGCAATTGTCTCATTTGACAGTAGAAAAATTGGCCTTTGGGGTACATTTAATACAAAACTGTACTGAGTCTTTGTCTTTTTTGCAAAATAATCTGTAGGAGGGAATGAGAGAGGCCAGTCTTTGGCATTCATGGCCACTTGCACAACCACTGCCAGTGGAGAACTTCTCTTCAAGAAGTGTGTTCTCGTTGTCTGAGTCTGTTACGTTTTGGTTACTGAAATGATCTGGAGGCTCCTCCCCTGCTCCTGTTGCAGTAAGCGATAAAAGAAAGACGCTGCCCACGTGGCTGCAGAAGAGCTGGTGGAGAGGGGAACAAGCCCAGTGCAAAGCACGGTGTCCCCTTTTCTTCCAGGCAGCTCATCAAAATCCACCTCAGTCCTGTTCACCTCTCTGCTGTCTTCCAGTGGAGATGACAACTGTGCCAAATTTTATGGTTTTATGACACAGAAAACTGTTTACTAGTTAATAGGTTGCATCTTGTGGCTTAAAATGCATTTGATTCCAGGTGTCCCACAGTGTCTGAGGGTAACGCACCTCTGTGCCATCCTGTTCCATCTCCCTATCTTTAAGTGTACTTCAGGTATTTTTAAGCATCCTTATTTTGTAAACCTTAATTTATAATCTGAACAGATTAAGACTGACTGTGGCCCTTTACAGTGCTATTGTCTCAAAAATGACAGTAGCAAATGATGTGAAATGATGGCATAAGGGGGCAGTGCAGGTTTGAGAGTGGCTTGCTATTGTCTGGGAGTTTAAGCTCAGCTGTTGTGTATTTGCTAGCACGACCTTGAATCAAGAGTTTGTTCTTCCATTTTTTTGAAGGATCTTTGTTTTTGGGCTTGTAATTGCTTTGCCAGCTCTTTGAATGTAGTTTTTTTAATATTTATTTGCACATTCAAGTCAAATAAAATACTGATTTTAAGTCTAGAGGTCTCACTGTTTTAATTGGTGTAAAATCAATGTAAACTTTCTGACAGCCTTCAGAACTGATTGTCTTGCACTCGAAACTGAATTGTAAATGGTAGAAAATTGCACTTGGGAGGTTGGATGAACCTGTCTTCAAGCAGTAGCAGGGAGTTGCACGCATCTTGCTTCAGCTGTGTGCCAACTCACGTCCAGGGAACAGCAGGCAGCGAATCTAGGACACTGCCAGGTTAATGCACGACCAAACGTGAAAGGGAAAAGCTTCCTGCAAGCTACATGCAGTAGGGGATCCTGTGCAGGAAGACAGTGCCTCTGGCTCTGTGGTGAGCTGCAAGGAGTGCTCTTGGAGCAACGGCCACGACTGGATGCGAGCACAGAGGTCCAGGAGGTGGCACAGTTGCTCTATGTGGAAACAGATTTCAAAAGAAAACACTGCCAACTGCCAGCAAAGCACATCTGTATGGGTTGGTTTATTTCTAGCAGCACCTTTGCTGTGAGAGGTGTGATGCAGAACCTGGCCCCCCGCACTCGCATGCTAAATGCAATGGCTGCTGGAGTGCCTGACCCCAGCTCCGAAATCTGCAAGCACATCTGCTACAGGTTAAGACAATACAACTGCAACCAAGAAAACAACCTCCACCCGCCTTCCCCTCAACCTCCCCAAATTCCTGGGTAATAACATGTTTAACTGCGTTCCCTGTGAGCTCCACGCAACAAATGAATGTGTGGATTTTGCAAATTAAGCTGTAGTGATGTGACCCAGATCTGATAGGAGTTTCCTTTACATCATTCTCAACACTTCCGTTGCCATAACAAAAGGCAGCTCTGCTTTCTGTGCGGCATGTTGCTTGCTCACAGGGAAATAAACTGTTGTTCTCCCAATAACAATCCTCTGATGCATAAATTGTATGAATGATTTGATTAAAGTGATGGCAGTGACGTCTCGGAGGACACAGTGCACTTTACACAAAGGTCTCCTCTTAGAGATCTTGGACTTCTCACAAAGAACGTTCCCTGTGCTCCAGGGGAGGCAAAAGGCCCTGTGGAGGGACAGCCAGGTCTGACATCACCCAAAAGCAGTTGGAGATCTCAACAAGTGCACAGTCACTTGGCAGTGACAGACAGCATAAAAATATCTTTCAGAGTTGCAGGATGGAATAAGAACTAATGCTTTTATAAATTAAATTAAGAATTACTAAAAAGAATACCTGAACTCAGTATTTCAGGACTTTTTTTTTTTTCCACATGACTGTGTCACAATGATGTAGAGAGAAATGAAGGGCTGCAAACCAGTGAGAGCTGTTCTAGATGTGTGTAAATAGGAATTAAGAGTTTATTCATGCTTCAGCCATCCCTGTGGGTTAGAAGTTCCCTTCATGAAACCAGAGGTACCCTCCACCTTCCACTCATCACAGCTGAAGCCTAGCAGTTCTGAGTCATACCTGTGCCAACGGATGAATCCTCTGAAACCCAGTGCTGAGAAGGGGTAATGTCTGCACTGGGCAGCGCAGTCCCCGTGTCAATATCTTGCTGAGAAAAGACCAAAAGAAGCTATTCCAGAACAGCTGGTGAGTGACAGCGATGCTAACAAACCTCAGATGCTCCGGAGTAATGGTTTCACATGGGCTTCTTTCTTGCACTGGAGCAAGAAGTGTAAGCTTTTTTTTTATTTTAGTTACTCTTCTGCTACCTCCCAAGAGGTATTACACTGGTATCAGGCTTACAAGTGGCAAGAAGAAGACAAGCACAAAAGGTGTGGAAATCGGTAAGGGAAAAGCTATGTGTGGGATTCCAGTGGAACAGGAAAAGAGGGGGACAAGCAGAAGAGAAGATGGACAGAGGTTCCCTGGAGCTGTGATAGAATGAGACCTGTGGAGGGAGAGGAGGGCAATGGTGAAGTCAGGAAATGCCCAAGGCGCGAGGTCATCACACACGAGCCAGAGCCTGCAGAGACAAATGTGGGGCGTGGGGGTCCCAGCTGGAAGGGCCATCGCTTCCAGGTCAGGACTCAGTGGGATCTTTCTGTGCCTTGTGGCTCGCAGAAGGCTCAGATGCTCGCACAGCCCGCCACTGGGAAAGGCAGGGCCAGCATTGCACTCATGGAAAATGTGAGCTTGTGCTGACACTGGTGGAAACGCTGCATGCTGCTGGCTCTAACCAGAGCCGCTGCCTCCATCATCGGCTGCCCCTTGTGCCTGCAGCACAAACACAGCCCCAGGGCTCAGCTGCACTGAGATTTCTCTTCACACCTGCTGGTTTGCAGCTAAGAACTCCTGGAGCTCCCAGGACAGAGCAGATGTTCAAGCCCCATTACAAAGAGGCCATTTGCCTCCTGAAGCCTGACCTTCCAGGCCTTAAAGATGCAGGTTTGGGGCAGGACAGGTGGTGGTTGTACCCTCCCCCAGAGCTTTAAAATCCCTCAGCTGCCTTCCAGCCCTGAACGCTTGGGGTTCAGAACCACGGAGGAAAAGAGTGCCTTCTCCCATGAGATGATCTGTTGCACAACAGACAGCTTTAAAACCAAACTGCTGCCCCACAGGGAAGGGATCACACAAGATGTTAACGAGCCGTGACAAACCTCTGGCATCAGAATTTTCAAGCAAGCTGTTCTGCATCTAAAGTAGTCACTAAAGATCACACAGCATCTGAAAAATGAAGGATACAACAGTGAATAACCTCTCTCTGCTCCACTCCAGAGACCTGGCCATAGGAAGCAGGGCTGTGATTTGCACACTATCTGAACCTGATTATGTCTAATTTTTTGCATACAGAGCATGGAAAGGATCCTGGCTGAGGCATGGAAAATATGTGGCCACATGAGTCATTCTGTAATGGTTCATAAATCCCAAGAGAATCACAAAAGCAAAACATCTAACATTGCATCTTCCCTGTCCCTGCCAGTGGAACTCCACCTCTCGACACGCTCGGCACAAAGATGTGGGAATACGGTGAAAGCAAAGGAAATAGGATCATTTTCTCCTTGGAATAGAGGAATCTCATCAAACAGCAGCCAGGCTCAGATTTGCAACCTTCACAGAAGAGGCCATTCATAAGCTGAAGAAAAAGAAACTAGCTACTCCTCAGGTTGCCAAACCAAATTTACAGTTCCTACTGCCTGGACTCCGGCTCCTGTCCTTACCTTGCAGAGCCAGGCAGGGCTGGGGAGCAGCAGCCCAGACCCAGCGCCCCTAGCTGTGCCCTCCTGCCCCCCACCAACTGCTGGGAAGGGGCTGCCTGGAGCCGCAGACAGCCAGTGGGAAAGGGCTCAGGACTTTCACGAGGCAGGGCATGGGAGGGCCTCGCACGGCCCAGGAGCTACAGAAGGGGGGACCAAGTAGCAAGGACCCTAACAGCATCTGCCAGTGCAATGGGTCCCTCCTGCAGCTCTGCTAGGGCCAAGGTTCCCGTCCAGCCAGCAGGCTGTGGCTGCAGCTCGCTGCCCCTCCGGGCGGCAGCTAACGAGGAGTGCTCTGCTCTCCTGGGGACTGCGGGGTGGAGGCTGCACATCTCTGGAAAAACACAGCTCCGCTTGGGCGAGAGGGACTGAACCTCGCCACTATCTGCCTGGCCGCAGACTTCCCGCGGCCCCTCGGCCCCTTCCTGCTGGCCGGGGCAGCTCACCCTGCCCCTGGCTATCAGCGGAAGCAGCGCTGCTCCGCCAGGCCGAGACCTCGCGTTTATCGGTTGCACGCTGCAGCACCGCAGCGCTGCTTCCTTCAGATGCAGCCCCGGCTCCCAGGGCTTCTCATCAGCCTCTGCAGCGAGGTCAAGAAGGGAGGTGGAGGAGCTCTGGTCTCTGCCCGGCTGGAAGCAGGAACAGAAATAAAGAAACAGGGGAGCTGTGACAGGCCCAGCCTGACGTGGGGACCGCAGGGCAGCCACCAACACCTGCACTGCCACAATGCGAGGCCCCGAGAGCCCTGTGCCATCCCTCGGGAGGTTTGTTCAGGTCTGCAGCTCTCCGGCACTCCCTGCTCCTGTGTAGGGATGACATCTTTCCGCTTGTGAAACCAGTGTGGAAATGCCTCCAGTGTTATGCAGAGCCACTTGGATCTCACTCGAGTGGAAGGACACCGGACGCAGCAGCCCAGATGCGTTTCAGTTCAGTTTGCTTGCAAAACCAAATCCAAAGCGCATCACATGTGACCATATTTGTTATTTTCAGGAATATTCTGGAGCCCAGAACAGGAATGTTCTCAGGAGGCCCAAGTGAGTCATTCGAGCCCTGACAATGATCCCTGTGGGTCTGGATGCATATGTCCCTCCCTGCTCCGCAGCGACACCGCGGCTGCATTGCTGCTTGGGCCGTGGGGGCTCTGGGATGCCGTGACAGCCCCCCCACGCCCCCACCCTGGTGGGATGAGCCTGGTGCTTCCGCATGTTAAGGGCCGCGGGAGGAAACGCATGAGCGCGGTCGCTGGCGTCGCCTTTCCCACCCCGCTCCCAGCAGCGCGGTTCCTCCAGCAGCATGGGGACCCCCCGGAGCAGGGGGCTGCCGCCCCAGCTCGGGCTGTGCTGCGCCGTCTGGGGACTCTGCCTGGCCTTGCCGGACTATGATGGTGAGTGGGCATCCTGGAGGGGGGGGGGGAACTGCTGCTTAAATACGGGATACACGGCACCTCCAAAAGATCTGAGAACTCATTTTTGTAACGTTAGCACGTGGGTACACATTAATCGAGAGCTGTGCATGCTCTGACTGAAGCAGGAGGTGATAGAAGATGCTAATGGAAGGAAAGAAACCGGGGAGAAGAAAGTGGCAAGAGGAAAAACCATGAGAGGAGTAGAACAGAGAGCACCTGAAACCAAAATCTTCAGCTAAAAACTAGGCTCCCATGGCCACAGCTTTACCCCGGAGTGGCCCCAGATCTTAGGATTCTTTGAAAGCTGGGCAGAGGAATCACTCCCTGGTTCCCACGGGATAACCGCTGATAACAGTGCACCACAGAGATCGTTTGTGCGCGGTGGGAAGCCGAGCACAGCCAAGCAGTGATGTCCGCTTTCAGTAAGGCCGCTGATGGTTATTCCTGCACACCAAACTCTGCGTCAGCTTTTTCTGCCCACCACAAAACAGCATTTTTACAGAACACCCTCACCGCTAGGAACCCAAAACGCAGAACCTTAGGGCTTGGTGTAAGCACCAGGTACCCAGCCTGCTCTGCAAAGTGCTAGCATCTACACGCGTGGCAAGTAACAGACTGTGTTTGCACCAACAGATTACTCCCAGAACAGCACCAGCGAGCAGGTGACGACACCAGAGATCACACCGTGTCCCCGAGCCATCCCCGGCGAAAAGGCAACGATAAATAACGTCACCTACCTGCTGCTACACGAGGCCGCTCGCTCCCAGCTGGGCAGCGCGGTCACAGTGCGGCTCATCCCCTGCCTCTACAGCCTTGTCTTCCTGCTGGGGCTGCCCTCCAATGCGCTGGCCCTCTGGGTCCTGGCCACAAGGGCTGAGAAGCTGGCCTCCACCATCTTCCTGATGAACTTGGCTGTAGCAGACCTGCTGCTCGTATTGGTGCTGCCCTTCAAGATTTTCTACTACTTCCTAGGGAACAACTGGCCCTTCGGGGAAGGCCTGTGCCGGGTCACCACAGCCTTCTTCTATGGGAACATGTACTGCTCAGTGCTGCTGCTCACATGCATCAGCGTTGACCGGTACCTGGCTGTGGTGCATCCTTTCTTCTCACGCTCCTTCCGCACCCCTGCCTTTGCCGCCTGCACCTGCACCTCCATCTGGCTCTGCACCGCCAGCCTCACCCTGCCCCTGACCCTGCAGCAGCAGTCGTACCCCCTGTACGGAGCAGGCATCACTCTGTGCCATGATGTTCTCCCCAGGCACGAGGACGACGGGTATTATTTCTACTACTTTGCCTGCCTCATTGCCTGTGCTTTCCTCGCTCCGCTGGCGGTGATGCTGTTCAGCTACTGCTCGGTCCTGCGCACCCTCCTGGACAGTGGGAAACGGTACTCCTACTCCGGGAAGCTCACAGCCCTTGTGCTGTTCACACTCGTGGCCTTCTATACACCCAGCAATGTTGTCCTCCTCGTTCATTACTCCAGCTATCACTCCAAGCTGCGTGGCAACCTGTACATCAGCTACATGGTGAGCCTGGCCATCAGCACCTTTAACAGCTGTGCAGACCCCTTTGTCTACTACTATGTTTCAGAAGATTTCCGGGATAAGGTGAGGAGTAGATTCTTCAATCACAGCAAAACCACCACCACATCCGTAAAAACCTCCAAAGAAACCCTCCCTCAGAAAAGTTCCAAAGATTCACTGGTGTAAGCCTCCATCCCAGCTCCCTGCTCCCGAGGCACTTGCAGCATACAGTGGGGATAAGATGAAGACAGCACTGGGATTTCACAAGTTTCACCCAGAGCAGCGAGCAGTAGTTCCCAGTAGGCAAGGCCCGGTAAGGAAGAGCCACATTCTTCTGTCTGCATGGCTAAGACTGAATAAATCTTGGCCACAGGATTCCTCCAGTGGTGCAGAGTCCAGATGAGATGTGTGGTGCTGAACACATACAGATCTGTGACTGAGGCACTGTGTGCAGCTTCTCATCTGGTCACGTACTGCTGGGGTGCTTTTGCTAGCACAACTAGCTCTGCTTTTCCTAATACATGTTGCAAGCTGGTTGCTATCTGCCTTCTATTTCTTTTTCTGCTACTGGCTTGCTTGCTGTCCTTGAACACATATTCCTTTCACCTAAAACTGAAAAAGAACAGACACTTGCAAATGCAAATTTCTGAACATTTCTGAAGTACTGGGAGGTACCTCTGTCAAAGGCACCCCACTACTGAACTAAAATGCTCTGTCAAGAGAATGTAGAGGACTAGCTTTTCTAGCAATTACATTCCTAGCCTGACTAGTAATCAACACCACAGTAATGCCAGCCCACTCTCTTAAGTGTAAAACTCCTACTCCATCAGCCCTGTTTATACTAATGACCCATGCCATCTATAATTCCTTTGAGGCAGAGACTAACATTTCCCTTCAAGAGACAGAATTCAAAGAAGGAATTGAGGAAACCCTCACTCTAGAAACTACATTTCTTTTGCTTCACGTCACACAATCAAGAGCTTTTGTTTATGAAACAGGTGACTGCTCACCTGTTGTTGCTCAGTCCTGGAGCATGTTGCAAATTTGACAAAATACAGCCAGTTCATCTCTGGGCACATCCCAGTGAGAAGCAAGGTAGAAAAATGAGTGATAAACTTCCTTAGAGTTCCTGGATTCTTTGGTTTTACTGGTACAGGCATGACAGCGATCTACGATCAAACAGTCTACGACATGAATAAACAGAGATGGACAAGATTGTTTTAAAGTCAGTTTTTAATAAAATATTTATCTGAATCTAAACCAAACCCTTTTCTGGACTCAGAATTGCTAAGATGTGTGTGAACAAAACAAAAATGGTCACAGAACTGTGTGTTTACACATACGCGCAGAGGTGAAAAGCAGGTGAAAAACTAGAGCCCATCTCCTGTGGGTGCAGCACTGCACATGCAGAGAACATGCCAGCTACTGAACGCAGGAGATGTGGTGGAGCCAGGCTGCAAGCCAGGACTACTGTCACTCAGTCAGAAATAGCAAGTACTAAAAAAACAAAACAAAACCCACAAAAAACCCAACAAACTGAGCTGAGGTTTTCCAATAGATCATCTATCGGCAATAATGAAACCCGGTTACTCTGCATTAAATATCGATAGTCAATGTCAGCAAAGCAAGGTTGCTGCTGTTTCAATGATGTTATTCAAGCAAGCTGAACCTTCTTCTGATAATTATTTTCTGCTGAGGCTGATTAAAAAGGAGGGAAAGAGCTAAGACCGAAACACTCAGACAAGAAAGGACAAGGGAACTATTGCTTTAAAATAAATACCAGGGTAATGATTACTCTGCATAATGTACAGTTACAAATATATAAATATTAATTTCATTGAAAGGATTGCAAGCAAAAATCACTGATAACTAGCACTGCTGTAGCTATTCAGTAACGTAACGATGTAAGCAGGAATCTACGTCTTTACAAACCCACCAGCACTTTTCTCCTTTGAGGGACCATCGGAGAGTGGAGAAACATCTCTCTGACAGAGGGAGGCATGTGTCTCTAAGCCACAAACCATTCAAAGCCCAAAGCAGCAGCAGCTTTGCTGTTCCTGCTGGCTTCCCACCACCGAGTTTCTCTTCCTTGGTGATAAATGAGTCCCCTCTCTCCCAGCTATGAAGAGGAAACTAATGATTTCCCTGGAAGTGCCAAGGTGATGTCAGGCTCCAGGACACAAAACCCGGCAGGTCACCTCAGCAGCAGTGTTCCATTTGAACCACCTTTGCTGAAGGACACTGAGGTTGCTCTGCCTCTGCCTGCAGGGGCTCCAGGCCTGTTCTTCTGTGGTAAAACAGAAGCAAGGCTCCCCTGCCTCAAACAGGTGAGCGCACTGGCACAGCAAGAGCCTGCGGAACAAAGCCAGGTTGGCAGGCTGGCACCAACAGAAATTATCAGCTGGCAGTAATGGGGAGCGTTCTTGAATCTTGAATTAGTACATGACATGTAACAGAGCCTGAGGAAAATGAAGTCAAGTTTAATACTCGGCTGAAACTCCCTACCTTTATCTCCTTGTCCCCAGTGGTGACACTGTCTGACTGCCCAAGGATCTATGGGAGGACCAAGCAATATGAAATTACTTCAGATATCTATCTAAAAGCATTAAATGGATGAGTTAAGGAAACTGAAGGCAGAAAGGGAAAGAGGACAGGAGTATGAAGGACCCAGAGCACAGGTCCCATCTTCTGTGGGGAGCTGGTCACACAGACAGAATCAGGGTGACGAAGTGTCTTATTCTCCTGGACTCAAAGCATTAAACAGCAGAAGCTGCAAGGAGCGAACAGCAGGGTTTGTATTGTGCAGCTTTGATATTTAGAAAAGAAAACAACAACAACAAAAAAACCCTCTTGTTGCAGCTCATACTAGGTCTGTTATTTACCCAGGGGATAAATATTGACTCAGCCCTGTGTGTGTACACAATAGCTAGCATCTGCCAGGCCAGTTGCTTACAGGAGATGGAATTGAGTTTAAAGGCATTTATTTACCTGCCAGACAGGAATGCAGCTGCCAGTGCTTCCGCTGTGCAGTGGGGACACGGTGAGGACATGGTCTGTTAATGCACATTGAGGAGACGTGGCAAAAAACTCTGCTGAGAAGTGGTGGGTACATATGGGCAGCAGCCACGCCAAGATCCTGTGAGGAGAGCTCAGAGCAGCCACGAAGGAAGGCTTGTAACTTGCCAACAAAGCAGTTCTAAAATTTCTGAGAACTTCAAGACCCAGACCTTCATCATGTCAGTTACATTCTGCAAATATCTAGCCCCAGACAAAAAAGGACTGGAAACTATATATGCCCAGCTTCTGGGATACCTCCAGTTTTGTCCCTGTGTGGACAGTTTTCTGGAATAAAACTGCCTTTATTCTGGAATGGAATGTCTACACTGGGATATATTCTTGTCAGGGTTCCCATGTAAACAAGCCCTAAAAATGAATGGAGCTGGGCTTTTTCCTGTTTCCATTCATCAATAAACACCCTCAAAAGGAGTTTCCACCCCACTCTGGGTCCTCCTAACAATAGAAGTGGGAAGATAAAATATTAACAGTATTTTGCAACAGACACTTGCATCTAGCTCCTCAGAAGAAAACAATGCTGCTCCAGGCAGGAAGGGAAACCAAAAAGTCTTGGCTCACGCACTTCTGGAAACACAAAGCTTTTGGTTTTAGTTTTACCGCACTGCCTGGGGCAGGTCAGTCTAAGGGAGTCCAGCCTCTGCGACACCAGTGATTTGCACAGGGCCTGCGCACAGACTGCCATATCCAGAAAAGCCACTGTAAGGGGATCCTGGTGGAAGCTGAACAGAAGTGATTGGTGAAGTCAGGCAAGCATTTAAAAGGACTGTGCCTCAGGTCAGCTTTATTTTCACGCCAGGGTTACAAGGAGGAAAAGGGCTGCCGAGCTGAGAAGGCTGCAAGCAGCCCCCATCAACACATAGTGCAAAGTGAAGAGGGCTCGTGCACCAGATCCCTGTCACTGTTATGGCTGGCAAACTCCCCACCTCAAGCTTTTCAGCCCTGACTGTGGGTTTCAGTTTTCTCTTGTAAAACGGACTAGCCGACAACTTGGAGAAATTAGTGCAGTTTTTCCTCTTGTAGGACATAATTATGGGTGCAGTAGACTCACAGGCTAGAGAAGATGCTTAGCCTCTTACTATATCATAATTAGCAAAACACACTGATTTTTATTATAATAATTTGAGAGAAAACTTTCCTCAAACAGCCATCTTTCCTCAAACAGCAGTTCAGCTAAGCACAAGGCTTGGACTTAGCTTCTAAATGTAGCTAGGAAATGGCATCTGCAGTATCCTGATAGTAGAGAAAACACTTTGTAATGGTCTATAGGTTTGAATTCCAGCCCCTATTTTTCTCACCTAGAGGGCACAGCATATTGGCCTCCATCCTTGGAAGTACTCCTAAGAGGATGCACAAAAGGCAGAAAAATTGACAGAAGAATAATGCTGAGCGTCCCCCTTCGTGCTCCAGATCCCCCCCATGGGGCAGCAAAGCCTACAGTTCTGAGGGCATCAGGAAGTAGTCATCATTCAGTTTCTGTTCTGCAGCAGGTCGTCTGTTGGAACAAACTCATATAGGAGTTGATTCTGAGCCTCTTCTCTTTATTTAAATTACATATTTCTGTTGAAAAGAGAACACAAGAAAATAAGTCACTTTCCTACCACATAACTTTGTGAAACATCACTGAGGCTGGGCAGAGAAAAGCTTAAATCACCTAGGAACGGAGACATGCAGGTCAAGAAGACTGGCGTGCTGTCCCAGCAAGGCCTTGGTCCTGGTGACTATTTGCTAAAGAGGCTAGCAAGTCGCTTGTAGGAATGCCCCCTTTGAGGAACTGAATACATTTGACCCAACACACGAATTACTGTATTAGAACTCTCAAACCAGAGTTATGATCTCCAGCTCTCCAGCTCACCATTCTACTGTGGTCACTACTTCCTGAATCTTGTCCACTTCTTTTGATGTGCTTGCTGTTGTCAGTTCCGCCACAATCTCAAAGACATCAGCCTCAGAGGCGTAGGGGTCCGGGTCGTACTCGTAGGAATAATACGACAGGTCTGCCTGCAGCGGAGGGCCTTCCTCAGCTGGAAAGGAAACCACAGCCTCACGTTGTGCTTTAGCCAAAGGTACTGCATTTAAGCATCACACATTGCATCACAGAGAAGGGGAATGACATTCAAAGGAAGGAATGGTAATAAAGGAGACAAATGAGGAGCCAAACGAGTGGCTTTGGAACAACAGGTCTGGATCCTAGATCAAAGACATTGGCTTCCCCCGCAGCCTAAGCCAGTAATAGCTGGGGTACGTCTGCTTCAGCACACTCACAGCACCGAGGAACTCCCAGCATTTAAGACAGGAACAGGCAGGAACACTCCAGCCTATAGTAAGGCACTGGCAGGTCACTCACACGGTGCACATCCCACCGAAACTGGCTGCACCCCTCTGTGCTGGGTGATTGCCCCCAGCGCAGAGGTAAGACTGCAAGATAAGATTTCCAGGAATACCAATAGGTCGCTGTTTTCTAATCCGTTCCTTAAGCCAGCTCAGCTTTTAACCTTGCCTGTTTGCCTTCTGTATACACTGCTTTGGTTTGGATTAGAGCAATCACTGAAACATGGCTGTTAAAAGGAGAAAAAGCCTCCCTCAAAAAAGTATGCTGTATTTAAGGAAAACACTTGTCAAGGCCTTTGAAAACATTTGTTCTCTAGAAATAAAATACCTGAAGGCTTCTCTATTGCCTCCCACACCCTCCCAGCAACACGCTCAGCCCCAGGCAAGGGAACGCTTGCCTGCGAGCGGAGTCAGTCTGTGTTCACTTCTTGGCCTTCTCCAAGTGAGAACCTGCCAGATCATGAGGCTGTTCTATGAATGGATGATTGCTGTCCACCAGGGACAGCATTAACATCACAGACCTCACTCTTCCGAGGAATGCAGCGCTGGAGTCAAAAGCAAAGATGAAAGCCCGACATTTCCTGCTGCATACAAACCACTACCCCATCTCCAAATGTTTGTGTCTAAGCCAATGTTTGCTGAGCACCAGTGGGGTGAAGGAAAAGTGGCCCACTGCCAGGTCAACCAGTCCTAAAGGAACCGTGCTGCTGTGAGCCGTGCGCCTGCCAGGGAGCAATGCGGGATGGCTCCACCTGGACACAGCTCACCCTGACATTCCTGTTGGAGGCTAGTGATGGGTGATGGCATTTCATTTGCTTAAATGATGACAATGACATCAAATTAAAGAATCATAATACCACCAGGAATTTGCTTCCAGCTCCTGCACCTTCTAGTTGCTGGAGCAGAACTGTGAAAGCAAACTAGCAGAGCTACAATGCTCAGAGACAGAGGTGGGTCCATGCTACTCATCAAAACCTTGTTCCACCTCTGAGTCTCAGTAGTTCACCCATGAGAAAGAAAGAACACCTGAGGAAGGGGATTCAGCCACCTGTGCCTCCTCCTGGCTTTCATTTCCGTTAAGTCCTGTCACCCTGCACACTTCCCTCTAAATCAAGAGAACACTTCTGAAGCTGCAAGGAGGATCTGCTCATCTGCACAAGAAAAGATGCCATTTTAAGAACAAACCTTGCCCTTCTGCCTCACTTGCTGCAACATCTGCTGCAGACTTGTGAAAGGCAGTTCAGAATGCCTTGACAGCACGTAGGTGCCACAAGAAGCGCTGTAGCCCAATTTGCAGGCATCTATACAGTTACTTACCTTGAACAGCGTAATTCGTAGGCTGTTGTTCATTCTAACAGACTCACTGGTGGATATGGAACTACACTGCAAGTCTGTCTGCCAGAGTGCACCCAAACGCTTTATGAAGTTCCCCAGCGTTTGCTGGAAGGAAGCTAGCTCTCATTGTTTCCATTGGTGGGGCAGCACAGACAAGAGCTAACAATGGAAGCATCAATCACAGCAAGCTGAGCCTGGACAAGTCATACGGCAAATGCAGAAGGATTTCAGACAATATAAACACCACGAGGTTCTGCACAAAATTGGTATTTCCTGAAGATTAACACACTGAGACAGTTTCATCAACCTGCCCTAATCTTGATTTGGCTCCTGGAGTTTTGCATCCTTTAAGGAAATCACAGATTTAGACATGGCTCTTCGGAGCTTTCACTAGAAACCCAAAGCACCTGAGTCAACTTAAACCAATCACATGCTTCAATGCTAACAAACCAGCGAGTCCAAATGAGACCCATGCAGAAGGAGGATTCATTCATTTGTTAAACTTTGATTCATGTACTGTGTGGTTGACCTGAGAGGAGCCCAGGGGATTAATGAAAATCACATGCTGGGCGCTTTTCCTGATGCAGGATTTAGCCTGTTTTATTTTCGAATGCTCACTCTGCCATGGCCGCTCAGACAGCTCATTTCAGAAGGGTATCTGCCTACCAGGAGATCTCTTTAGCACTCACATGTCCTAGAATGCAGTAAGCTCATAGTGCTTGTGCTTTAATAACATCCGTATGGCATACATATGGTTGTTAATCTGTAGTGTGTAAAAATGGCACACACACCATCTGATATATAGTCACACTAAGTTCAGAAACAAAGGGAGGGAAAATAGGAGAGGTATTAAACGCTAGGACAGGATGACCCACAGAAACAGTCAAAATGGAATATCCACCATGCAAGTACATCTTAACAAAAACATCCGTGGACTTCGGTAGAGAAGGAGGGGCAAAGAGCAGGAGAGTGTTGCTCACGGTGGACATAGGGCAGCCAGCACTTTGGTGCACCAGAAGGACACGGAAAGGCATGGAGACAACTCCTCTTGAAGAATCAACTTGTTTTACCGATTTGTTGGGGGATTAGAAGCTAGGAGAAAATTAATAAGTGGAAAGCAGCCAGGAAAAATCTAGTCGAGTTTATTTACTAGAAACAGCATGAAACAAACTATTCTATTGACCCTCCGCTGCTTCTTTGTGAGATTTATTGTGAGCTATGAGCAAGTTTGACACAAGCCTTGGAAAATAAAAAATGTATGAACATAAGCACCAAATAAAATGAGCAGCCAAATTCCTGGCTACTTCATCTACTGACCTTAATGTTTTTGCTCACTAAGGCCCTTTATTCCAAACAGCAGCTCTGAAAGAATCAGGACTGCCAGCTCAATTTTTACACAGAACTGTGAAAGACAGAGTCGATCCACCTGGATTCTCGTTTTTGCAATGGTTTGGTCTGTTGTCATGTACAGCTCAGTTTTTGCTTGAAACAGATTACATCAGTCTGGTTTAAAATAGCATCTCTCCAGCTTGGTATTGAAAAAAAGATCACAGATTATTGCTCAAATATACCAGGGATGAGAAAATAGGAGGGTCACTTGCAAGGTTTAGGTAATTTTTCATAGAAATAGGCATGTGCACTGAATACAGCAGGCATCAAGCAAGGATTTCTGAGAAGAAAAGGACTGTAAGAACTAGGCTGTTGTTGAATGCTTATCACCCTAAGTTTTGTTGGCTTCTTCATTTCTTCTGATTTCTGAATATTCTGTCTTTTCTAAAAGATAAAGGAATTCAGCATCTTTATTTAAATGTGCTTAAGAATTACATACATTTTTGGACAGTGACAGGATAACCTTTAACTTTTTTCAAGTAAGAGGCTTTAGATAAATGCAAAAGTCTAATATTACCTGTTGGAGCCTGTTGGACGCTAGGTTGCTCAGCTGTGTGGGAGTGCGTCTCCCTTTCTTCTGGCAAATTCTTGGCTGTAAATAAAAAATAAAAATAAGTGTATTGGTCATAAAATTTGTTAACACACCTCTAGAAATTGTTTTCATTTACAGAGGTGCTGTATTCAGTTCAGATATACTGCATTGCACATCTTGAAAGCCCATGCAGAGTCTAGAAAAGACGTTACATTTCATTGATGTTTTTACCTAGGATTATTCACTTCTGATAAACAATATCACTAATTTTCTCTCAGGTTCATCAAGATCGGTAGAACATGTATTCATGACATTAGAAAATCCAGATCTGAGCGAGCAGGTAGGTAGTTACTCCTACAATTTAGTAGTGTGAGCAGCAAAATACTACGTGGGAGGTTTTGAATTCCCCTCTTTTCCCTACCACACATACGTAATTTTCATTTGGTTAGATGAGGATTTGTAGTGCTCCCCAAGTAGATTCTAACAGAAAAAAAAGAATGGAATGAAACCTACAGGCAGAACATTGAGACATGGGGATCTGTTCTATCCTTGTATTATTCCTGCACGATGCTACTTCCATTTGGCAATGGTTCTGGTAGATCTGTCCATCTGATCCACATACAGGCTCTCCGTCATAGCCACAGTCTCTTGAACACATGCATTGCTCAAAATACTCATCCTCCAAGCATCCAAAAACGTTATTGCATGGTCCAGAGTGAAAAAAGCCTGAAAAGTGAACACAAACATCCAAAGCAATATTTTCGCATAACGAGGGGAAGCGAAAGATGAGGTGGCAGTTTTCTTTCTTCTCCTGTGTAGGTTTCACATTGAATTCCCTGAGACTTCTCACAGGAATTTACAAGCTTAATGGAATAAAATGCTCTGGGAATAAAACTGCAGCAGATTCCAGATACAGGATAATGCAACTCTCCCACCGTTTTGGATGACATACAGGATAGGAGAGATCATTGTTTCTGGGACAAGTTGTTCCTGTCATTGATGAATGACACTGTCTGATCTTCTTTCAGTTAACTGAGGAAGTCTATAAGGTATTTTATAGAAAGAAAATCAAACTGCATTTGAAAAGAAAAATTACCTTTATGTTTATTAAAACACCTCATTTTTCGCAGGTGTTCCAGGTTTGTACATTATTTCTCGCCTCTGAAGTAAACAGTAGCAGTCACTTTGGTGACTAGAGAGCAGACTACTGTTTGGCTGCCACAAGTTTAATACAGCTACCATGCAGACATTTGTAAACCTGCTACTAACACAGAAGCTGAAACAGAACATCTGTCTAAATATCACTTTGAGCTCAGAACCCCTGGACAGCATGTCTGCAAGTTCCATTTTCCAAAACATCTGCTTGGCCTTTGTGCAACTTACCAACCCACTGGCTAGCCGAGCTCTCCACCTCATTGCATGTCGGCCCATCACAGAGCTCCCGAGCCAAGGGACTGTTCTCACTCACATTGTAGAAGCGAGTTGCTTCAAAAGCTGCAGGCCAGCAAGAACGAGAAGTCAGAAATGAGCCTTACGGTCAGGGCCCTAACGCCGGCAAAAATCACAGGGAAGCGAGCACGTACCTGGCTCGTAGTAATCATACACTTTGATAGGAACAGGAGCTGTTTTCCCAACTATATACTCTCTGAAAGCTTGAAACTTCACACAGGTCATGCACTGGCTAGGAATCTGTATGGAATGATGCAAAAGACTCATTATAACAAAAACAACACCAAGTGAAGAGAGACAAACAAATGCAGCATGAGCCTCAGTGTAAAAGGGTGCGCTGGAGACCTGGTGAGGATGAAGGTACCTCCAACACTAGGTACAAAGACAAAGATAACGAATAAAAGCCAAACAGGGTGAATTAAAACAAATGATACTTTGTCAGCCTTTAAAGCACACACTTGGCAAACAACCTCAGAAAGTGAAACCTGGGCCTCAAGCTGTATTCTGTGGCCTACATATCTCCACCCCTGTCATCAGCCAGCCTGCTAACGCCACCAGCCAACAATTCACTGCTGATGATCAAGGCAGGGGAAATCTCATCCCCCACTTCCAGCATGTGCCGCGAGGTCCGAATTAGACTGCATTGTCACTCCTTCCTTTGACACTGCCAGGCGTAACTGCAGGTCAGATTCTTTTAAGGTAAGCACTAAGTGATACCTGCCTGGAGATTCTGTACGAGCTGAAGCTCATCACCTGCCTCTTCTATGCCTGGGTTTCCAACCAAACACACAACACTTGCCTACCTCCAAAGAGGCTCAGGCAACTGGCCAGTCAAAGCTGCACCACGATTCCCGTCTGCAAGTGACCACCAGCAGCAACATAGTGGCTGTGCTGACCTACTGGTCATTTGCCTGTCGTTGAAACGTGACACAATTATAAGAAACAATTTCATTACCTCATCAAAATAAAAAAGAACTTTTCTTCCATCGACTTCATATCTTTTTAATCCAATTTGCTTGTTGATCAGTAACTGGGAAAAAACAAACAGGTTTAATTTCATCTCATTTTATAGAAAACAGTTGGAAATTAGAAAGAAGATTTCAGGCTGCTTAGAAAATGGATGATCAGGTGCCAAAACCCAGGGATTCCTTCAGCTGGAGAAGGATCTTTCAAGAGGAGAAATGCAAAGAGGACTGAAGATGCTCTCAGACAACTGAGGGGAAAAAAAAAAAAAACTGTCCACATTCTTTTCTCTGATCCGATGAGGAATTCTTGCAAGGTGCACAATGCTGAGAGCTCTTCCTGGTCCCTGTGGAGAGTGGAGCATTCACCTCCCTCAGACTGTGCCTGACATGTCTAACCTAATTGAATAGCTCCCAGATTGTTTTCAGTACCAAGGCTCAAGCAAGACCTCAGAGACCCCAAAACACTCGATGAGGTCTCAGATTTACACTCCTTTAGACTGCCAGGGAATTTCGCTGCTGGATCACAATGGTTATTACAGGCTCCCTTCTCCCACCAGCTGAAATATCCAAAACATTCTTCTGCCATGAAAATTAATCCTTACATTTGAAAAGAGCAGCCATTTGAAAGAGCCCTAGGCATCCTCCCTTTTGATGGATGGGGTCAGGCCAGGCCTCTGCTACCCATCTTCCTTCCCTCTGAAGCCCAGGGATCTGTAATATGCATTGTACCAGTCAGGCCCACAGAATACTTTTACTTGTGCTTTTTTTCGTTACCGGGACAATAATTGATACTATAATGAGCCGTCTAACTCTACGTAGTTGATCAGCTGATCAATCATTACTGTTTTGGTAAATTGTATTTAGAAGCCATCTGCCATGTGAGAAATACTTAATTCAGAAGCTGTGGAAGATGATGGCCTGTGGAAAAGGACTCCAGTATAAGCCCTCGTTTGGGGAGCAGAGGGCTAGCTAGAACAGATACTTGAATTCCACTCCCCAGACTGCCCTGCTACTTTAACCTCTCGATCAGACAATCCTGTGTGTGACACAGGGATAATATTTACTTAGCTCATTGTGTTTGTTACTGTTCCTAATTTATTTTGAGATCCTAAAATTAAAACTCTGTGGAAAACAAAGAATTATTGTCATGTATTAGAAAGAATCACATGAAGCAAAAGTATTTCTGCTGAAATTTGCCCAAATCTGCTACCAGCAGCTTTAACTAAATTTCTACAGTGTGGTGCTTCCAGTTGTAAAACCCTGCACACAGCTTCCTGCTATTACTGTAACAAGCAAAGGAACATGTGTTTAAGTCCCACATAATATGGAAAGGGCCAATTTAATTTGTCCTTATAATTTTAGGGGCCTGGTGGTGGCTGCTATTACTCAGCAGTAGATGGCTGCAGACAGTCCTTTTATGAGGGCTCGGAGAGGCTGGCGCCACCGGGAAATGCTCAGCTCAGCTAAAGTTGCATTTTTCTGGTGAAGCTTGATATACACCAGCCTGGGGTGACCTCCTGACCTTGTCGACACCCAGCATTATTAGAAGGATTTGTGGCTGCACAGCCAGGGGGGGCTGCCATCAACATGCAACAGAGCGTTCATTAACCATCACTGCCCCGGAGCTGCACGTGGGTCCACTCTGTGAACACTGCTCCCTTGTGAGGGCAAACAACAGACAAGGAAATCTGATTTACAGCCCTGCCCCTCCTCACCAGGAGCAGAGGGAATGGCTATGGTAACAAGAAAATGCAGAGAGAGGAATGAGAGGGTTTGCTGCCGCTGAGGGTGGTGACCAAAATACAGAACTAGTACCATGTCTTCAGTGGAAGCATGATCTGGATACATCTTTGCCAGCCAGAAATAAATTATCTGGGTTGTATGTGCATCTTCACTGCCTACCCATGTACTTGAGATTTATTCCTGCATTTCAGATGCAAAGGATTTCTGCAGTAAGGAGGATGGAACTCAGCTTTTCAAGGGCAACATTCCCCCTTGAAGTTGCAACATCAGACCCAATTTAGCAAAACTTCCTACACTCAAAGGAAGAAATTCCCTTCTAGCTATGGAAAAGATACTGTCTAGCACTGAACCCCAAGCGCAGAATCAAACCACCTGTCACTGTTTGCCCTGGGAAGCTAAGAGATGGGGTTACACCGGGACTCTTGCTCCTCTCCCCACAGAGGCAGAACATGAGATTCAGATGGGTAAGCAGGTGACACAAGGGAAAGCACAACCAAAGCATGTGCTTGGTGAAAGCCTGCTCTGGTTAACATGCTGGAGAGCTCATTCAGCTGCCAGGAGGTAACTCTTCCGCAGTAGCAGGGCAGCCCTGAAGAGGAACACATTGGTCTCCTTGTCTCCAAGAAAATGTAATGGTGTTTATAACAAATCAGTCAAATCAAGTGAAATCCTAGAGAATTCAAAGCAATACGTGCTCTTCCTCTGAAGTGGGATGTCGAATAAAACTGCCTCCTCTTCACTGTGCTTCTACATTAAATTCTGCTCTCCCCTCGCATAATGAAGATAAGGTTATTAAAGGAAGAAATCTTTTTGAAACAAAATACTTACTTGCTCTTTATAAATTCTCAAGGATGCAGTTTACTTCCTTTTTATACCTCTCCAGTTTCACAGTCCTTAAAACTATTAGTCCTTAAAATATTTGCAGCATAAAAAACAAGTGGATATGCTGTAATACCTCAACAAAATATACAGCAAAGCTAAAGATTACAGTTCATCTCCCCTAGAGGGCTGGCTGGGTAAGAGGCACATTCTGTCCACCTCAGTTTGGCTTGCAATAAACATGATGTTCTCCCAGAAGGAAAAAAAAAAAAAAAAAAAGGCAAAAAATTCCAAGACACAGAGCCTCCAAAGAAATGGAATCCAGATGTTGGAGATAACACAGCCCACTAAGAAGCCATAAACAGCTCCTGTTAGAGCACATTTTCACTTCAGCATTTCCAAATGGGTCTAATTTAATTACTGTGTGCTGTGCTTAGTAATAAACCCTCATTTGGCTACATTCAGTAAATTTGTTAATCTTGCTCAGAACATCTGTTCACTCATTTCAGATAAATATTTTTTGACATGTGAAATCTCCTGCCTCCAAATTTAATTTCACCTTTTCAGCCAGTGGTCTAACAGATAACAGCCTTTACTTCCTATTGCTCCCCAAAGGGACTCCCTACCAACTAGGGCCAGGTCCTAGCTCAAGACCATGCCTGGCACTCCCATTATATCTTACCTGTTCTAGGCTCTCAATATCTGCACGAAACCCCGAGAACAATGGCACTTCCAAGACAGCCATGTTAGAGGATCCAGAGTGCAGCCATCTTCCCATAAGAACAAAGAGAGAGAGAGAGAGAGAAGGAAAATAAGATCCAAGGTAAGAAAAGTACATGGACAACACAGAATGGAGCACAACTGAAATAAGCTTCAGAGAAAAAAAAAAAATGCAAAGCGTCTACTCTTCTTTGAGGGACCTGTTGAATGTCACAGCCTAGTTGGTCTTACAAAATCCTCTTTTCTGCTTTTATTCAACAAAAATTAAGGACAGAGCCTAAGAGATACCCAGGCAAATGGCAGAAAAGTAAAAGGAAGGACGTAGTTCTCTGTGGGGCTGCTTGCCTTGTTTTTCAAATAATCACAGAGAATGCACCTTGGTAAAGAGGAAGAATCCCCTAGGGGAGAAGAAACTTCTGCGCTTTCCTAATTGGAGGGTTGCAAATGGATTGTGGTGTAAGGAGAATGCTGCTTCCCAATACCAGGCAGTCATTTCACCCTGGTGTTTCATAAAAGGCCATTTCCCTCCAGCACCTAACTGACATGGAGAAGTGTCTTTGCCAATGAGTCAGCAACCGCACTCTCTAGTTACTAGTGTTAACGAATTCACTCCTCTTACCCTCCTCTAATAGCAGTAAGACCCCAAAACAGCACTGAAAAAAAACAGTTGTTCCTGCTGAAGAGCACATTAAAAACAGTCAGGGTCAGGTGGGGCATTAAAAGAAAGTTTTTGGGCCATTGCTATACTGCAAAATCGTAAGAAGTTCCTACCAATTCCAGAACAATGCTCTCCCTGTATTCGCATACAGTCAGCTCTCAGCTATCCCTCCTTGGCAGCTTACCTGTTGGCTGATCAGCTGCAACACTGGCACAAAGACAATGAGCTTGGTTCCATGGCGGCTTATTTAGCACTAGGAAAATATGGTCCATAGCATGCAGTACCAAACCTGACACATTTGGCTCCTGCAGGGCTAGCTGCAGGCCGGCTAGGGTGGGTTTGCTGAAGCACTGCACAGAGCCAGCCTGTGTAGTGTAGAGGCTCACCCAAGCTCATATGTCCATGACGGCACTGGATGGTCTGTGGACAGATCCAGTTGGCTCTGGATCAGGGCTGAGAGTCTCCCAGAGCCATTAAGCCCTTTTGATCTTGGACTAACTCCATACACCTCCCTGAAATATCCTATAGTATCCCCTTACCTGCAGTCACAACCCTCTCATTCCCACTTTTTTTTTTTTTTTTTTTTTTTTGTAACTCCTCTGTACAGGAGAGCATCTCAAGGACGTCACTGGGCATGACAACTCCTTAAAGCAATTACATTCTCAGCAACATCCCTAGCTCAAAATACTTCCACCATCATCCTTAGATGCACACCTCTATTCACATTGCCTGAGTAAGATGAAGGAGTTAAAAGAGCATCATTACAGGAAGAAGGGTAGGAAAGGGAAGGTTTCATTTGCTTTTGTTTTCTTTCCAAGCAATCAATCCATCTCCTTGGACTGGGCTTTCTCTCAAATTTCTGTCTTTGCTGCAGCTATTCGCAGGGCAGAAGTTCAGTAATAACAACAGGAAGGTTGTGTTGATGCAGGGCAGCCTCCTTAGTTACAAGCATCTTCAAGAGACTGAGAAGACTTCATAAGCCAACCTCCCCAATACCACTGCAATGCTGAGGCAGAGGGGGAAAGAGACTGAGAAAGTGGAACTGTTCCATAAATTGGTACTGTTACGTGCAGCGAGACAGACTCAGCACACTTTGGGACAATGAGTTCAAGTTGCCTGTCACTGGCTGTTGTTAAAAAAGGGATGAAAAATTCAACTAGGCCACGGACAGTACTTAACACTGAGATTACTGACACCGGAAGGCAAATGCTTGTGAACATCCGTGCAATAACTCTGCCCTACAACCCCCAATCATGGCTGAAATCCTGCATCACAGAGTAGATTTGAGGTGTTTTGTCTTACACTATTTGAGATACAAACAGTGCAGCAAGAAAGTGGTGTTTTTCCTGCATTGATGAACGCATCAGTGTAACTGCCTTACAGTTTTAGGCAACAAAGACAGTTCTCACTAGCAGGAGAGACAGCAATGGAAGAAGCAATTGATGTGCTGATCAAAAAACTAGACTACCTCTGAGAAACAAGCAGGATGGGATGCATACTGGTATTTCCTACCTAGTGCACGTCTCCAGTATAACTTTGTATTCCTGATGGTCCCGATCCGAAGCTGGGTCATCATCATCCACCAGTGCCCTCTCTCTGTGCATGGTTTCAGAGCGATTCTCATCTGGGGAGACAGACCGCAGGAGACTTGGAGCTTGAAGGTGCTGCTCTGACTTTGGCTCCTTCAGGTTAACCAGCAGCTGGAAAGCTGGTTTGGCAATAGGATCAGGCACGTTGTAAGTGACATCGATCTGCAGGAGAAAGGGAAAAATGAAACAAAACAAACCAAGGCAGTTTATTACACTCCAATATTTTGTAGCATCTCTAATAATTCCCCAAAGACCAGCATAAACACTAGATCTCTTCAGAGAGAGGTAACGGCATGCACAGAAACAACTGGGGCTTTAAAGCACAGTTATGTATAGGTAAAGCTGTACCAAAGCCAGTTCACTCCAGTACAACCACACTTACTTCCATGGATTAAAGCAACACCACGTTACATAATTACTTTGAGAGAAACTCCTTCCTCATAGCAATCTGGGATTAAAAAACTGGCACACAGACCATCAGTTTAGAGATCACCCGCTCACGTACTTTCTCCCACCCTGTGGCAACTTTACCTGCATCAGACAGCAGCCTTCACCTTTGGCACTCACAAACAGCCCCGTTGGAATACTGGGGATCTGTGGAGAATACATAGTTAAGACACAGACAAGACATGGCACTAGGAATATAAATGAACATCAATTTTAGCTTTATTCTGCGAAAAAGAATATAATCTTTCCAGTTATAAAGGACACTGCACAAGTGAAGTGAATACAGCTTATTCTTTTCAGTCACCTGCATTTAACAATGGTAGGAACAAGCTCCAGTACAAAACAAACATCAGTCACTGGTATGGTGAAAAATGCCACTGATTGCAGCCTCCTTCACATCAGAACCAAGCCAAAAAAACCCAGAAAGTCCCAAGATCTTAGAGTTTAATTCATGCTTTTACCATTATTGAACATACCTGAGTTGTCATTCAGAATCCAGCTCAGATAGATCACTTTAAAAAAAAACAAAAAAAAACAAAAAAAACTGCCTACTTCAACATAAAACCACTTACCACTGCAGTCTGGAGGACTTTTTTATTCATTTTGTTAAGCTCAAATGTCTCCTGGTAGTCTAAATTAGTAGAAGCCAAGGAAATGGTAAGGTTGACTCCTCCAACATAAGAAAGGATAGCATATTCAGCCAGAGCCTGCAGGGCTACACATGTGTCCTAGGGATCAGAAGAGGCAGAGATCTGAATAGAGAAGAATACAGGAGCATACTGAACCTACAAACAAGCACTGTGCTGCACAGTCACCAGCTTTTGGCAGCAGTGCCTTCCTTACTAATTCATATTGCAAAAGAAATCTTCAGTTTTGTTCACTTTTGCTATTAAAGGCATCTATAAGAATAAAGTCTAGATTATTTTCAAATTATTAATCCTAACATGAAATAATAAGCAGCAACAGAAAGCTTTTTTCTTAACAGGACACAGCTTCTAGCCCCTAGACAGAAACCATACATTAATTACTCCTGAATCAATTTCTACGATTGATGATGCATGCACTGAAGCTACATTTTCCTAAGGCAGCCCACCTGAGTAGATGAGAATCCTCCAAGCGCATTCCTCTGCTGTGAAAGCCACTTCACCACTGGGAGTGCAGAAGCCACATCTCCTAGGAGTGTGTATGTCAGAAGGGCATAAGATGTCATTTCCACTTCTGCAGAAACAACTGAAAGAGAGTTGGGGGGATGGGGGAAATAATAAATCAAAATATCATCTAGAAGAGAGACCATCAAGCCAGTCTAGAGATATTTCTATGAATACCCATTAACTAAAAGAGAACAATAAGTCTGTAGAAGGAAACTGAAAGCATAACAAATGAATAATGTAATTAAAAACACACTCAGAATGCCTAATCTTCAAAAGATACGTCTCCTTCCAGGACATGCTCTTTCCTTCATGCAGAAGATAACCTCCTTTCTACCTCATTTTATCTCACATGCAATTTCTCTCCCACTCCAGTTCTACTTTGCTGTTGCCCTTACTGCCCTATACATTGTTATAGGATATCTGATTTAATCCTTCCTGAACATTGGTGCATCTATATCATATTAGAAGAATCTATGGCTTTTAAGTCATTTGAAAATTACAGCATCATTCGTTGTTGTAGCTTCAACAGTTAAAAGTCTAAACAGTTAGAAGTTAAAAGGAAATCAGTGCTGAAATGCTGGTGACTGCCAACAAAAGCTGGTACACAACCCCGAGGTCCAACTGAAAACACAAAGCTAAACAACAGACTACATATTCCCTTATTTTTGCTTTTGTCATACAGGTACCTGACTGAGAGAGACCATCGTTAAACACCATGAAGGTATCTTCATCAGTAACAAGACTTCCCGTCAAGCTCCAATGTGTAAAGCCATCTAGGAAAACGGGACAATGAAATGTGTATGACTTTACAGGTGGTCTGCAGCTCAGACTCTGTCAATGGGAAGAAACAACTCCTGCATTGAATCCAGAGATTCATACCCTAACCGCACTGTCCCTCCATTTAGGCAAGCATTCCCTTGGCAAGGGGCTGCAGACTTGGCTCCCTTTGCAATTTCGCAGATGGCTCAATGTGACAAATACGGTGATCCTTGAATATTAGATTAAAGCACGCCATTAGGAAATGTGACATGCTGCTACACAAGCTCTGACATATCGACTGGAAAGCTACTGCAGAGCTTCTGATGCACTTGCCTTCCTTCAGCAACAGCCGCATGCATAGAAATAAGGTACTCAGTCCTCTCTCCTGAGAGCCTGGAAAAGTCCTGCCTGCATGGTCACGCGGTGCTGCGAGGAAGACCTTGTCTCACAGGCTCCCACCTCTCCAGTAACTCATAGTACATCATTCACATTGCAAGGGCTATTTGTTTCTTCCTGTAAGAGGGCTGCCAATGTAAGAACTTGCCAGCTTGGCCCCAGGTGCCAGTACCTTGTGTGATAGCCATGCTGTTCATCTTCCGCAGCGCCACAGCCGCGGAGGGACTGTGCAGCAGCGTCAGGGCGTACGCGGTCAAGGCGGTAGTGTAGGGGTCTTCTGCCGAATGTAAGTTGGACTCTAAGAAGTGTTTTGCTTTATCAACAGCTGATCTTTCTTCCTATATTTAGGGGAAAGAGCCCAGACATATTACCAGGCTCTATAGTTGTTAGCCCTGGCAGGCAGCTAGAACCACCCAGCCACCTGCTCCCACCTGCAGTGGGATGGGGAAGAGAATTGGAATGACATACGTGAGAAAACTCATGGGTTAAGATAAAGACAGCATAACAGGTAAAGTAAAAGCTGCAGGCACAAGTAAAGCAAAATAAGGAAGTCATTCGCTCCTTCACGTCGGCAGGCAGATACAGTTACAGTCACTGTATTCCTCATGAGTTTGTGCCCACAAAAAAACAACCAGGAAGGATGCATTTTGCTCTGAATGACACTACCACTTTCCTTAAGAAAAGCCATACATCATACATTTGAAAACAGGAGCAACCAGCATTGCAAGAATAATCTGGACTAATACTGACATGAATTTATTCCCCTTGAAGCTGAAAAAATGTCATGCCCCTGCAAGGCAGCAGATGAACAGAGCAGAAGCGAGCTCTCTGCTCTGATTGTGCTCCTGACACTCTGGTGCGTCTACCAGACGCCAGAGGATAATAAAGGCCAAGGTTCCCAGGGGTCCCTGCAGCCAACAAACATGTTTTATTAACTCCCTCAATGACCTCACCATGTAGGAACGTGGCTCTGATAATTTATAGAAACAATTTAATTGGACTTGATGTAATTTGGTTTCCTTTGATTTCCCTGTGGCACTAACCTTGCCCTTCCTCCTTTCGTGGCTCAGATCATTAGCAACACTTGCGAACCTCCTCTAGGAAAACCATTAGATCTACATAAACTGCACTTCCAGCAAATAAAAATGCTAGGGCTGTCCTGACGCACAGCAGCCCAAAGAGAGCATCACATCACTTCTTGGAGTGCGACACTGCTGACAGGGAGGCAGAAAGTTACTCTATGAGGTCTTTGGGATTTTTATTATTATTATTATTATTATTTTAATCCCCCCCATCCCCCCCAAGGCTTTCAAACAGCATCAGTCAACTGAATGCTATCACTCTAATGAGTAAAGAACCTCTGAAAGTAAACAGCAGTAAAATCAAATTAAAAAACAGAGAGAATTTTCAGAACTAGTGGAGTTCAAGAGCTGTTCTGACTGAGTTTCTGTTACCTCAGAAGTTACACCTGTTTCCAGAAGAGATGCAACCACATAAGCTGTCAGGGAGATCTTACCATGGATTCCACCCTGGGGGGCAACAAAAACAAAACCACAATGAAAACTGGAGAAAAGGATACTAGATTAAAACCAAACCAAAACAAACAAACAAAACACCACAGACTCTCAAAGCAAGACAAATGATACCACTGTACGAGAAGCTGTGGTATCACAGAGCCTCTTTCCCTTCGCACACCAGGAGTGTGAAATTTAGGAACCCTGCCCAACACTGTAGCTTCCTTCCCTAGCAACACCCTGAGAACACACTCAGTGCATATATCTTCACACTTTGAAATCTGATTTTGAAAAGTTCCATTCTCATTGGACTCCACGGAGGTATATTTTGATTGGTTTTTCAGTTCTTGTTTTGATTTTACTGAAATTCTCCTGATTCTTCCTAAACTATCCCAGCTGTTCAGGTCCACTATTCATATTAGGCATAAGGCAACTTGATCCCTTCCTGCTTTGGTAATACCTTTAAAAGTGCACCTAGGGCATATTTTGTCTGTGTAGTTTTTACCTGAATGTCCTTATTTAGTATCCTGCCCATAGCAGGAAAGGAGCCATCTTCCTTCTGATGCTGGATGATCCAGTCTTTTGCAGCTGTTAGTTCTTTCGGGTCAATGAAAATAAACCCACGGGACTGTGCAAAGGACTTGAGGACAAAAGCTGTTAGCCTGTAAATACAAATTCACCATTTCATTGAGAAAACAAATTCAGAATAATGTATTACTAAAGGGAAAACAACAAAAAAGAAAGCATAAATTTTGAAAATGTCATGGGGAAAATGCTGGATAATGTTTAAAGGCTCTCAAAATGTTCTATCTTCTGGATAAGAGCAGGGTTAAGGGTCAACAAATTATATTGAGAAGTGTAATTCGAAGACATACTTGGTTTAGTTATGCGATACTGAAATTTAGCTACCTTTTATAGATGCTCTGCTGCTACCCAACTTACTAAAGCTTTTAAATAAAGAGCTAACATCTTTATAAATACTTGTAGAGAAAAGAGTAGATTTTCCATTTTTGTTACTACCTTAATTTAAAAAAAAAAAAAAAAAAAGAAAAAAAAAAAGGAAAAGAGAAACCCAGACCCATTGCTGAAGTCTGAGGCTCTGTTAGACTTTAAACAGAATTAAGACTTGAGAAAGCAGTATTAGTGTTTTTGGAATTCTAAACCTCTGACATGCAACTAGTGTGAACTCTGGCCAGCTTTGGGAGATTGAATCACTCAGTTTACAAGACCCTGAGGAATGGGAGGGTAGAAGGCATGCTGCCTGGCAAAGGATTTTCCAAGTGTTAAGTAATTCTGTGTCACCGTATTTTACATCTAGGGACTGGGAGATGCCAGATCTGAGATAAAAGTTTACTATCTCAAAAGCAGCAAGGCAACAGCATCATAGAACTGGTTCTTCAGATGAGCTGATCTCCCAGCTCCACAATTTTTGGTCATCATTGTTTCAATCTGAAAGACCCTGTACTTCCCATTCTCAGGGTATAAATTCAGAATGCTCCATTTCATCCACGAGGGGATACAAAGCATTTGGAAGAATGTCGTCTTTGATATTTTCTTCTTTGGTAGAAGCCCCCACTACTTCCAGAGACAGCAAGCTTCTCTGTACATGCTTCAGGTGAAGCTCCATTTCCTAGCGGAATTAGGTGCTGTAAGTGCCCCAGACATTGCTCCTCCAGTTCCTGTAGAACAAACACAACCCTAAAGTACAGCTTCAGCACCTAAAGCCCAAACCCATTAGTGGATGAGACGATCGTAACTTCTGATGGGCCTTGAAGCAATTATGGTACACCTACTAGCACAGTACGAACACGCAGCAGCATTCAAACAGTAAGCCTATAGTCACTGAGTATTATTTCTATTCCACACTGTGTGATACCATGATGGAAGTTGGAAAATTACTCTTTTTTCCTTGCCAATTGTGTGTTTTCCCATTTAGCAAACACTGACTTTTCTAACTGTTTTAAATAGCAACTCACCACATACTCCCCGAGGAATCCCTCTCGCCAAAAGCGCTGTACGAGCCATCTTGTCTCTTGTAGGTCAGCTGGCGTTGGTAGCCTGGAAGTCGAAAAAGAATTGTGGGAGTCCAACACCCTCACACAGAGCAGAACAAGAATTTAAAGTGAATGAAGACTCAGACCATCTGGCACTAGTGTAAGAGATTCTGCTGCCCAAGGCAACCTCTTACTTGGCCACGTCTGACAGAGCCAGCTCTGTGCATGCACACTGCAGCACGTCCAGCAATCCATTCAGGCTGACATCTGTAATGCTACATGGACCTCAGGAACAATGAATGAAACATTATTTCTGTAGCTCTGGCGGTTCCACAGGTCCTGAGTAAGGGCTGCTCATAACTCCTACACTACTGCTCTGAAGCCTTCCAATGTTCGCAGGGAATATGGACAGAACAGGCATTAATGGTGCTCTCATAGTAAAGTCATCTTTGCCTAGGGGTTGTGGGCTATATAAAAGCATGAGGCAGGAAGCATAAGTAACAGGTTTTGTGGGTGTTTTTTTTTTTCCCCCAAACAATAGCTGTTGCATTAGATTGTTTTTCTTCTACAGTCTGCAGATACAATTTACTACTGAAATAGACCTGTTCCTCCCTAAATTTTTAAACATTCACTTCCAGTGTGTAAGCTGGACAAACTGAGTATTGCACTTCATGTCAGTCTTACTATTTTCTCTGTTCTGTTATTCCCTGTTCTGTTCATTTTGTGTTGAATTATGCTTCTTCTTACATTTATTTTTCTTTGCCTGCTAGATTGATAGTGGCGCAGGCTTTATGCCTTGCTTGCTCATCTGAAGTATTTTCTAAGCACTCCTCTAGATGCTTGTACTCACTGAAGAGGTTCACCTTTCCAGTCTCTATCCGCTCACCTGCTTTTGGGGAACTGCGTTGTGGGAACACAGGAAAGTTACTGACCAGCTTAGCTTAGGCCACTTTCAAAAATCAGGGAACAGATGGGCATCAGAACACACTACGATGGATAAGTAGGTGGTGAAAGAGTTTTCTGGCTTAGTAAGTCACAAAAGACTTCTAGAGTGAGCCAAAAGACTTTCCCATCTAAACTTCATATTTGGCAGGGCCCCAATAAGCACAGAAAGGTTTAAACCTCTTGAGAATCTCTTCTGTAGGGGTTAATTAGGGAAGGTTTGCAGATCCATAAACAAAACCAAATGATACTGAAAAGGAAAAACTGACTCAGACTATTTAAAAATTCCCTTTGTATTACTGCTATCAGCAAGCACAACAAGTTACAAACGAAACAATTGTCGTCAGACAAAGGAAGCAGCACTAGCCTTTTGCTGCTGAATATAAGAAAGAAATTACATNGTTTTTAGTAAAGATCTCTGAATTTTTGCTTGTTCTGAGAATTGTATTTAGTTACAAATTTACTTATTTTCTAGAAAACAAATAAAATAAGCATGCAATTTAGGGGTTATTGACAGGACATGCAGGCTACGTACCAAGGGAAAACATCTTGCCATCAAAATCTATTACCCTGCAAAACTGCCCCGCANGTAATCAGTAGCTTCACTTTCCACCTCTTGACTGAGTTGCTTGGTTTTCTGCAGATACTTCAGGACAAAAACATTAGGAGCAAAATGGATCATGTTCTGCTCCCCACATCCAAATGGCAACCGCAGGAGTTTGTCCAGGTTGTTCAGAGTAGGACCCATCACATCGCCTGTTTGAAGAAGTGGTGAGAGCTTCAATATCAAGGGATTATGCTCTACTTCTTAACACCTTACAATTAAAACCCACCCCACTAATTTCTACTAGCTACACAATCAGCTAAAATAAACTGCAGAATAAACTGGAGTCCATCAAATGTTCACTCTGATCCCTTCAAGCTTTTGTTGGAATAAAGAAGGCATTTCACACATTCTTTATCTGTGACTAATTGACCAGTTCAGAACACAGTTAGTACAATATATGATAACGATAATTATGAAATGAAGACGATGAATTCTAGCTGCCAGGACACCTGCAAAGTCTTCAGGAGGTGTCAGCTTTAACTCACTATCACCTCAAATGGGTTCAGTCAAGTGACTGAGAAAAATAGCTCCCTGTCTCAGAATTAAGCAGCACATATATTTGTAAACACCTATGACTGCTTTATCTCATCCTTATTACTCAGATACTCATCAGAGGAAAGTAACAGCTGGAAGCATCTCCTCCCATCTGATAATTGATACCTCTTCATAATTGATACCTATTATTGAAGCTGTAGCTCTTTCTGATCCTGGAATTATGTTGTGGGGAACTCCAAGAGTAAATGCTTCATTGTGATTTTCATCAGTCTCTTCTTTTCTCCAGATTTTAAACTCTCCCATCGACCCCCAGCCTGTGGAAAAGCCAATGTACTTCACCTCGAACTGTCTGGGGACTGTCCACTCCACAATAATAGATTCATTTAGCACCTGAGTACCATGGCCAACCTGAAATGAGTAAGAAAACATGCAGTTCCAAGAACTCATGCAGGTGAAATCAATCTGCTTATGTGCCATCGGACCCAGTAACCTATGTGTGCAACAGAGAACATTGTAAATTGACCAGTACCTTTCTCTTTCCCACTCACAAAAAAAAAATCCAAGTTTAATGAGAACTCCACAGGCTCGACCTCCAAGCCTTTCAGCAGACTTAGTACTGAAAATATCAAAGACTAAGGTCTTGAGGGCATAACGTGGCAAGCAAACATGTTCAGATGAAAACAGCCTGATCAAGACTTAACACAGAAAAAGCAAAAGGCACAAGGTTTTCTCCTACAACATATCTAAGCAAGAGACTTCCAGACTATTACATAGAGAAATTCAGTACCTGGATAATTCCACTTTTCCAGCTGATCCAGAAGCTGCGGAATTCATCCCAGGACAGAATACCAGCTGTGTCTCTGCTGACCACTGGCTCACCCATTTTGCTGACAGAAATCCATGTTTTAGTATTTTGATGCCCCCCAATAACAATCTCAGTCATCTCCGCCATGTCATGTGGACCAGAGGACAGGGCCAGGTGAGCATCATTGTGTGCTTTCACAGCGATGTCAAAGTGAGTCATCTGGGCAGGTTTCTGCAGGTATTGGTACTCATACTTGTTAGGTGTAGAAATGTGAATTTTCTCTAGTCAGAAAAATAATGGAATGTTTATGCATTAGAGTTCAGCTCACATACCTAAACAGAAAAACCCCACAACCTAATTCACAGCTAGCTGCTAAAATTTAAACAGCTTTAACCTAAGAAATTATTTTTGCCCCACTCCTCTTAAACTATAAAAACATATGTTGATGTTTCTTCCTATCTTCTACTTCTACCCCCTTCCAATACAGAAGATCCTTCAATTGAAACTGCTCAGCTGGATTTCTTGTGAAGCTTGCAAGTGATTTTTCACTTCTAATCTAGTGGTCAAAAGCATCTCTGTTTAGCTAGTGGAGTCAAGTTTGAGCTATCCAGATCTGTGGCAGAAAGGACATACTGATTCCAGAAGTGAACGTTAAAACATCAACTGAAAATACAGCACAGCCACAGCTACTGTCCACAGTGCTGAATACCTGAACTGTTCCATGAAGTTGAGGAATTTAATTGCCATTTCCAGAAATCACTTGGGCAGTTTGAGCAAATTCATAATTAGCCAGCCATGTAAGAAAGAGCCTTTATTCAGAAGTTCCTCCTGCACACCATAACTCATCGATCATAGACAAACAAACTTTTTTTTTCCCCTATGGGATGAGGCCACATGTTTCTATTTATAATTAAATCAAATACTATTATCTCATTTAAATCATGAGCTTACCATTTGGGCAGAAGAACACACTATAGGTGTACTCTCTTGACAGTCCCTCTGGCTATGTAAAGACAGAAATCCATACTTAAAAATGCAGTGCTTGGATTAGCAGTGACAGTTATTCAGTTTTACTTACACAATACATAAATCATACTCTGATGCTGTACTCTGTACTCTGAGGCTTTATATCCCTTAGAGAAAAGGCATTACACTGCATGCTGTCAGCTACAGATATGCTAACCACTACCAGTGGATCTGACATCACAGCACATCTCTTAAACCTGCAGAGCAAGCATACCCCATACAATTTCTATCCCCTTTTGCTCTGAGCAGTATTGAAGGTTCTCAGAACAGGCCCTTCTTATATTTGTACCACAAAAACTGATTACTCCCAATCATGCAAACTCACCAATCTGAAGATTCTTGTAAATCTACTCATGTTTGATTTACTACCAAAACTTTCACAACTTGCCCAAACATTTACTTCTTTTTTCTGAATTGTTACAAATTATGATTTTTTTTTTTTACCTCAATAATAACACTACTGCGAACATAATCCACTCCAGCTGGGGTCCTTCTGTCCATGTAGTTGTCCTCTGAGTGCTTGCCATTCTTTAAGGTCTGCATCCCAACTTGACAACAATTAGTGCCACCATAAGCAAAAGCTTTTGCTGAGAAACAGAAAGGAAAAGCAGCAGAGGTTTCAAGTTAGGGCCTTGATCTACAAGAGTGCAAAGTGTTGATCTAGGCTTATTAGCTACAGTTGACAAACAAGACATCAAGTGTTTTGTAATTACAGCTCTGCGATGTTACCTCTACTCTGTAAGAATCTGGACAGTCACAGAGCTACAAAGAAACCTTCCCAGCTTCCTGTGCTCCACAGATTTTAGTATTACGATTATTTTCTTGGAAGATGTACAGAATGTATTGTTACTGTCTTATTTAAAAAATTTACACTGATCTTTGCAGGGAGATGTAATAAGTCCAAACCATACACAACAACATATCACACAGGAAAATTAATGACTAAGGAATCTCCTGCAGCTTGCTCATACGGACTCTTCAGGGCACTGCAGTTACAGAATCAGTTTGTAAGAAATAAATGAGGCTGTAAAGCTAAGTTGACAGCAAATGAAATAATGATTCCACTTTGGGGTACTGGGGAAAAAAAAAAATTTCTTCTGAAATACGAATAAGAAGAAACATGTGTAAAACTCCTTCAAGCAGCAAGCTGTTTTTAGCTCTGTACTACCAGTGATGTTGCTCAGTCCAAGCTCGTTGAAGGACAAAACAATAGAGGTGGGTTTAGCTTCCCCAGGGGCAACGCACTTCTTTCTTGTCAGGTGGTGTTTCCCAGGATGCCCAACAAACTTTATGCCTTTTGGAACAGAAATCTTCACGTGAACCTGTGAAAATTTATGGATGTCATTTATTGCAAATTTCATCTGCAAAACCAACAGATAAATGTGAAAAATCTGGAAACCACAAAATGTAATAGAAGCATACCATGCACTACCTGTTAATTCTTCAAACCTTCTAGCATTATATTCAACTGACAGCATTACTTTCAGCTCAGAAATTCCAAAGTAGTCCACAACAATACTGTCAGAGCTAAGCAGATAAGTGCTTGAGAAGGAAACATCTAGGGAGAGAGCATTTCTTGAAAAAAGTTCTTTCAAAGTAAACTACTCTCAGCAGCTTTTTACTTAGGAAGGAAATTCTTCCATGAAAAGCATGAGCTTTTCCATCGTCTTCCCTACATTTTTCAATATTTGGGCTCCTGAAGCATTGCAAAACTATTGCAGTTGTTTCACATTAAAAGTAAACAAAGCAATGACTTTTATTAGTATTGAAAAGCAATACTATTGTCTTGTTCAAAGCATTTATGCTGAGCTTATAATTCCTTTAGCCCTACACCTTGCCTACATCTCAGACAAGTTTGATCACAAACTACAATTTACTGACTCAGCAACAGGAACAGAGAGGGCTGTTACCTCTACGCAGACAGCTAGGTAGTTGTAGACAGTCAGTGGGATTTTGGTCTGTTCGCCCCGGATGACGTGGTATGGCAGTGTAAAGTCAATGAAGAAAGGCTTAAATGTCTTCAGCTCTGTTTGATTGGCAATGCCCAGCCCCTGCTCTTCAGACAGACCCACAGCTTCAGTTATCCACGTCGTGATGGAGTCCGGCACTTCCACACGCAGCTCTGCTTCTCCTGATACATTACTGCCAGAGACAAGAGGGAACAAAATGCTTTAGTCAGTTAATGATGGTAAAGCACACAGAGCCAAACGTCTGGGGCTTTTCTTCTTTGTGGCTTCTGCAGAACAGAGTCTAACCCAACTGCTTATTGGACTAAAAGCTTTACAGGCATTTACACCCTCAATATAGAGGGTCACTTTTCTTACAGGCAAATGTCTACACTACAAAAAAAAAAAAAAAAAATCCCAGATAAAACTAGTTCAGCAATAATTTATATCTATATTATTCACTACATTTTATATAGTGACATAAAAATATTTTTTTGCTGGAACCCACTGTCCTTGCATACATTGTCACGTTAAAGACTGTACTTGAACATAAGGGCAAATAAAAATTTTTCAATTCAGACACCAGGTTCAGCAAGTGCTTGTGCAGGGGAGCATATTTTGATCTGGAACATTTTGGCTGCTTGGTTGGTTTTTGAAATGCCTGACTCAGAAAATTTTCAAACCCATCATTTTCAAGTGAGTATTGATACTAATTATTAAAAGTAAAAATGCTATTTTGAGTATTCAGCTGTACTGCACATACCACAACAGGCTATCATGAACTGGTATACTCTTGCATGCTTTATAGCAATAAAAATTCAATTTTGTTCTGCAGACTTTGCGATTTCCCTCCTGCAAAGCAGCTTTGACATTCTGGAACAGAAAACATTTCATCTAAAGCAAGAACAAAAGCTATTTCATGGCTCAGCTGGCAGGATGATTGGTGCAGTTATGAGTACACCCTAAGGCTGTTTTCTCTCAAGCCCTTATTTATTCCCCCAAGCTTGATACACATGCTGCTAGCTTCATAACCTTTCGTGAGCAACATCCAGTTGCACAGGAAGCAAGAAAGCAAGATCTTCAGAATAAGCTCTACAGCATAACATACTGTCTTTGAGTGCTGCAGTAGCTGCTGGTTCACATCCAGAACAAACGGAAGAATTCTGCTTTCGCTGCTTTCCAGCTCAGAAGGCTATTCGAGTTTCAGGCACCAGTGAGGCATCTTTACTTCCATCACCTAAATCAACTGCTCACCATTTCCAGTGAGCCAAAGCTACTGCTATAACTCAGTGAAAAGGCAGTACAACGGGTTCTGGTCTGTGTAGTGATATTACAGTCAAAAAAACATAATTTGACTAAGAAGATAGAGATCACCATGCCTTTGAATAGGCATGGTAGGTTCAGGCAGTCTCCAAACACTGGCCAACAAGCATAGCACCATACCTTAGAGGAAGAGCCTGCAAAATGCACTTGGTTTGAAAGAAACGAGTTACTTTAAGTGCAGCAGTTTCTTACTATTTGGGTCCCCACCCCAAGTGGAGTTAGGTAGTCAGTACTTGCAAGAAACTTCAGCCTTGAAAAGAAAGCAGAAGGGTGTCCTAGCTCCAGGACTGGCAGCATTCCAGTCTGTTTAACCGGACAATTTGTTGCAGCTGATGTTCCTTCCACTGGGATTTCAGCCCATAACCAGCATTAACATTATTTTCACACATGAGGGCACTTACTCCTCTGGGCGNTCTCCAAACACTGGCCAACAAGCATAGCACCATACCTTAGAGGAAGAGCCTGCAAAATGCACTTGGTTTGAAAGAAACGAGTTACTTTAAGTGCAGCAGTTTCTTACTATTTGGGTCCCCACCCCAAGTGGAGTTAGGTAGTCAGTACTTGCAAGAAACTTCAGCCTTGAAAAGAAAGCAGAAGGGTGTCCTAGCTCCAGGACTGGCAGNATTGTAATTAAAAATGGTAAAAGAAAAAAAAAAAAAAAAAATCTTCCTGTTCAAGAGAGTGGAAATTGAGCAATGCTCTGCTCAGTTGTTCCTAATGAAGTGGGGAAAATGCAATCAGCAATTTTTTATTCCACACTCTCCCACTTATAATTAACTGCCCCAGCTTGCTGAGGCCCAAACAGGCACTTCTGGAATTTCTACAAAGCATATTTCATGCTCAATTGAACAGATTTGAATACACTTGCTGCAAGTTCTTGTCAAATTTAATTTATAATCATTTATTGAGAGTGAAGTTTACTTGCAAACCTGGAGAAGTCTTTTAAATGATTGCTTCAAATTATCCTAGATGTGCTGTTCCTGGGAAAAAAAATCAGTTATCTGTTTATTCATTTTAATTCCAGGTGGAAATCACAATTTATTGGGTAATAAATTAAGATTTAAAGGAGATGCTCTTGCATCAGATGAAAGAGAAAGGATGGGCTCAGTGCAATTTGACAAGGAATCAACACAGAATATGCATGAGTGCGTGACCAGCATTTACAGAAGCAGTCATCCTGCCTCCACCTACTCACATATACTAGTGCAGGATCACTTTTATCACTAAATCATTGCAATTGATGCTAGAACAGGTGTGGGAAGGATGAACACCACTGGTGACAGCTGAAGCTGATGTTTGCAGATCACCCCACGAACCAACCACAAATTCAGACCCAAAACATTCTTCACTGTAAAGGGAAAATGGCACCCCTCCCCCAGGGGCTGGTGCTGCCTGACTGCAAACTCTAGCAAGATTTCCCATTCCTGTTGTTCTCTCACGTATGTGGTACACACAGTTCCAGGTGTAAGGAGATTTTAGTCCAGGAACTGCTGACCACACTCCCCTGCTTGTGACACCATGACAAATTAACTGCATGTGGGGCAGTGTAGTCACAGAAGTATCACCTGAAGTGAATACACTTTAAGACCAGATGCAATGTTGCAAAATAATATATATACATATTGATTAAAGCAGTAGTGAAGAAAAGCAACAACAACAGCCACCAGAGAAAGGCAATGTAGTTCTTGTAGACCTTTGCTTTCTGCAGGTGAAGAAGATACATCCTGCTAGATATAACTGAAGGAATTGCCTGTCCAATACCTGACATTGAGGCAGTGCCATATCCACGTTTCAGGGAAGAAGGTTCTTTTTCTCTTCTCTGCTCTGCTAGAACAAGAAATAAATCTATGGCAATGAATTCTTTTATAAGACAGCTTTAACTGCTAAATCAGTGTTATCACCTGAGGGCAGCTCAGGTGACCAACGAAAACTCTAGCTAGCAAAGAATCACAAAAAAGTGAATGGGTGTATCATTCATAACAGAAATTATATAGTCATTATGCGCACACATACCAAACGGTCTGGAGGCATAAGTAATCAAAGAAAAAAAATCCAGATTTTAATTTTATTACTAAGCAAAGTACTGTCAGCTAGAATTTTAGGTCTATCAAGGCAACTGAAGACAGTTTCCCCACCACCGCCTTGTCTAAAGAGTATTGCAGACAACATGTATCACCAGTAAAAAAATTGTTACCTTGGTGCCATTTTAGAATGCATTGTAGCCACCAGCGTCCCAGTATGCGGCTGAAAAGCTGGGACAGCCTCATCTGTGTACATGCCTCCATTCTGCCTGTGGTTTAAGCTGACTATATCAGTCATCACAACCAAGCCAGTTTCCTAGATAGTAAAAATGAAGACCAAAAAGCAAAAAACAGAAGAGGAAAAAAAAGGAAGAATAAAAGGGAGAGAATTAATCATGTACCAGTCAAAACTTTTCTGAGCAGAAACTCGCCGATCTTACTCTGACATTTATGGAGTAAAGTTCAATTGAAACTTGAGAATTTTTTAAAAAACTTTATGGAAAATAAAAATGCCTGTTAATGTGAAAATATTTAGGCACTTTATAGGCAGAGGTTTTAAGAGATTTGTTTGCTTGGAAAATGCATTTCACCAATATCTAACATTACTGGGCATGTGTCTAACTGTCAGGCAACTACAGGTGAAAAATTATTACACATATTTTTCCCCTAGAATATTACATTACAGCTTTTTACCCTTCCTAAAAAGTTTCCAGTATGTTCTGCTGCAGTGAGCAGGCAGCTGTCACGTCAGACATCCCCAGTTCTGCTCCACCAGAAATGCCAAGCAAAATGGAAACTGTGCGGACAGCTTCACAGTAAAAATACGGACTCACAAGAAATCTGTCTGCCAGTTCTGTCCCCTAAATGCACTTATTCATAAGAGACAGCAGCTCCCAGACACCAAAAGGGAGTAGGGGCTTTGTTAGCGCTCACATGCACATTTAGCTATCACAAACCAGGTATGCAGCAATGCATACACACCAGCTGCTAACACACAGCTCTTTTACCAAGAGGCATAAACTCCTGGGAAGAAAAAAACCACATCAGAACAAAATCCCCAACAGATCGGGGAGAGGAGAAGCAGCAGCAACTCCTTCAGCAGTGGGTATTAAATTAGGATTTAGAGTTTACGAGTAAGAGATTGAGACACAGAGAATACGTGGGACACTCAGGGATTTGAAACAATACAATAAAACTGTTCAGGTAAATATGCAGAAAGGATGAAGGGAACAGAAAGACACAGGATCCAAAGGAAGCAAGGATCATTATTACTAGCAGTTGCATGGATTAAAAGCGAAGAGCATAAAACATTGTTTCTCATTGTCTGTCTTGAAGAGTGGACAGCACGGGAAGCCTATGTAAAGAACATAAAACATAGCAACAAGACAACCCAGAAAGAACTGAGGATGATTCTTCCTACTGTAAACGCAAAGCGAGCATCCTTGGTGATGTCCCAGTGCCAGGGAAAGACAGAAGATCTGCGGCGTCTGCGTGAGGACATGCCTGGCCACCAGAAATGCCCTTCCTCCTTTGGAGTTCCAAAGGCATCGGATACATCATACTCTGCAAGCTCTTGAAAAACCTGTACAGAAAGGGAAGAGCCTTAAGGAAAAAGGCTGCTTACTAAAGGTAACGTGCAGATATTGGCATGAAGAGAGAATGACATCAGTGCCTTAAGCTATTTTTTTTTTTTTTTTTTTTTTTTTTTTGATC
>VXAV01009645.1:292077-334928 GCA_013399715.1 Alectura lathami
TCCGGCCGCTCGCTGCCGGTCCGGCCGCGCCGTGCGGCTCTCGCGTGAGGGCTGTGACCCTCGGTGCGAGCAGCCCGGGCGGCTTCGTGTGAATATTTCAGGGTTTTCGAAAGGGGCCTTAAAACTTGCAGAGTTCCTTCCTGTTTTGTCTCTGGGCCGCTCTTGACAGCGCCAGGGTTGCCGAGGCTGGGCTGTATCGTGCCCGCCCGGTGCGTGCCCCCGGCTGTTTGTGGCTTGGCAGTGCCGGGTCATCCTGCTGAGCGTGGTTTTGCAGTCTCTGGAAGGTAAAACTGCCGCAGGCTGGGGACCTCTTTTTGTTGCATGTTCGCAGACTAGATGCAGCAGAGCACTGTCCTGACTCGTGGCTGTTGTGATCAGGCTGTTGATACAGGCAATTGCTGCCCTAACGTGGGATGGCTTCCTGACATCGTTTTCAAACTTGTTTTCTATTACTCTAGAAGTATTTTGCCAAAGTTATTACCTAGCTCTGTTTGCAAGCTTTGTGAAAAGCAAGAAGCACTTTGTATCAGAATGAGTTGGGTATTCCTTGATTTCTGCTTCTGGAAATGAGTGGAGATGAGCTCACACCTCTGGCAGATGTAATCAGCCTTTCACAGGTGTCACCGGGATCCTCCCACGTTGCTCCTTGAGGTGGGCTGGTATCCGTTTGGCTGCCTAGCTATTTGCAAATTGGTCTTTGTTATGCGTAATTAGAAGATCTCTGATTTCAGCTCTGTTAGCTGCAACACCTGACGGAAGTGCTTGCCCTGCAGGAACAGTGTGAGGTAACCGTAGGTTCCGATTTAGTGCCTTGGTGTCAAGTTTTGTAAGTCATTTTAAGTAAGTGTTTTTAGCTCGGAATCCTGTCACATCTATTTAAGTTAGGAAACATTTATTTTAGCTTCAAGATTCACTGTAACTCTTTTCTGAAGTGCTAGTTCTGGATGTTTGGAATTTCAGGAGCAATGAGATTCTTCACCTGCTTGACATTTGAAGTCTTATAACATCTCCGCTTTTCAGGGTGCTATTTCTAAGGCTATTTCCATTATCAGAAGTGTTAACATACTAACATTGAACTTGAGAGTGACCACTTATGTGATGGAACTGGTTTTGTAGAACTGTAAAACTGGTGTGGGGTTATTTCTTTTTTTTTTTGTCTCTATGGTTGAATGTTTGCCTCAAAAAGCTGCCTTTTTAGCAGTTGAATATTACAAGTTGTGCAGTGACAGAGTGCCCGTCTGCAAGTGGATAGTGTAATCAGGGTGGGGAGACTCCTAGCTCTGTGTTTTTCTGTAAAACCTGAAACGTTTGTAGAGCTGAATAATTCAGGAGGAGTAAACACAGCTGATGAAAAATTTAAGTGAGGTTCACCTAGTAAGTCATGCTTTGTGCAGACTGAGTTTTCTGACCAACGATGATTCGGCCATGAGCTCCTGAGTTCTCCTGTGCATGAATAACTCTTTGACTCATGCATGTAGCTCAGCGTTACTTCTGCTGGATGTGGTCTTTCCTTAGCTAGATGGGCACGGGGGGAGGGGAGACGGCCATGAGATATGATTTTCATATCTTAGGAGTTCAGAGTGGAAAAATTCCTAAAAGGTGCAACAGTATCAGCTATCTGACCAGTCAAAGAAAATCGTGAAAAAGTGATTCAACAAGAAGTCCATGGCTCTGTCCTTTTTCCATGAATTTGAAGGCTCGAGGTGTTTATTAACTCACGATTCTAAGAAACAAGACATACTTGTTCTGTGCATCTTTTCCCTCTGATTTTTGGATTCTTTTGTCAATTGCAATGAGTAGCAATTAATACTTAATTTTAAAAATCATGTCTGTATTTTTTAAGGACAGAACTGTCCAAAGCTGACTAATATAAAGAATTAAACCCTGAGATGCTTACACTGGGTTTTGTTTTGTTTTTCCCTCTAGATGGCTATTTTAATAGATGATCTGCCTTCTGGAAGGGTTAACAGCGCCTTCGCTTCAGGAAGGGACAATTCAGGTGTTTTGTTTCTGGCATACCACCCTTGATGTATGAAGTGACTTCAGTGTGGCTGGTAGAGTTGCTTTTATCAGGGCTTTATTGTGGCGCTTGTATTTGATACTGTGCACTAACTGAAACTCGATGCAGGTCCAACAAAACCTGACCTTCCCTCGGAGACCAAGGGTGTTTAACAACAAAAGTGTTTTTAAAACTATTTTTGACATGCTGCTGATGAATCAGTTGGATTTTTTTTTTCCAATTCACATAAAAGTTCAGCCTAGTGTAACTGCAGTGCTGGACCTGTAAGGTTTTTCCTGAAGGAACAACAACCTGTAAGGTTGTTGACAGCAGTGTTGCTGTTAAGGATAAAATTGAGACAGCTACGAATGGTGAGAACAGTGACTTTGTTCACTTGCGTCCTTTGCCGCTAACCCCCTCAGCTGTTTTGCCTTCATCCTTTCTTTTCTCAGCAGGGCCGCATTTTAGTTTCCTCTGAATCATACCCAACTGTGCATCTGTAGCTGTGACACCACAGCTTGGTAAGGTAATAACACGTTACAGGCATTTCACGTCACTGTAACCCTGATAAGGTATCTTTGTCCTGAGGTTAAATTGCGCGCCTGAGTCATTCGGCGGAAGTAGAGGCCTGCGTCTGAGATGCTTTGAGGGCACAGATTGGGATCAGGGTCTCAAGGGCCAGAGGCAGTAGAGAGAAGGTAACTGAGAAGGAAATGCCTGCCGTGAAGGTAATTCCTCGGGCGTTTTCCTGTGTTGCAGCGCAGCCCAGCTTCTCCTTTGTTGGGTAGCCTGTGGCAGACATTGACTTCTCTGGCAGGGTCGATTACAAGGAGTAGCGACAAATGTGTTGTAAACTTTCATGCTCTGCTCAAAACTACTCCTTTTGGAGTAGAAAACAAGAGCTTTTAGTTGAAGAAAATCAAAGGTCTGGAGTTGTTTAGTCCAACAGAATTTTAGGTGATGAAGAAAAATATTGCAGTGTTACTAGAATGCAGAGCAACTTTCAGGTAAATCTGCAAGAGTCTGGAAGATGTGGGAAAAAATTTATTTGTTCAACTAACAGCAACTGTATGTCGTGATGTGGGGGGACAAGAGTGAGGCCTTTGCCTTACCTGTAAAGTGCACCCCAGAATTTCAAGAACCAACTGTAGCTGCAGCCTATTGTCATGCTGGAAGTGCCTTGCTTTGGGAACTGAGGTTAAGCAATAGTTGAATGCTTTTGAAAATGTTTTCAGTTTGATCAGAGAGCGATCTCTGGGGCAGCAATTGGCAAATCTGATGCTCAGGAATATTAGACATCAAGTGCTTTTGATACGTTTCTACTTCTGTGTTGAAAAATACCTGGTGAGCAATGTGAGGAGCTTGAATATTTTGGACTGAGGAAAGCAGCACTAGAAATGTACGTGAAAATGTGAAGAACTGCAATATTATATATCTCATCCTCAACAATTTTGCTGTAATGGTATCTTTCCCTTTTTAGCTTTGCTATGATTCATTGACTAAACATGTGGCTTCAAATTATGGCCTTATTTAAACTAAACAGATACCCTGCACTGATTGGGGCGAAGTTCTTTCCTAGAATTTTACCAAATTATTAAGTAGGCAATGTTGGCTTTATTGCATATTACGAAAATTAATTAGTTCAGTGGAGACCTGACATTTAGGAAACAGCATCAAAATTACCATATATAATTTGACTATTTTCCAATTAATGTTGTCTGGGGGGGGGATGGGGGAGGAAGTGAAATGACAGATTGACGATGAACTCTGTAGCTTAGTGTGTTTCTTTCATAAGCTACTGAAGTGTGTTGAAACGTTGCCCTGTTTGGTGATTTAATGGCAGGTACGGTCAGTGCTACAGCAACAGACAGAACAGTTCCGCCCTGCTTTCAGCTGGGTCATCGTTTAGGAAAGGCAGGGTTTTTTGTGTTTTATAAGCAAGTGAAAGTGCTAATTTATAGGTAATATAAAAATAAATTAGCTTTAAACTGGTTTTTTTTTTTCGGTGTTTTTCTGTTAGTGCTGTTAACATATATCCCACCCATAGAACTGGCGACGGTGGGGTACTGCAGGGAAAGGAACAAAACCCTGAGAAGAGATTTCAGGTTGCGTGAGCTTGCTTCCATTTTTGTAGACCTGTTGGAGTTATCCTGCCAGGATAGTTGAGTAAAGCTGGCCTGTAACTGGCATCTTATGTTTAAAATTACCTTGCGTTATTCAAGACTCCCCATTTTTATCATGCTTGCAATGAGTGTGGGTAGATTGTCTGTGCACAAGGGTGCAAGTCGTGGATCGCTGCATCTTTTAACATGCTTGTGATAAGTAAAACATTTTAAGGAAGGCAGGAAGGAGTCTGAATGCGAAGTCTAAAATTAGTTGATGTGCACCTAGTGCCAGTTTCTGCCTCCCACTTACTAAATTTTCTAACACAGCTTTGTTTTTTCTCATGATTTGGAAGGGAGCTTCTTGTAAGAAGAGGTATTGAAAGAGATTGATGGAGCTTTGCAGAAATTTACATCTTCTGCAGAAGGAACTCAGCAGTGGCTAGGCTGCTGTTCTGAGCTTGCTGTTTTGCATGCTGAGCAGTATGGTTTCATTATTACCTTATCCTGTTGCGTTTCTCCTTTTTCCTCCAGTATTCTCTTCACCTGAATTCGTGTTTATGCTTCCTTGATGAACCAAATTTCATAGAAGCAATAAATATTTTGATTGCTTAAAATGTTCTAGATGATTATAAATCATAAAAGCAGAAGGAATCCCAGTTCAGACGACTCCATACAAATGAGAGGGTGGTTCCTAATTAACTGCAGCGTCTGCACAGCACATCTGTGGCTGGGGGCTGGCTGACTGTCTAAAGATCTTTAAGGGCTCTCTCATTAGTGTCAGGGAAGGTCCTGCCGTGCAGGGCAGCCTTCTGGGAACACTCATGTCTCCCGTTCCACTGCGTTTGCCCAGCTCTGCACTCCAGCCACTGCTGTCTGCTGTAGGTTTGTCCTCCGGGCTGGGGAGTGTTATCAAAGCCCAGTTCCCCACACAAGGACTTGGAGTGCTGTCAGCCCACGGTGTGCGTTTCTAACAAAGCTTCTAGAGGGTTTTGCAGTAAGGAGGTACTTCCCAACAGTTTTTTGCTGATCTCCTCAGCCTCTTAATCAAACTTCACCTGTATTCTGGGTGCTGGTCTGTTGGTCATGTGCCTTCTGGGTACCGAGGCTGTATGGCCACCTGACTGAATAGTCATTTGGTGTGCACCTGGGAGTCACACTAACTGTCATGCTTATGGTGTTGTGTAAGAATCTCACGTTTAAATGGTTACCCACTAGCTTTTCAAGCCTACTTCAGTTACTGCTTTTCAGGATAGCTCCTGTTCTGTCCCTCTGGTGTTGCTTCTTTGTTAGGTAAATCTGAAGTTATGTAGCTGTAAACTGAGCTGACGTTTATTTGCTCACTCCTGTCCTGCAGAGCTAGATTGCTCTAGCTTTTGCACTGCTTACTGCCTTCTCAGTCACTGTATGAGACATTCTTTATCAGTAACTCTTTTTTTTTTTGTTTGTTTCTTTTAGAACCATGATGAAACTATCTACTTTGCCAGGAATCCAACTTCACTAGAGTCTAATTCTGCAGTTCCATGATGATAATCCATCCGTAACCGAATACCGGGACTCATCAGGTAGCTAACTTACTATCTGTTCACCTTGCTATCTCTGTATGCTATCTTGCTTTAATGTTCTGATTTGTCACACAAAATAATGTGTAGTATGAGGTCTGTCTCTCTTTGAGCAGTATCATCATCAACCAGATTTGACATCTTCTCCAAGAAAACCACAAGTTAATTGGAAAGCAGCAGTTTTCTATCAAACCTGTGTTTGTAATGAGTAGGTGTTCTGATTCTTGGGTAGAAGAATTTAAGCATCATGAGATGTTTTTTTCTGGGACACATTTAGTGCATTTTAGGCAAATAAACTGTGAAACAAAAGGAGAACTGATTAAAAGGAAATAACAGTAGTTGGGTGCTACTCTTCTTTAAGCGACTTTTAGAATTTATTTCTTTTTTTTAAAGCCTCATCATCAGTACTAAGTGGTTCAGAGGAGTGCATCTGTTCTAAGCTGTGGAATGAAAGAGTGGTCTCAAAGCTTGCTGTTGTTGAGAGCGAGCTGGCAGGGTCTGGATTTCGGGTCTGGTTGAAAGAGGCAGTCTTGTGCTGATTGTCCTGTTTACTGCTGATGTGACTGTGTAGACTGTACTGAAATCATGCTTCAGCAAGTTCTTTCTGCTGTAGTGTAACTTCCAAGTCATTCTTACAGGGTGATGGCTGGGGAAGCAGAACTCTTGCCTGCTTGAACTTCCATCAAGCTGCCTTGCTTGAGAGATCGTTTGTGTTCTGGTTTCCTCTTTAGAAAGTATGATACAGGAGTCTTGAGCAATGTACCAGATGCATCTTGGTAGCTGACATGAAATGGAGTTAGGAAATGTCTGTCAGTGTAGTCAGAGGTCAGCTCTTTGTAGGCAAAACGTTGGTGGCACAGTTCTTAGGGTTCTGTTCTGGCCAGAACACTTTCTGAGGGGACTTCCTCTATCATAGCATAGTGTGTATCTGAAAGTAGTTGTGGGGTTAAAAAAAAAAAGGAAGTCTGCACAAGACTGTCCCCATTAAGCAGCCAGCTAGCTTGAAAGGAAATTGGTCGCTGTTCTTCTTTTACTGTCTGTGCTCCAGATTCATCTTCCCCATGAGCAGCAGCGGCAGTCTGTTGTAGGTTCCACTAAATGTTAGGGTGCTTGAGTTTCTGTAGGTTAAGAAGGCTTTACACTTGTGTAATTCCTTCAAAGATACTTCAGACTTATTGTCTGCTGGTCAGTGACAGTTATTGAAAATGGGTAGGGGACTTTGAGCTCACTGGACCATCTGTCTGTATCACAAAGTTCTTGCACTAAGCCTTCCCTAATGAATGGAGGATTTAATGGCAAGAAACCATTCTCTGAGGGATCATATAGCTTGAGCTGGGATGTGCTGTGGTTTCTTTGTCTGTGGCTTGCTCTGCCTTCCTTTTGATGAGTAGCCACTAAAAATGATCTAGCTTGCATAACACTGTCTTCTGAAAGCTTACTATTCAGAGTTCTCTTAAAGCACCATTCTCTGCTCCGGGCTGTTCATGAGGCAGAGCTATGTCATATGTTTCTCTGAAGTGATTCATTACTTATAGTGAAGTGGCAGCTATATGCTTTCAGCTCTACTGATTTTAATTTGAAGTAGTTACTCTGTGGGCTTATGCGAGTTCTTGTGCAGTTGTTTAGTGGCAAAATTCAACTTCACTGGCATTTCTCTGCTTTTTCTTTTTTTTTTTTTTTTCCCCTAGATAGTCAGCAAGTAAGTGTATAATTAGAATGCTTTAGTTCCTGAGACAAAAATCAAAGTGGTGTTCTGGCATGAAAACTGTTAAAACAGAGAGTGCATCATTATCCTCTCTGACTATACATTGCTTTAGTGTAACAGTTAATTAACTTATCAGTGTAATCAATCCTAGCCCTGGTAATCTGGGTGTACCAAATTGCAATTGAGAGGAAAATCCCCCAACAGCAGAAGGCACAGTGTTCCTAGGTGTGGAGGTGCTCAGGTCTGGCAGTAAGGAGGAGACTGGCTTCGGTGCGGTGGTTGTTAGGCTGAGTTTGGTTTGGAGGCCTCCATGAGGGCTGACAGGAAGTAAAAGCAATGGCAGTGAGAGATTTTTGGAGGCTCATGAATGAGGTTTCTGAAACCCAGTGAGACAGTGAACGTGGTTAGGTATAAAGGCTTGCGGATGGCCTGGGTTATTTGAGACTTTGTTAGCTGTATTGAAATGTAGTTGCAAGAAGACTAATTTTATTGTGTCAGCTAAAATAGGGAATAAAAGGCAAGATCAATCCTTTTGCAAGGGTGTGGTTGACTCAAGTGAAATTAGCAGTCTCTTTTCTGGATGAATTCTGCATGCCCAAGAAATCACCACAGCGTGCAGGGTTGGGAGCAGCACTGGCACTGCTCAGTTACAGGCACAGTTTCCTAAAGCTGAGTGCAGTGAACGTTGTTTATGTCTTGTAGGTTTCATGAAAAGAGGTCAGGGAAACAAGGAAAAAATGTGTGAATTGCAGTGCCAGAACTGTTTTCCTCCTCGCTGCTGTGCGCTGCTCCTTCTGCCGTGTTTCGTGGCAGCGCTGGGTTAAGAAGCGATCAAAGCCTGTTTCTACCTCAGGTTGCTTGTGCAGCTCTGAGGGAGAGTTTGTGTGGGAGGAGGAAGGAGTGCTTGCACAGCCACGCAGAGCGCCAGGGCAGGGAACTCACCTGGGTTAAAACTGACGGGGGAAACAAGGCGGTCTCAATGTGGATGTCTGCCCCAGTTCGGTTTGCTTTGTGGCCGTAATGGAAAGCAGAGGATGGCATGGGAACAGAAGCAAACGTGGGAAGAGGATGGGTGCTGTTACAGATAGCCACCCCTGGGGTAGGCCAAACAGACTGAAGTACACACTGATGTTAACAAATTGTGTCCTTTAGTTAATAACTTGCCCTAAAATAAGTTTAATAACTTATCTTCATCTTCCATAAAATCGTACCTTGCCTATGACCTATGTCTTGTACGCATTTTTCAACACCTGACTTGCCTTTTTTTTTTTTTAATTTTATTTAATTTTACTTTTCTAGACGATGGGTACTGCATCTTAAGCAAGAGTGGAAGACTGAAGCCCATTCTGGGGCAGAATGAGTTTAAAAGATGCTGACAGTGCAGTTTGCCAGGCAAAAGCAGCCTATAATCTTCATATTTACCCCCAGCTCTCGGCAGAAAGTGCTCCCTGCTGCAAAGTGACAGCAACCAAGGACAGCACATCTTCAGATGTCATCAAGGATGTGATTCATATCTTGAATTTGGATGTCTCAAAACATTATGTGCTCGTGGAGGTGAAAGAAACAGGTGGTGAAGAATGGGTACTTGATATAAATGATTCTCCAGTTCATAGGGTTTTGCTTTGGCCTCGTCGTGCTCAGGATGAGCATCCTCAGAAGGATGGGTACTACTTTCTTTTGCAAGAAAGAAACACTGATGGAACCATCAAATATGCCCAGATGCAACTGCTGTCCAAGGAGACGGATGCTCGGCGGCTGGTTGAGAGGGGTTTTCTTCCATGGCATCAAGAGGACTTTGATGACTTGTGCAATATTCCCAACTTAACAGAGAAAACACTTCTAGAAAATCTCAAATGCCGTTTTCTAAAACACAAGATTTATACTTACGCAGGAAGTATCCTGATTGCAATTAACCCCTTCAAGTTCCTGCCCATCTATAATCCTAAGTATGTCAAGCTGTATGAGAATCATCAGCTTGGGAAGCTGGAGCCTCATATTTTTGCCATTGCTGATGTGGCTTATCACACAATGCTTAAAAAACAGGTTAATCAGTGCATAGTTATATCAGGTGAAAGCGGTTCTGGAAAAACTCAAAGCACAAACTTCTTAATTCACTGCCTCACAGCACTGAGCCAAAAAGGGTACGCAAGTGGTGTGGAAAGAACGATTCTTGGCGCTGGACCAGTTCTGGAGGTAATTTTATGCTGAAATTGCCTTCTGTCAAAATTGCTTCTTGAAACCTTCTAATAATGGCTCTTGAATACTGCTTTGGAGAGTCTTCTGAGAGTTACCTGCTTGGCTTAGGCTTTAAATGACCTTGGGCTGCGTTGGTGTTTGGCTGTGTTGCTAGACTGCTTCGAATCGATTTGCCTTAATTCGTCCTGCTGTGCAGTTGACTTCCTGTTGCTTTTGATTTATATTTGACTAAACTTTCCACCAGTAAACACTAACATTCTAGGGCAGAGGTTATGTGCGTCTTCCATCTTAGTGGTGGCAGTTGAATCAATCTGAAATTGTAAGTAAACTTTTTCAGAGAAAGATTGTTCCACAGCTTAGCGCAATTGTGCCTCTGGGTGCAGCATTTTTATGAACTCACTTTTTGAGGGAATTATTTCCTTTCTACAAATGTTTGCTTTGAAAAGAGTGGCATGTTAGTTGGGGAGAAAGTGAGAGTCACTTTTGGCTTTTAATTACTACAGCATTTCCAACAGAAACCAAAACTAAACACGTGAGAAGAGGGGTACAACTAGTCTTGCATGGGGTAACACAGGACAAACTTAAACTCATCCTGCAGATTTTAGCCTGTCCCTTTTGTTTTCTCATCTGAAAGGAAAAACTCTAGAAGCTGTGATTAATGAAATCTTCAACAACAGCAGGAAGATTGCACACAACTATTACAATTTTTAGCTTTAAATAGGTTAAAGTGTAGCAGCACTTTCTTAAAAGGATTTTTTTTTAAACTTAAAACATGAAAAAGCAGTGAAGTTACTTTAAAATGTGCATTTATAAATATGATTTGGGAACTTTTTGGTAAAGAATGAGGAATATATACCAGTTCTTTTTTGCCTTGCTTTCTGCTTCTTGAAAGCAGAAGTAAGATTGTTTGAGGTTTGCTGGTTTCAGGAGTTCAAGTTTGCAGTTCTAAACAGAAAACAGGAAGGGGTCACTGTGGAAAGCGCTCCGATCAGCTGATCCGTCTGCATTTGATCCCATTAACTGTTTCAGGCCCTGCTGAACAGGACGAGGGACTGTGACCTCAAGCCAGACAGAGATGTGAAATCTTGTATGGCATTTTGTCCACCGAATGAGGAGCGCCTGCATCCTTAGATTCCAAATCAGAACTAGTAACTTTGCTAGAGGCACGGGTAAATGTTGTCTGTGTCTGGGAATTGTCATGAAAAGATGTTTGTGTTTTTCCTGCAGTAAGATTGGTTATCAGCAGTACTGCAGCTTCTTCAGTCATCACTGATACTTAGTCCTGCATTTCTTGAGAAAACATGGTAGCTAGAAATATGACGACCAATGGAGTGTTCAGCTTCACATTTGCCAGACGGATTCTAACACTGCTGCAGTGGTACATACTGTCTAAAATGTGAGATTTCTCTGAAATTCCCAGACAAACTCCCGGCTCTTCATCTTTGAGGGTGTTTGTTAGTCACAAATTGATTCAGTGTAAACTTGTCCTCCCAACTATTGCAAAAGGGGAAGGGTCAAAATTCCAAAAATGTAGGGACATCTGAGTCCTCAACTGTCCTTCTGAATTGAGGATATGCTTTTATTTTAGAAGTATTGTTCATTAGTTTGAAATCAAGAAGAAAAAAACATTTTTGAAACTTATAGATCCGAAGTTAAGTTTTGTCCAGCTTTGTCCATAAGTCACTGTGGTACGTGCAACAGTGGCACAACTGGTTTAGGTCTTGGTAACATAGTTCTCTGACTTCACTGCAGTGCCCATCAAAAAGTAGTGGGTGTGGATCACAGAGAAGCGAAGGCAAACTGTCCTGCTTCGGATACAGCAGAGCGCAGGCAGTGGGCAGGGAAACTTCCAAATTTCCCAATATGGATGTTCTTGTGCAGTTCCAGTTGATAAGAGGAATTAAAAATATATCTTTTTAAAAAACTAAGTCAAATCTTAAGGAGGAACGCACTGAAGCTTGCTTTGCTTTGTGGAAGTTAAACTGCCGACAAACTCGTTTCACAGTTGGTCACTTCTAAATCCAAATGCGTGACTCATTTGGGTTTTTACTGAAGGGAACTGAACTGGTACAAGGGAATTTTTCTTAAATGGGTGTTTCGGGGGATTTTTTTTGGAAAAAACAGATTTGTAGTGTACCTGAAATATCTGAAAATGTTTTGAGTCCTCGTGAAAGGGTATCCACAGATGAAAATGTCCTCTTGACTGAAATCTGTCTTCTTAACTTCAATGATGTAAAATTAGGTTGCATTTTGGGTCAGGACTTCCTCCTTTTAGTTTTCCTCCTGACACCTAAGTAAAAAGTGTCTGTTTATAAGTTGACCTTTTGAGAAAGTTCAAGGAGTTAAAGCCAAACTTTCTAGCACAGTAGAGGTGAGCAATGTTAGTTTCTTCTAAAGGTGGATGTAAAATTTTGTTGTCGTTTATTTAATGAACTTGGACATGTGCTTCTTACCAAGTCCTGCTTCTGTGGTGCCTGACTGATCTCTGTCCATGCTGTAATTAATCTGAAGTTCAGCTGTGGTTAATATTCTAGCTCCTTGTTCATAATTTCTAGACCTTGAAGTATGAGTTACAGCTGTATCGTGGAAGGAGGCATGACCTTCTGAAACATCTGAGAAACTGAGTACGTGAAACTGAGCCAGCGTAGGTCAAAATGCAGTGCTAGAACAACCGCTGCCACGTGCACCAGCGAGAGGAAGGCTGCTGGTGGACTGGTCTCTGATCTTCAGGTGCTTCTTGCTCAGCCTTGGCAGCAGTCTGACCTGTGGGTAACGCTCCCCGATGAGGATCAAATTAGCACTTGTAACTTGCACTGCTTCTGATTGCTTTTGGCACTGCTCGCAGCTTTCTGGACAAAAGAATGTAAAAGGCTGTTTGCTTCTATGGGATGCTGGTGCTCCAGCACAGCCTGAAGCTGTGTCTTGTTTTGTGCTGGTTTTTAACAGTTTGTCTTGTAAAAACAGTTCCGAAGACATAGCTGCCTTAGCTTTATAGGAATTGCTCTCAGATCTCTTAAAAATTGTTTCTCCAGGCTAACATAAATCATCTTTAGTGAAGAGTGGGTTCTTAGAAACTGGTAGGAAGACAAAGATTCTGGTTTAAGGTACTCCCTCTGAACTGGAAGATGAGAAGAGGGGGAATAGCTGGAAACACTGTAGTTGTCATAACTTTTTAATGTATTTTTTTGAAAAGCGTCATTTACTGCCATTTGGATGTTCTTGAAGCTTTCTGATTGGCACTGAACCATTCCTTGAGGTGAATGAGGACCTCAGTAAAATGGAAGGTCCAAGAGGAAGCATTCATGAAGTGATTGTCTAAATAATAGCTTTAAATATGAATTAACAGCACAGTGGTGCTGGGGAGGGCTAGAACTCAGCCTGGATATTTAAAAGCTTGTGAAATTTTATCATAGAAAGTAAACTTCTCTGTTGTACCATTCTATGAAAAACAGACTACAGCAATTTGCTGGCAGCTCTGCTTTCCTTATCACAGCCCCGCTGTGCGTGCAGCTCTGCTGTGAGATGGGCTGGAGCTCGGTGCTGCCTCGCTTTTGGTTTCCGTTTGTTCGCCATAAAAGTCGGCGTGTATATTTAGTGGGTGTAGGCCTTTCTATTTAAGGGAAAGTGGTTGTTTTGAGGCTATTATCTGCATGTGTTTGTTTTAACAATCATAATCAAAGAAGGAATGGAACTTCCTTTCCATTTGGTTGGATGTTACTGGGCTTTTTTTTGTAGAAGTGTCGCTGCATGCTTTTCCTGCTGCACACATCTCCTGGGGAAAATCACCTCATCCTTCATACGTCTAACGTGGAGTGCTTGGGCTGCTCCAGCAGACAGAGTTGCAAAACTACCCCAAACACTACAACTTCCACGGTGGTGAGTGGGTATTTTGCAGCCTGTTTGTGGAGACCACTACTGCAAGGCTGAGTTCAGCTCTGAAGTAGTCATTTCCTCTTCCAGGGTGTGCAGTGTGACTCACCAGCGTCGTCTGGTTCGTTGGAGCAGCTGGGCCGTGGTGCTGCTGCCATGGACCAGAGTGGTTTACACAAACTCTGGTAGCTTTTTCAGCTGTTGGTAATTATTAGGAAAGAATCAATTAAGATATTGAGCTCTGTTCTTGAGGCAGATCATAGGAGCATGCGTGTAGTTCGGGGGTTTCTTTTTGCAGCAAATAAAATGAGAAACTGTTTTTTTCCTGAACACTGCTAAAGCTGTTCTGTTGTTGCAGGAGCTCTGAGTAGCAGACGCCAGTTTATGCCTCTTGCATTTCAAGGTAAAGGATGGGTTGGATGGCTTCCTGCCTCCTGGAATAGTCCATCCCACTTGTGAATCCTGCTGGCCTTGGCCTGCTATTTTCACTCACCCTCGCTTTATATAGCTAGCATTTTGCATCGGAGTGGTTTAGTTTTAGTTTTTCATTTTTATCTGTCTCCTCATGGATTCACAAGGGATAACAGTAAATAGCTGTGGTTACACAAATGCTTACTTCTCTTTAGCTGAAATTGTATCTTGTCCCTTCACGTCTTTTGAATTTATTTTGTAAAGACATTGATGGCTTTCTGTAAATGCAGTCCGCGGAGCTGAGTGTGAGCTCTGTACAGAGCACCTGGCTGGAGCCGCCCATGAGAGGTGCTTTCAGTGGAGCAGTGCCTAGATGATAGGAGAGCTGAACTCTTATCTGGAGTCTATTTCCTCCACGACAAGGCTATCTTAGGTTAAAGATGTCAAATGTTTCAGTTTGTGGCAGTTAGATATGTTAGATTTTGCACTTCCCTGTGCTCAGAGTATATCGAAGAATATGGTAGCAGTGATCGGAGCTTAGGTCTAAAGTTAAATGTTTCCAAAAAAAAAAAACCCACCCGTCACACAAAATGTTAAGAGACTTGGAATGTTCTTTAAAAAGTTGTGAATGTTAAAGGCTTTTATGAGAAAACCATTCAGTACATGAAAACTTTCCTAAAAACTGATAATATTAGATCAGCTTTTAAGAATTTGCTGTATGCTTTGACTAAATACCAGACATATGAGATCATAAGGGCCTTTAGTTTCAAACTGTATTCATTGCTTGCATGGTTAATCGCTAAGAAAAGGTTTTCAGGAAGTTGGGGTTATGGGATTTCTGAAACTCTATAATGCCAAAATATTTACCATTAAATAATAATCCTGAAATGTAGCTAACCTGTGTGTTGGTTTCTGTAACAGTACTAGTAAACCGATGGTTAACTGGCAGCTTGAGTTGGAAAACTTTTCAAAAGGATGTTCCTACAGTATGAATTTGGAAGTCCGCTACTCTGCAGCTTGGCAAAGAAGAGATTTGTTAATAAAAGAGGAGCTGGGTGACATTATTCAGAGAGCCACAGCCAAGCCAGCGTCGGTGGGAGAGGATGCACAGGGCTGGCAGTTTGCTGCTCTGGGGCTGCTGGACTTCCGCAGCGGGTTTGGTGTTCGTCAGCTGTAAGGAACTGACTAGGATTTGTACAGACACTGGTATGCTGCTTATGCAGCATGGGCTCTGGAAAAGTGACAGAAAAAAATGTGCAAATGGAGTTGTGGGAAAGTAGGTACGAAAACTTATCGATGATTCCGGTCTGTGCTTTCTTTGGAAAATCTGAGTGGGACACTTGGCATTGCAGCATGTGTAGCATGGTCTGTAGAAATTAGGAGGCTGAGCTCAGACTCAGCCATCTGTGAGTTATCTGTTGATGGACAGAGATCCTCTCTCTTCAGAAACCACTGACTTCTCTAGCATTACAGCCGAGCCCATTTTCACCCCCTGTGGCTTATTCCTTTAGATCAGGAGCAGCAGTTGCTTGAAGAGGTATGGTAATTCTCTCAGCTTGTAGGAAGTTCTTCACTTTGCATGTTTCTGGGAGCTTCTGAACACTCTGCAGCTGGCAGGAGAAGTCAGCTTGTAAGAGACCTTCGGGAGCCTGTTTTGGAGGTAGTGATGCAGGTGTCACACTGCAGTGCAGCTCCAACCTGGTAAGGTAGTTTTTTTTTTTTTCCCTAAAAAAAGAAAAGAAAAATAAAGAAGGATGAAAAAACAGGGAGGAGGAGGGAAGAGTTTCAATACCCAGACGATGTGACTGTCATGAAGGCAGTGCTCCCTTGGCATGTGCTCCATCACTGGATAGTTCTGTGTGCCTGCAGTTCTGCTCTCTTCTGCGGGCAGCGCTCGTGCACCCGTCGTTCTCCGGATGTGAGTGTGTGGAGGAAGGGTGGCATTTCTGTGAAGTCATTCCACAGCGGTTCTATATTAGGAGAGACGGATTTCCTAATGGAGGCCTTAATTACTTGGAGCTTTAAGAGGAAATATCTGTGGCAGAAATGCTGGAAATACTCCACACTGAGTGGTGTGTTTTTCTGCATTCAATTTCTTCTTCGTCTTCTGGACTGCCTTCCTCACATTAAAAGGATGACAAGTTTCTGTTAACTTAAGGACACATAATCAAGTGTTCATAACGTTAAGGGTATTTCCAGTAGCTAATCCTACTGGAGTTTTGGATGTAGTAGGGTCTCTTTGTAGTTCGTAAGCGTGGCTCAAGCAGAGAATTTTTCATCTATGTATGTACTAGCAACTTTCAGAGGGCTGAAGTATTCAAGATGCACAGGCACCATGGTTAGAATTAGGGCCATTCCTCTTTTTCCCCTTTCCTGATACCTCCTGATGAAACTGTTCTTAAGTGCTGCGTAGCAGAGGTAACAGGCCGTTGATGTGACGTGGTTCTGTGAGCCAGGTTTTCTGTTCGTCTGGTTTTGAATACACAAATCTGAAAATGTATGGGCTAACTTTGTAAGTGAGATCTCATGTTCTGTTCTCACAGAAAAGTTGTATTCATTGTGAAATTTTTGTGTAGGAGCAGTACATTGGGGAATAAGATGCATTTTGTGGCTTTACTATGGAAGAGGCAATATCAAGGCAGTTGTGCTGATTTCCTCCTACCAAACACCAAGTTGAGTTGAACTCGCCAGCTGTGATTACCTTTCCTGTACTTTTGAAAGTGTCTGAGCTTATTATTTCCCTTCCTCAGACTTTCAAACATTATTGCATAGGGCAAATGATAAATGTGCAGAGATCTGTCAGGAACAGTGGAGGCGTCTGAAGCTCACTTTGTGGTACCCGCATGCTGCCATTTTCGTAATGCTTGGAGTGTGCATTGCCAGCTGACGGAGGCAGAGCAGTGAACAGGAGTTAGTAGCACTGTGTGTTGGTCTGTAATTGAAAATTGCCTCATTTTGCTTTATTACAGGCATTTGGAAACGCAAAAACGGCACACAACAATAACTCCAGTCGTTTTGGAAAGTTTATTCAAGTCAACTATTTAGAGAATGGTATTGTCCGAGGGTAAGTACAGGCTGCGGTCCTTCTGGAGTTGGTCTGTGTGCTTTTAGGAATCTGTGAAGACACTATTTTAATTTTCACATATTTTTTAATTTAATTTTTATTTTTAATAAGCTTTAAAGAGCTGTTTCTACAAGATTTACAGCAGCGTGTCACGTCTGTTGCCAAGACGTACCCATGCTGCTGCAGTGCAATGCCGTAACAGAATATCGGTATGGAATTCTGCCCTGTGCCATCAGCTAAAGCGTGCACTCTGAGCATCACTCGCTGTTACTGCCTTTTGCGGACCAGCATCTTTTTCCTTTGGGTTGTCCTCGTGTTTGCAGTTCACAAAATGGCGACATTAAATGACTGGGAACTCTGCCGTGTTTGCTCTGAGTGTTATTCTGAACAAAACTGGCATCTGTACGAATGAAGCCTTGCTAGCTCAGGAGACTGGTGCAATTTGAGTACGTTTGTTCTGTCTTCAGTGTGAGAAAAAACTGCTCAAACTTTGGCCTCATTCTTTGTTTGTACCCCAAGTCAGGAGTTTAGATAATTGTTTAGTAGCTTAGTATGCCAAACCAGTAAGTTTTCTGTCTTCCTTGCCTCTGTTTTTTTTATCTTGAGAAGCAGGCCAATTATTCAGTTCACTTTTGGGATCTTTGGGTCTTTGCATTCTTTGTCAGATAGCTGTTATCTCAGAGCAGGTAAAGCTATTAGCACTCTGCCTGTCTTGTTTCTGCCTTTAACTTTTCATCAGCGCTTTCCTCAGCTTTGTCTGCCTCTTTCCAGTTATGTCTACTAGAACCAAACACTAAAATTAGGAAGTCCTGGATATTTCTTGGGACTTTTTGTGAGAGAGCATAGTGATAGGACAAGGGGTAACGGTTTTTAAAAGGGGGTAGATTTTGATTAGATATCAGGAAGAAATTCTTAACTCAGAGGGAGGTGAGGCCCTGGTCCAGGCTGCCCAGAGCAGCTGGGGGTGCCCCATCCCTGGGGGTGTTCAAGGTCAGGCTGGGTGGGCCCCGGGCAGCCTGATCCAGTGGAGGTGTCCCTGCCCACGGCAGGGGGTTGGAACTGGATGATCTTCAAAGGTCCCTTCCATCCCAAACTGTTCTGTGATTCTATGATTCTATTTATTTTCATTGCTCTGGTTAGAATATAGTGCACCGAATTTTTTGTTTTAGGTTTGAGATGGCAGCTAAGCTATTTTCTTCTGTATACGAGTGCGGATTTGAATTCTCTTGTCAGTTACTGTCTGATATTTTGTGAATAATTTGTGAAAAAAAGACTTTTTTTTTTTTTTTGTCTTCATTCTTTTTTCTTTGGGGCTCTTTAGGGCTGTTGTTGAAAAATACCTGCTTGAAAAGTCTCGTCTGGTTTCTCAAGAAAAAGATGAAAGGTAAGAGATTGGTACAGCTAGGACAGTCATCATATGAGAGTTAAAAAGCATTTAAAAATATAGAATAAAAGAGAAAACATTATATTTTCATGGAAGAGAAATGTATTTGACTCTTTTTATTGGTAGGAACTACCATGTCTTTTATTATTTGCTACTTGGAGTCAATGAAGAAGAGCGTAAGGAATTTCACCTCAAACAACCTGAAGATTATTTCTACCTCAATCAGGTAATCTGTGACAAGGATTTACAAACGCATTGACAATTGTTGTCTGTCTAATGTTGTGCCGAAGATCAGAGAAAGCAGACCAGATCATACATGTATTCTTGTGATGTTTGGGCTTCTTTCTTTGCATTGAAGTCAGGGTCGGTCTTTCTTCACAGCATAACTTGAAAATTGAAGATGGGGAAGATCTCCGGCATGACTTCGAAAGATTAAAGCAAGCGATGGAGATGGTTGGATTTCTTTCAGCAACAAGAAACCAGTAAGTGGAACTTCTCAGCCTTTCTTACCGACAGGTCATGTTCACGGATTGTAATAAACTATGTGCATGTTGGGAGCACGTTTAATCCAGTAGGAATCACGGAGAGCTGAGTATTTGTGAGTGCTTAGGGACAAATCCTTGAAAAAAGATTGTCTGTTAACCTGTTATAATGAACTTCTGCTCAGAAGAAAAATTCTTATTAAATGATTTTTTCTTTCTTAGGATTTTTTCAGTACTTTCGGCTATTCTTTACTTGGGCAACGTTACATACAGGAAGAAAGCTACAGGTCGTGATGAAGGACTGGAAGTGGGACCTCCTGAAGTGCTGGACATTCTTTCCCAACTGTTGAAAGTAGAGTATTTCTTTCTAGCTCTTGTGTTTGGAACACCTTTTTGTCATGCTCTGCCTCAGTGTTTTACATGAATATGTTGTGACCCAGTGTGCCACGTCTATATCTGGTTTGTGGTACTTCCACAATACTGTGGGAGGGGGAATGAATGAAAGGGGTGAAATTATTGGGGTGAGAGATGGAATGTAGCCCATAGAGTGGAAGTAGATTCTGTTCGCTCACTCATCAGAGTGGAGCAGGAATAAATTTACTGGGGATGCGTGCTTTGCCTCCATGTGGGAAGATTTCAGTGAAACTAAGCTGAGAATGATTTAAAGGAATTGACGTTGCAAAGCTATTGATGTAGCTGTTCTCAAAGCGCTTGGGCTTCTCTGAGGAAATTGTAATCTCCATTGTCGCCATCCAGCACTCCCGCTGGCGAGTTCTAGGATGGCAGTAACTTTTGGTCTTGCTTGTTTTGAAGGTCAAACGCGAAATTCTAGTGGAAGTGCTAACAAAAAGAAAAACGGTGACTGCTAATGATAAGCTTATTTTGCCATACAGTCTCAACGAGGTAAGTAAAAGAATGCTAATAGAATTATTTTAAATAGCTGAAACTTGGTTCCTTTGGCTACAAAAAAAAAGCTGATGTACACTTTCACATTTGGTGAGGGATGTTTGGAACATTCAAAGTTAGCGTTAAAAGATTGTTTTTTATTTGTCTGTGGTAGGTTCATAACCTTTGAGTGACACTGGTCTGAAATAGAAATGCTTTTTTTAAACAACGTTACTGACCTTGTTTCATCTGCAGGCAATAACAGCTCGTGATTCAATGGCAAAGTCCTTGTACAGTGCTCTGTTTGATTGGATTGTTCTGCGGATTAACCACGCGCTCCTTAACAAGAAGGACATGGAGGAATCTGTTACAGTAGGTGTCCCCCAACAGCAGGCAGCTCTGTATGTAGAGCTGTAAGAGACTGCTGTAGATGCCATGTTCAGATATCTGAGATAATCCTAGATTCATCTGAAGTCTCTAGTAAATTTCTTTGTAGCATTTGCCTGTCTCTGTTTTCATGACAGATATAACTGCTAAATGCTCAAAATCTATTGATCTAGTCAGAACTCCTGTGATGGTTAGCTGTTGTGGGAGATTGTATGTCAGATTGCTTAACTAGCTTTCCACATCTTCTTCCTTTAGTGTTTGTCGATTGGTGTCCTGGATATTTTTGGGTTTGAAGACTTTGAAAACAACAGTTTTGAGCAGTTCTGCATAAATTATGCAAATGAGCAGCTTCAGTATTATTTCAATCAGCATATTTTCAAACTGGAACAGGTAAGAAATTAGTTACTGAAACCAAAGCTTGGCTCATTTGTTACACAAACTGTTCTGCAAAACCTGGTAGTATAATTTTTATAATCGGTTGAGTATATTTCCAGAAATGTTAGTGTTTTAACTTTTGTTTTAATATTGCTTTTTATGATATTGTTTGAAGGTTGCAGCTTTGCTGTGCCTAGTACTCTGCATATGTTGATGGTAGCTGTGTTTTTCTTCAGAGAGCAAGCAGTTAACTGCAAGAAATGAAAAAAGACATTCAGGCAGCCACAGACACCAGTCAGATAACTGTAAACTTTGAGACTGAAAGTCTGTAGGTGTTTGTTTCAGGTTTTATGTTTGTTTGTTTTTCCTTAAAAAATGGTACACAGTTTCCCTTGTTTTTGTCAGCTGGTAAATGTTTAATAACCAGTTTTTTGTTGCATTTTCCAGCTGACTGCATTCAGGGGCTACAACTATATGTGGTATTGGCAGTAGTTCTAAAATACTGATACTTCTGGCATGTATCAATATACTCATTTGCAGAAGATATCAATCTTGCAGAGCACTTCCAGTGCTGCAAGAGCTTACAGACTGCATTTCTAAACTGAGGGTTGGTGGCTTTTGTGCTTAAGATTTGGTCTTTTTCTGATTTGTGCCACAACATAATTCTCTGGTTGCTCTGAATGAATGAAGTTGTTCTGTAAAACATGGTATTTTTTTCAGCAATATGTAGATAACATTAAACAAGCACTTTAAAGAAAAGAAAATCACCAAATATACAACCTTCATGTGTTAGCATAGCGTTGAGATCTCTGTTTTGTAACTTATGACAGAAGTGGCTGTGCAGGCTAACTGGAGTAAATAGTTGCATTGTTTTCTTTTTCTAATGCTGTTTCTCCAAATGAGCCTAATCCCAGAATGACCCATTTCCTGTATCTCTTGCAGCTTGAGGGACCTCGGGAGGGGGTGGGTAGAGGGGTCTCTATATCTTTTAAAGAAAGACTTTATTGTTTGTGGGAAGTGCTGTTTCAGTTCTGTGATGTGGCATGCACACTGAGCGGTCTGTCAGTAGGTTTAAAGGTTTAATTCCACCTACTTAAATGTAATCTGTTTCTGTCGTCCTCACAGAAACAGTAAGGGAGGTGCTCTTTCTTTTGTCAAATGGAAAACTGATTTCAGTCAATTTTCTCTGGGTTGTCTTTTTTTCTTTAGCAGCTTATCTTTAGCTTGTTCTGTGGTCAGGCAGAGCAGTAAGAAAAGCAGAGGCTTCGGTTCCATGTTTTGATGGGGAAGCTTGTTCTGTCAAGTGTTTGCATTATTGTTTCCACAGAAGAGCTTCATTTGCTCTCATCAAAGAGAGTTCCGAATTCTCTGGACCTAACCGACATACATGGTTTCCCTAGGGAAGTTCTGGTGTTAGTATTGTATAGAGCTTCACTGCTGGTTTTGAAACTTGCGTGACTTCATCTGACAGTGCAGTTTGGAAGTTCTGGAACATCATGTTTAATATTTGTCATTTCTTACAATGCAACAACTATGGAATAGAAAGACAGTCTTAAATTCCTCCAAAATGTCTACCTAGGATTTTAAAAGTAGTGCTGTAGATGTGATGTCTGACTCGATGTTTGTAGACTGCTGATCCCTGGAAAGGTATGACAGGGGAAGGTTTTCACTGTTGTGGCTTTTAAATAGTTCTACCCTAAATAGCTGCCGTTGAGTGACTTGTTTAGGTGGGCCTTTGATCTGACCCAGTACACCTGCTGTTCTGTTCCTATTTATACATCTTCTTTGTTTCTGCTGCCTGAACTAACAAACTCAACTTGTCATTAGCTGTTCCAGGATGTCTTTAAGCATTTAGACCATGCTATGTTAAAGGTCAGGGCACTGTACTGACAAAGAAATTTTCTTGAGCTACACAGGAGGAATATAAGAGTGAGGGGATCACTTGGCACAATATTGACTATACTGATAACGTGGCCTGCATTCACTTAATCAGCAAGAAGCCCACTGGTCTCTTCTATCTTCTGGATGAAGAAAGCAAGTAAGCAATAAATGTCTTCTGGGAAAAAAAAATGCGGCAGGGAGGACGGAAGGATTGTGGAAGGGAACAGAATTACAGCAGAATGTTGTGGGAAGCAAAGGGTCATCGTATGACTGAGCTACAGTCATTTGTTTCTAATGATTCCAGTATGTTAGTGACATTGTGATAAAAAATTAAACCTTGGCTTAAACACATCTGGAAATTTTCACTTTGTATTTTACAATTGAATTATGATTACAGTAAAACGCATCTCTGTGAGCCGTTGGAATAGGAAGTAGCAAATGTGGTAAATAGTTAATGTGGAACTAACTAAGCTTGGCTGGTGAAGTGGGAGGAATCATTGACGTGTGCTTGAAATCTCAGAATGTCCTGCTACATGTGGAACTGTTTGTTTTTTTCTGTCCAGCACTGAAGATTAAAACCAAGTGTGTAAGCAGCTGTTGAAATGTAGAGATCCTAATAAAATACGTACCACGAGGACAATAAATGTTCTGCAGTTCTGTCGTCTTGCATTTCAGTGAACATAGCTGTGTTTGGAGAAAAACAGCTGATCTTTTCTGTTTTTTTTTTTCTAGTTTTCCACATGCCACCAACCAAACTCTACTTGCAAAATTCAAACAGCAGCATGAGGAGAACAAGTTTTTTGTTGGCACCCCAGTAATGGAACCTGCTTTCATCATTCGACACTTTGCCGGAAAAGTTAAATACCAGATAAAAGTAGGTGATACATCAGTTGGCCACAAAAAAAATGAAAAAAAAATCCCTGCCTTTCTGGCAGTTTTGTCAGAGTATAGAAAATTTTCTGGGAAGGGGTGAATCAGATGTTTAATCAGGTGTATTTTAGACTTTCCCCACCTAGACTTGAGAACCCACTGCAGTGAAGATTATTTAGAATAATTACCCTGAATAGTGGTGAACGTCGTGGGTCAAAACACCGTTCTGGGTGATGTCTGTGCACCTGCTTTCCTAAAAGCTTGTGGCTCAACTGTCCTGTTCTGCAGGATTTCAGAGAGAAGAACATGGATTACATGAGACCAGATATCGTCGCTTTACTGCGAAGCAGCGACAGCGCTTATGTGCGGGAGCTGATAGGGATGGACCCCGTGGCTGTGTTCCGCTGGGCCGTGCTGCGTGCAGCTATCCGAGCCATGGCCGTCTTTGCAGAAGCTGGACGCCAGAGAGCACAGAAGACTGCAGGTATGGTACGGAAAAACGTCCTGGAAGTGCGTTCACAGACTTCCCTTCCAATTAGTGTGTTATTGCCAGCAGCCTGTGCTGAGTTTGAAGTCCCATTTGTAAAAGTTCAGGAAGATATTACAAGTTCTAGAATACATGGTCTTCTTTTATCACTGTTGTTGGTCTTCATTGATCTTCCCAAACTTCCTTGAAGTTTCAGATGGGTATCCAGGATGAAATACTAGTTCTGAAAAGCTTTTCTGAGCAGCTGCAGTTTGCTTGGTACTAGTAGGGAGTCTAAGAAACAAAGTGGTCTAGCTTGATAGCTGAAATACTAGAGGAAGACTCCGGGCCCTTGGGTAGATACTCTGCATGTTACAGTTGGTGGATTATTTTTGTCTGTTATGCTTTCATCTTTGTCAAAATTGAATTTCTTGATTATTTCATGGCAGGAGTGGTGCGACAAGGACCCAGAGTTCCCCTTGGAGAGCTCCAGAGATCGAATGCACCAGTAGAAAAAGTTTACCGGTGAGAAACGCATACTTAACCTGTATCAGGGAAAAGGCCTGAACTGCTGGATCACATTTTCATGTATCAAATGTCAACTAGATTCTTCCACAAGGATATCAGGTTTTGTTTTGTCTGGCTTGTTTTGTTTGGCCTTTTGAATTGTATCAAAAAGATACCTGAGCTTCCTTTGTGTAAGACTCAGTGCCACCGAATGCTGGTGACGCCGACTCAGTCCCATTTACCAGAGGGTCTTTGAATTCTCAGTCTGTTTTGTGTGTGTTGCTTTTAGCATTGTGTGTTCCTCTACAGCCAGTCTGTCGCTGAACAGTTCGTAGGAGCGCTCTTGGGTTTTTTCAGCCTTATGCCAATATTAGGGCAAGTCCTTATGGCAGGGCAAGCCCTACAGCAGTGGGCTCCACACATTGCTCTGTATAGGTGTGTTTGCCTTTCTGGTGGATATTTAGGCTTGATACATGTTCCTTTTGCAGCTGCTCAGTGCTTGATTTCTCATTTGATTGTTCTGAGGATTTCGATGTAAATACTTTTGAAGACATCATTTCTTTTTATGAAAACAAGAAGTAAGTAGAAATTGGCCTGGACTTAAATGCCAGGGAGGCACATTCCTGGGCAGATTGACCTTCAGAGCCTGTTCTGTGTATGACTGAAGCCATGAAATATAACACACATCAAGTGATGACTTCATGCTGCTTCATGATTGCGTCATCTGATGCAGTCTGTCATTGGCAGCAGCTAAGAACTAAAGATGCAGTTCAAGCTTGTTCACACTTATCTGCTTCCTTGCAATATCTTAAAACAAAATTCTGGTATTCTAAAAGTGTTCAGAGGTATCAGGAGAAACAAGCAACTGTCTGTAAGCTGTTGCTGCCTCAATGAGCAGCTCAAAAGAGTGATAACGTCTAACAGTCAGAAGTGACTCTTACGCTTCTGTTACTTTTGGTTTGTGCCTCTCTGGAGAGAAAAGAAGGTAAGTTCTGTGTCAAGCCACAATGCTCCACAAGCATGGTGCATGCCTAAAATAATGGAATCTGCCACCATGGAGTCTGTGAATCTGCCGCAAATCAGGGACCATCCCAGGCTTACTTTGAAAAGCTAAACATGTGGATAAGATTGAAATGGAAAGAAAAAATAAATAAAACTGCATTACAGTGAAATCTCAAATATTCCTGTAAAGGCTAGTTTCTGCCTTGCATTACTTGTGGGAGTCTGCTTATGGAGCCTCATTTGAGCAGTCAAATTTATAAATGAATATTTACTGCTTGGTTATAGAGAAGCCTATATCCATCTGAAAAGGCTACTTAGCTTCATAAAGAGGTCCTCTGCACATCCAGTACATCTGGTTACATTCCCCTCTCTGTATTCAGAATTGATTAATCAAATTTACATGAAAAGGTAGAATTAGAGAGTAACTTCATGTGTGACCCTGGTGACTAAATTTTAAGGCACTAACAAATTAGAAAGTTCTGCCTTGGTATCATAATTGTTCATGTTCAGGAAAAAGTAGTCTGGGATTGACCTGCTACTGGAGCACACTTGGTGATGGGATCTCCTGTTTGTTAACTCCTGCTTTCTCCTTCGTGCCCGTGTGTGTGTTTGCCATCTTTGTTTTGCTGTGCATCATTTTAGAGACATGCATGAACAAATCATCGCAAGTATAAGAGGACTTCCATGGCAGGGAGATGATCCCTGCAAGCTGCTTCGGTCGCTCAGTCGGCTTCAACACCGCTCCCACTTCATGTGAGTTCTGGTGCTCTAGGTATTGCTTTGAAAGTGCAACAATAACCAAGCAGTTAATTCTAACCCACAAAATATATACATGTCCCAAGTTTGTGTTCTGCAAGGCCAAGCAGCAGTTAAGAATAATTTTTTTCTGAAGATAAAAGGTGACAGAATGTTTTGTTGCTTCCTTTGCAGAAGCTGACAGTTAAGCCTGCTTTTTATACGAACTTGTGTTAAATCTTGAGTATGTCAAATGAGTTTGTTGTGAAGCTTTTGATAATTAAACCTCTCACGAGTTAAAACTGATAGTGTCCTGAAACTCAGGATGTCAGTGCTATGATTGTTCCTGGGTTAAGGCTCTTTACCTGTGTGCAGCTATGCATGTGTAAGGAAATCCATCTGTGGTGAGTTGTACAATAACTGAATGTCAGCTAGTTGGCATGGAGTTGGAACATGCCTTGAATCACAGGGCTAAATGCTTGGAATTAGGAGGATTTGAAGTACAGCTTTGGTTCTGACAGCTTCGTGTTCTAGTTCAGTGTCTGTGGATGGGATTTATGCCTGAGGTTTGTGTGCTGCCTCAGGAGGTTCTGGGGATGATCTCAGATGTACCAGAATTCATAAATCGAGTGCTTGAGTATGTGCTGTTCTTCTATTAACAGTCAAGCGCTCTTCCAGGGCTTGTGGCACAAGCAGCGGTAACTTCGGAATGAAGTATTCGTTCTTGGTTGTGCCTTAGCATTCAGTGTTCAGTGACTGTAGTTAACAGTATAGAATAACTTGCACAAAAATAGTCTATGCACAGTGCAGTTTTTAATAACTTTAGAGACTGTTTCACTTTTGAAAGCTTCCAATACCTACAGTTAATTAAAAAAAAAAAAAAATTGTTGCGAAGCAGTTTGCCTTTCTTGCATTAATCACCTCTAAGAGGCTCTGTGCATGAACGCATCCCGACATTGGGCTCATCTTCTTCTTTCATCTTGCCTCATACATTGCACCAATTCATGGCTTGCTGGAATAACCAAAAATCATGTATTTTTTTTCATAATGATCTTCAATATTTTAACAGGAAAAGTAGAGGTGTCAAACAAAAGCAGATCATCCCTAAGGTAAGGTTATTCAATAAACTTAAATTTCTCCTTTGTGGTTTTTCACAGTATGAATGTTCATCTTGCTTGACAGAGCTCACTTCAGAAAATATGCTTTCATGATGTAGGGAAGTTGTATCATTTATCTTTTAAAGCTTCCCTTTTGACAGTCAGAAGGGTAGGTAAATAGTGACCTTTATAGGAAGATCTGAACAGAAAAAAATAAGTGAATTTTCATGTTTAGTTAGACTAGAGATGCCATACATACATAAAGCCATTTTCTAATCCAAGTCATGGAAGGCAAACATGTAAATTATGTACCTCACCTTTTTACTCTTTGGCTAGGGCAATGAAAATGTTTTGATCTAAGATGACTGTCTGGAACAAATAGTTTTGGAGTGTAACATCATTCTGTGTGGAGCTAAACAGCTTCATTCAGCAGCAAGTTTGTCTTATTTTGGTGCAGACTTGCACTTAATGTTCCTTATGAAAACTTTCTTCTAGAACTTGCTGGATTCCAAATCTCTGAAGCTCATAGTAAGCATGACTCTGCATGATCGAACTACAAAATCCCTCTTACACTTGCACAAAAAGAAGAAGCCCCCTAGCATAAGCGCGCAGTTCCAGGTGGGTGGCTGATGCGGTTCGTGCTTCTGGGTGCCCTCTGGCCTCGTGAGAATAGACCTTCCTGGCAGCCTAGGCTGATCTTACTTGAAAAATAACATGGTTTTTACTCTGGGGGTTTGAAGTAGGCTTTGTTACTTTACCCAGGTTAGACTGCAATTAGTTATCCATGTGCTCTGAAATGCGTTAGTTCTCTGTGCAGTCAGCCTCATCCTTGTTTGCAGATCTATTGCTGCTGGAACAGGATAAGCATACTCCACTTTGCATTATCCTGAGAAAAGGTAAAAACAAGAACAGGGATCTGCTGTGCAGGGTGAAAGAACTTCCATATTGCATGAATTAGGGTTTGTATAGCCATCAGGCCTGAAAGAACCTTATTTCTGGGGAAGGGGCTGTACTGCTGTCAAACACAACTCAAAATGCTGATATCTGGAGAAAAAACATGTTTCTGGATATTTCATTTCAGACTTCACTTAATAAATTACTGGAGACACTGGGGAAAGCTGAGCCATTCTTCATCCGTTGTATCCGCTCCAACGCTGAGAAGGTAAAACTGCCTGAGAACTGAGCTGGCGTGAGTGCTGCGGGCGTAGGTCTTGTAGCCCTGTGATATGTCCCTGGGCTTATTCACTGGCATTTTGTGTAGAGGTGGAAGGTGGCCAGGATGTGCTTTTTCTACTGAAAGATGTTGGACTCTTCAGGCAATTCTTAGCTGTTAACTTCTGATCTTTTTCAGAAAGAGATGCTTTTTGATGAAAACTTGGTGCTTCAGCAGTTAAGGTACACTGGCATGCTTGAAACCGTGCGAATCAGAAGATCTGGCTATAGTGCCAAGTATACATTCCAGGTGTGTGAAGAACTGGAAGTGGATTGTGCTTTCAGAAATATCTGCCGCTGTTGGAAAGACACGCGCTAGAGTCTTTTGTGTCTCTGTTCATGTGAAGTTCATGACCACTTGGGATAACTGTGAAAGGTCGCTGTCGTTCTGACAGAGCCTGCGCGCTGACAAGCTGTGAACTGTTGTACGAGTCAGCTGCCAGGACGTTGTTGTACTTGTGTGAAGGAGAGCACTCCGAGTGCTGTGCTGCAAGTGTGAGCACCCAGTGCTTCCAGGTTGTCTCCATCTGTTAGTTTCCTGTAGAGTGCTTCGTGGTTTTACAGATCGTGTAGAGGTGACCTATACTTCTAGTTGGAGGCTGCAGGAAGCTTGCATTTTACAAAATGGAGAAAATACCTCGATTTGGAGTGAGAAAGAAGTACTGTCATATTCCTGTAGCTCAGGTGTCTTAGCTTAGTTTTGGAAATCTACTTGAAACTCTAAACTTGTGAATTGTCTTCTAACTTTGATGTTTTGCTGTCTCTGCTTTTCACAGGAATTCATAGATCAGTTTCAGGTGCTACTTCCCAAAAACGCCAAAGCCTCTAAGGAAGACATTTTTGCTTATTTGAATAAACTAAAGCTGGATAAAAACAACTGTCAAATAGGGAAAAACAAGGTCTGTGAAACTTTCTATAAGCAAAAAAGAAACACTCGTACACGCTATTCAGTGCAGTTGACTTACAAGTGTTGCTCTTTTCGGTGATTCATGTTTTTAAATAATCTGTTTCTGTGTTGTAAGTGTCAACACAGGTGTTGGTAGTTGTCTCATTATTGATGCTGACCTGCCTTCCTGCAGTACAGTACAATTCCTCATTGTGAGGGTAGTGTTTTGGAGAAATCATTGCTATTGGTATTTGTCAAAAAGGTTGATGTTCTCATTTTAGGATGGTTCTATAATTTGAATACTGTAAGCAGAGAGATGTATTTTAAAATCGTAATATTGAAATTTGGTAAAACAAAAATACTTTTGCTTTTTTGGAGTGCTAGTTGCTGTCAGCTGCTACAGTATGCTTCAGTAATAAATCATTTCCATTTTTTAGCTTGTGGAGATGCCCTAGTGCTGGCTGAACTGTTTGTTGACAAACTTCTCTTTAACTGAGCAGGTTTTTATGAAAGAGGCTGAACGGCAAATACTACAGGAGACACTACACAAAGAAGTGATCAGGAAAATCATCCTCCTTCAGAGCTGGCTCAGGATGGTTTTAGAAAGGAGACGCTTTCTCCGAACACGGCAAGCAGCCATTGTTTTACAGGTATCGTTGAAAACTGGCAATCTATTTTTCCTAAAAACAAATAACCTCCCACCCAAAGTAACACTCCCCACCTTGCAGTGCTCGTGCCTCACTTCAGAAGTTTCCCTTAGGCTTGCTGGCGTTCCCGCTGTGTTCGGAGGGCCCTGCAGAGGAATAACGCCGCCGTTTATATTCAGTCAGCATGGCGAAGGTACAGGGAGCAGAAACGCTACCTTCAGCAGAAGAGGAGAATTTGTCTTGTGCAAGCCATGGTCAGAGGACACCTTCAGCGTAAGAGGTAAAGGAAGAGGGGCAGTATGACAGGAAAACATGCATTTTAACCACTTCGCTGCTTTACTGCATCTCCCAGCCCAGTTGTGTGAGACTTGACTTTGTAAACAGCTGGAGACAGTTATTTCCACGTGGTCCTGCAGCCAGTATCAAGTGGCTACTGGTATGTGGAAGCTGGTTAAGCCCTTAGTACTTAGTACGTGAGCATTATTCAGCTGAGCTGCATTGCTGCATCCCAGTGCTAGTAACCAGTCCCCTATGCAGTCATGCTGGGACCGTATGTGTATTTCACTGAGTCTGTATTGTTATTTAAGCCGTGTTTAAACTGGTAGGTATTTTTCATGACCGCAGTGCAATAAGTATACATGTATTTTCATCTTAACAGATTTCAGAAAATGGCTATAGAAAAGCAGAAAGCTGAAGAAGAGCAGAAAGAAACGCAGGAAGCTCAAAACGAAGAGAATGATACAAGCAAGGATGAGCACAATGAACCAGGAACAGATCAGTTGCCTGTGAAGCATGAGTCAGGGCTGGATCAAGCTGTTGGGGCGAAAGATGAAACTCCAAATGAGCAAGCTGAAAACCTGAGCTCATCTGAAAAAGCCACATTACCTCAGAAGAATGTGGCGGAGGGCTCTGAGAAAGTCACAAGCAGGGAGAAACGTGAATCTCGCCGGCAGAGGGGGCTGGAACATAATGAGTTACAAAATAAGCATGTCCTGTTTTTCTTTGAAGGAGCACCTTTACTGTGCCATGAGGAACAAGCCTCTTCTGAAGAGGTCCTGGAAAATGTTCCAGAGCCAAAAACATCTACAGAACAAGATGCTGTCCTTCAAGGAAGCTCCGAGGAAGAAAAAAATGCAAATGACAAAAAAAACATTTTAGACACACCGCCATTAAGTGAGACAAAAGAAAGTAGTTACATTCCTGAGCAACCACCTCCTTCAGAAGTGGAAAGAGTAGAGAAGACTGATAGAGTGGAAACACAAGGGAACCAAAATAACCGGTTAAAAGCCAGCCAAAGCTGTCCTGAAAGGCCGACAGATCTTGCACTGAATCTTGAAAATAAGCTGTCTGTTTCTGGGAGCTTTCGATCTCCAGGTGAATGCTGGGCAGATAAAAACAAGCATCCTGCTCAGAAGGCAAGCAAAGATCTGGAGAGTCCTACTTCTTCCCAAATCCAGAGATACGTGGATGACCCAGGGAAACTAAAGTATAAGAGAGAAAAGTGGAAAGGAAAGAGACAGTCTGATGCTGGTCAGAACGATGTGCTGAGCCAGTCTTTGGATGGAAGAACACGTGCGGATCAGTCTCCTCAGGATCACCTGCAGTAAGAGCAGTTTCCTAGTTATGTGATTTTTTAGAAAACAGCTGCCTAATATTTCAGGATAGCTGGAGAACTCCTAATGATCCAGTACATCCGTCTGCGGAAGAAAACAGAGCAGTGAACAAGTGCTGCTTTTTCTTGCTTTTTAGTCCTCAGTTCCACAGTTGAGTCTGTACAGACAGGATGTTTTCAGAAGCCAACAAAACACAGAAAGCCTGCCTTGACAAACTGAGATGGTTAGGGGTTCAGCTGAAGTAGTGTCTGGAGTTTGTTTACGTATCTGTTTTGTCCATTAGAAACAAGGCTTTAGGGACTGAGTTGGCAAGCATCACCCCATCACTTCTCTATCTATGTATGAAATCTGACATCCCCCCCCTTTTTTTTTTTTTTTTTTTTTTTTTTTTTTACTTCTCAAGTTTATTTTTATTTTAAAATGAGTTGCAAAAGTTTGAGGATTCTCTACTGGATGTAACATTGATGTATGGATTATTTAAAAGATGCTAAGTATTAACAGGACACAGGCCTCAATAAAATGCATATTCTGAAACTAATTCTGTAACATTGCAGAAAGAAGGGGACTTCATCTTCATTAAATGATCTCTCAACACTGGCTCAGTCTGTTGCCATGAATCAGGTACTGTTACTGTTGTGCAGAGTTGTATTCCATTATCCTCATTTATAACGTCTGAAGACGTGTGAATGATTGGCTGTAGCATGTTCTCTATGTCTGTGTTCCTTTCCCATTGACATTTAGCCTGATATCTATGTAAAAGAATTTCACTTGCAAATTGGAAACTTAATTTTTAGCAAGTGGACTCTTGATCAAAGAATTAATATATTTGGTTTTCGTTTTAGTAATCTAGTATCTATTAGCTGAAGTGTTTTGTCTTGATGAGGCAAACCTTTTCACCATTCTAGTTTTTGACACCATTTAGAGAATCTCTTACAATCACTTTGTAGTTTTTTGACTTCCTTCTTCTCTCTACTGTAGCAATCACCAGATACAATAGAAGAAGAAAAAAGCAACAAGAAATATCTTCTGCAAAAGAAGCCTGGTGACCTCTTACCTACCTTGGATTCGGTTGTTCCCATGCAGCCAGCAAGTCAGCAAATAGATGCCAAGTACGTACTCTTCGTGCGACTGTGGGCTGTCTCTAGGAAAATGGGAAAAAAAAGACTTTCCCCTTGGTACTTGAGTTGGACATCTTGAGAGCATGACTGTGGAGAAACTTGTGTTGACATCAGCTATGTGAGTGGCTGCGTTGCTGGCTTGGTCTCTTCATGTTGACCTGAGTGTGATATCTGACCCTGTTGAGGAACAGATTCTCTGTTTCTTGCGTAACACTTGCCGTTGAACCTGTTCTTTTTGACTGAAGAAGTGGTAGAAGCTGAGATCAAAGGTCCATGTAGTGTGCCGTCATCCTGACTTAGGAATGAGGCAGCAAGGAAAAAGCTTAAGAACACAGTAAGCATATCTTGGTGTCCCAGCTCCTGGCATTCTGTGACACAGGGACTTCTGAGCCAGAAGTGGTGTCCTGGACAGGAAATTTGTTGTCTCTGTATGTTGAAAGCAGTGCTCTGGTAAATATCATAATGTCCAGGTGTGCTTTCACACTGTCTTTTCTGGTGCTCAGTTTTTATGCAGGTTGGACACAATAAAAATCCACAGTAGAAGTTATTGCGGACATTATCTGTTGCTTATGAGCCTTTTCATGTAGCAGTTAGCTTCCATGCTGGATGTGACAAACTTGCATCTGCTTCATGTTCAGGTCTGCTTTCAAAAGTCCTTTGCGTAGGCTTTTGGGGAAAAAGCCAGACAAGAAAATCGCAAAGGAGTGTCCTGATGTGATTGATGAAGGTGATGGACTGTCTCTTACTTCCTGTGTCCTGTTTCCAGAAACAGGAGGATCACAGAAGGTTTCCGAAGGTGAGTTTCCGTGGCTCGATGGCAATCTTGCTAGTGCCACTTCTGTAATGCTGGGCATGGGTGCTGAGGAAACATTGCAGAACTCAGTCATCCTGTTTTAGAATACAAATTAATTTCTTTCCCAGCTTCCTCTGGACAGCTGAGTCGTGCCCAGGCAGGGGAGCGCCATGCAAAGGAGAGCAGTAAGGCAAAGAAGAACCGGACTATAAAGATCAGCAAGATCTCAGGTGTGTCTCAGAACTGGCGACCTTCCATGGTCCGCAAGATTGCAAATGCCAATGAACTGAAACATCTTGATGAGTTCCTTCTGAACAAGGTAAAACGCGCTCAGCTGTGATGTAAGTCAAGTCTGTGCTCATTGTTTGTGTGGAACTTTCAAGACTACTTTTCTAGGTGCAAGTTTATATTATTATTTAAATCAAAGGAGAATTTATTTGGTCGCTTGACTGGATTGAGTGTATTATGACCCTTTCTGTTCCTTCCTTCAAGTCTTTGCATGCGTTATATTATGATAAATCCAGGTGGCATTGATGTTCTTCATCTGTTTGCAAAGAACTGTGCAGGAAAAGTTGTCTTAAAAAAAAAAAAAAAAAAAGACTTTTAAGGAAGTGCAGTGTTCTGTACTGCCTATTTTTATCATCACAGTGCTTGAGGAAATGTGTTGCTTTAGGTAATGGGAATGGTCATGGATGACTCAGGCTAGTAACTGAAACTAAACACTGGTTGGATTTTCTTTTAAAGAAACTTGATGCAGATGTATTTGTGTTTTAGATCAATGACTTGCGCTCCCAGAAGTCTGGTGTTGAGTGTTTGTTTTTTGAAGCCACAGAGAAGTTTAGGGGAAATATCAAGACCATGTACTCTGCTCCTGTAAGTAGTAAATCTCAATAAAGAAAAAATTCATGTGTAATAAATGAATCAAACAAGCTGTTTAAATGTTTGACCTACAGCTCTTTAACAAAGCAAGTCAGCAGTTCTTAGCACACAATTCAGAGCTGAATATTAAACTTGATAAAACATGTTTCAGTTCTGATCTAGTCTTAAGCAGACTGTTTTGCTTCCCTTTTCTCATTCATTCAGCTGTAACTTACTTCTAGAAATGCCTGGATTTTGCTGTCTTCAGCCTCTTCAGGTTGCAGTGTTTAACTACCAAAGAGAGTTGCCAACACTTCGTCCAATATTGTTCTGACTCAGCCTTGGCTCAGCCAAGTGCCCTTCTACAGTGTAGTAGAGAAGTGTGCTGACTGGTTTCTCTCATGAGCTGTTACATTTTACTTTAATCACAAGCAGGCTTTCTCACCTCTGAACATGAACACTTAAAAATCTGTATTCTGTACCAATTGTATCCAAAAGACTACCTTCTCAATAGTACTTTTTCCCCCTCTCCAGAATGGACAAATCCATGTTGGCTACAAAGATCTGGTGGAAAATTACCAGCTCCTCGTTACAAATCTGGCCAAAAAAGGGGAAGAGAAAGAAGTCAAGCTGGTTTTGAATCTTTTCCAATCCCTTCTAGATGAGTTCATCAGAGGATATACAAAAAAAGAGGAATCTGAACAGCCCAAGGTATAAAACCTACTCTGCTACTGACTCGTGGGATGTCTTAAACAATTTTACTCCCCTAGGATAAGGAACCTGTGTTACCTCAGAAAGCTTTTAAATGGCATCATCCTTCATTATTTGGGAAATACTTTCCACACACAAATCACACACATAACAAATTTTGAATGTTGATACACCAGTATGGAACTGCTCATTGTTTAACTTGCTCTTAATATTCTCAGAATCTTAAAACAGTTGTGTGTGGTGTTTGGTGAAAAGAGTTCTCTGAAGGTTTTGGAGTTTAAATTGCTTTGCTATCAGGCAGTGAGTTCAGCTGGTTTTTAGGAAGTTCACAGTCAGCGTGAGCTCAGGCAAGCCTCATGCAAGTTGCAGCTGCAGTGGAGGTGAAGTCTGGTAGACTGAACAGGGAAAAAAGGGAGTGGAATTTCTGGAGTTTGAAGGCTAATGCCAGTTCTGTACTTCACTGCAGCTAACCAAAGCCCAGAAGAAGAAGCGAAAACAAGATCGTGCGGTAAGTACTTTTCTTTATTGCAGTATTCTGAGTCCTCAACTGTACTGCGAGAACACAGAGAAAACACTCTTTAGTGAGCAGGATTTTTGTACTGAAAATGTGTTTTATTTTGCTTGCTATATCACTTACCTCTTATGTGAAGGGATGACACAATATAAAAAAAGTAAAAAATCTAAAATAGAGTGTGTAGGATTTCCTTATTGTTGTTTTTTTTTGCTTTGTNGAAGAACACAACGGTCATGTATTCACCAACTACCAAGTGAGCATTCGGCAGTCGTGTGAGCACTGCTCGTCCTACATCTGGCCCATGGAGAAGGCCTGTCTCTGCAGTGGTGAGTGAGAACATCTCATTCTTGCCACTAGCTCACAAAATCAGTGGCCTCAAATTGCACCAGCTGAGGTTTAGATTGGATACTGGAGAGAATTTCTTCACGAACAGGATGGTCTAGCATTGGAGTGTGTTGCCCGAGAAGGTGGTGGGGTTCCCATTTCCAGAGGCACTCAGGAGCCATGGCTCTGAGGGATGTGGGTTAGTGATGGGTCTTGGCAGGTCAGAGTGCTGGTTGGACCTGATGATCTTATGGGTCTTTTCCAACCTAAATGATTCTATGAAATTGTGCAAATTCCTTGTAACTGTGGCTGGTCCAGGTGGACCTCAGTGAGCAGCACATGCAGGTCATGTAGTAAATGAGTAAGGGAAGGTACTTAGTGTTGTTACAAACAGTTCAAATCGTGATAATTGTTACTCTCTTTAGTCTGCAAGTTGACTTGTCACAAGAAATGCATGTCCAAAATCCAGACCAGCTGTACATCCTGCGGAAAGAAGGTATGAACTGTAGGTCTGGGGTGCCCTATGGAGATACATGCCAAGTGCTTTTTTGCTCAACAAATGAAGAACAGATGTCATAGCACTAAATCAATTTATTTTTCTTGAATTGTTAAGTTCCTGTCTATGTTTGCATATAGTCAAAGCCAGGCCCTGCAACAGTAGAAACAAAACATTCTTCCTACAAGGTGATACTTGGTCTAACGGGGGAACTCCTTTACAGTCTGTGTGCTGCACTGGACAAACTGTTAGAGAAATCCTTTGGTGCACCACAGAGTTTCTTTACTGCTGTAGCTAAGGAAATCTGCCTTATGATCAAAGGCTTATAGACAGCTAGAATAAAACATTCAGCTTTTGTTTTGTGGGCTCAATGCTTAATTTTAACAGGAAACAGTAGAATTTTCTAGCGTGGGAACAAGCATTCACAGTGCTTGACCTGTATCAATTCCAGAATGAACAGGATGCAGAGCCACGTCACTTCGGAGTATGTGTCAGTTCTCTGACCAGTGAGAGAAATTCGGTCCCCATTGTCATGGAGAAGTTGCTGGAATACGTGGAGATGCATGGCCTCTACACAGAAGGCATTTACAGGAAATCAGGATCAGCAAATCGTATGAAGGAGCTGAAACAGTTGCTGCAAGCAGGTCTGGTGATGTTGTGCACCCCTTTTGACTTTCTTGTGTGATGGCAGTTTTCCATCCAGTTCTCTTCTCTCTTGAGCACATCTGCTACTTGTATTTTAAAAACAGCCTTTGGGCAGGCATGTTTTCAAACTGCAATCCAGCTTTGTTGGCTGACAAAAGCTACTCTGTAACACACAAGTGCCTACCGGTGCATTTTTTTCCCAAGTTATCACCCAGTTGCACATTGTGTGCATCAAAGGAATGAACTGCTGAACTGCATTAGATAAAAACATTTCTTTTCAGATCCAAACTCGGTGAAACTGGAGAATTACCCTATTCACACTATTACGGGGATCCTTAAGCAATGGCTGCGGGAGTTGCCAGACCCACTGATGACATCCGCACAGTACAATGATTTTCTCCGTGCTGTAGGTAGGCTATAGAAATGCTTGAAGCAGTGATTTTTTTTTTTTTAATCCCATTATTTACTTGGAGAAGAATTTTTAAGATGCTCATATTGGGTAAACAGCTTCCTTCCTCCTGCTTACATGACCTCTTGCTTCAGAATTCCTTTTTTATGGAGCAGAATGGCTAGCGATACAACTACCCTTTCTGAGAACAGCAGGCGTGTGAGTAGGCTTTCCTTCATACAGGTTTTTTCTTCTCCTTGATGTTCTGGACTACATCTAGATATCTAGGTAGCTCAGATCTCCTTGATTCATTAACTTCAGTGGCAGTAAGGCACCTCAAATATTACTGGCGATCTTGATGCACCATTTGATAGTTGCTAACCACAGCATCTGAAAAGGCAGGGAAATGGCAGTGCCATCAGGGTATCTGAACACCTCTAGGAAATCTGTCTGTTACAGACTGTTTGAGACAATGTCAGAAGGTGCTTGGCCCCTTTCCACTAGCATTGTGCAGCAGTTACAGTCTTGTGCTTTCTCCCCTTGTGCAGAACTACCAGAAAAACAGGAGCAGCTTTGTGCCATTTACAGTGTCCTTGAGCAACTTCCACAAGCAAATCATAATACCTTGGAACGACTCATCTTCCATCTAGTCAAGTAAGGAGTTCTAATTGTTCAGCTGGAGACAAACTCCATGTAAAGCTTCTTTGAAGCTTTCCAAAAACTTAGACCCCATGAGCGTCAGCATAGGGATTGTGTTGCTGGTTTGGAAATAAAAGAATTGATGTTGGTAGTTGTGCTTAAAACAGACACATGCTTACTTCTGCCATCTGGCGTGTTTGTATCAAATCAGGTAAGAACAGCCTTGAAGACAATGTAGGTCAAAAAGACTTTGTGAGTTTTTTCTGAACAGCAGGGTTCGTGTGGCATACTACAGTATGCACAGCTAAATGGTGAACTGTGGAAGCATAATTGGTGGGGACTGCGTCGGGATTGTAAACACAGACGCTAGTCTTGGGAGCAGAGATAAATGATACTGATAAAGGGGCTGCTTTCATCCAAGGAACCTGAAGTTCCTGAGTGACCCCCTAAACATAGGGAAAAGTGATTTTTAAAGAGGAGGCACTGAAAGACCAGCCAGTTTTTGCTCTGCTACCAAACTGGCTTAACCTTGGGTGGCTTTCTGTTCCTTTTTCTGATTCACAAAACCTGTACTTAGCAGGTATGAAATCCATTCTAAAACACTCCTTTGCACTGTTGTACATATACCTCAGGGGCCCCCTGTATTAGGGGGACCTCTGGCAAAGCTTGATCAGATTGCTTATATTCCAGCAAGGTTCAATTGTAATTTTTTTTCTTTGTTCTAAACATTGAATTTCAGAGTGGCTTTGATAGAAGATGTCAACCGTATGTCACCCAATGCCTTGGCCATTGTGTTTGCTCCATGTCTCTTGCGTTGTCCTGACACCTCTGACCCTTTAACCAGCATGAAGGATGTTTCAAAAACCACCATGTAAGTTTTAGCAGTCTGCTGCAGAGTAGTCCTTCCAAACATGGTGGAAGGTGCGTGCTGCCACCTGCATTCGTTACGACCTTACTCATGTCAAGCTGAGAGACTGAGGACTGGGAGCCGAATACTGGCCCTGCTAGTTCTGACGATTTGTAAGCCCTTGTCTGAGTCCTTCCTGCTGTCTCAAGTTTACAAAGCATAAAATAGGGTATTTCTTTACTTTGATGTGTTTGGCTCAGGTACTTGCCTACTATTATGGATGAGACAACACTTCAGAGTGGTGTAAGTCTTCTAACTGACAAAAGCATGAGGTACTGTAGTTAGTCTTCAGTTTCAAGATCCTTTACTTATATCAGGTACTTGTCAGGAAACATTAAAAAAAAAAATAATAATAATAATAATAAGGCCTTCTAAAGTTAATGATTTATAAGCCTTATAAACTAGATCTGTATTTTACAGCAAGGTAATATTTGGAAGAGGGGATGGGGCGTGTGTGACTGTACACTAATTGTATATATTTTGCTTAGATACAAACCATAATAAACAGTAGGGTATAAAATTGTCTCCTGCCTACATGGAAAAACACCCTGATCATCTTTTTGAGTTGTCCATTGAACTGAAGAAGGCTGTAGCCTTGATTTTCCTTGTTCTCCTCACCTTCTATTAGCTCTGGCTCTCTGAAACCTCCTCACCTTCCTGTCTGCACAGCTGGCCTTACTTCTTCCTCCAATGAAAACAGAGTTTGCAAAATGACAACTTTTTGTAACCTCTTACCCATAGAGCTATAGAGGTGGATAGACAGGTGCAGGATCATCCTGTATCTAGCAGTGTGTACAGCACAGGGGACACAGGCAGAAGAAACAGCAGCAGCCAGCAGCCATGGTAGCAGCTCCCCACTTACTGTTGTGGGTGGGACATGCCGTTGCCTGCAGCTCTGTCCTGTTTGGTTTGCCCGGTTGGACTCTTCGTCCTGTTCCCATGCAGTGCTGGCCCTTGTAAAGCGGGCACTGGGAGAGTCTGACTGCAGACTGCGTGCGTCTGTCAAACCTTCCCAACACAGGAGAGGCGTCTCATCCCGCTGCGATTGTCCCCAGAGCTTCTATAGCAGGGTGCTGCTCAATAAACTTTCCCTTTTGTCCAGGTGTGTAGAGATGCTGATAAAGGAACAGATAAGGAAGTACAAGATAAAAATGGAAGAAATAAATCAGCTGGAAGCAGCTGAGAGCATTGCTGTTCGACGGCTCTCATTGCTTCGGCAGCATACGGTAAGTTTTGAAATAAATTGCAGAACCACACCATTCCGCAGAAGGCGTCCCACTAATTCTTTGTGAGGGGACGTGCTGTCTGTTTTTCCTGTCTATCTCATTCAGTAAGTCAGAGGTAATTTGTGAGATGAGAAGAACAGGGATTTGGACTTGCCCAGAGCTGTAGGTGGGAGATATATATACCACTGTGCTGGAGTCTGTTTGATAAATAAAGGGTGTGGGAGTGTAGGGGTTTGCTCTTGCAGTGGTCTAAATGTATTTCCACCTAATTCAATCAGTAGAATCAAGATTGCAGTCTGCATGGCAAAGGAGTTCCTTCACTGTAGAGATGGGTGGTGGACAAAAATATGCTGTGTTCTACTGTGGCAAATATGCTTCTACTGTTGTTTTTATTGTACTGTTTCAAAAAAGCAAACAACAAAAAGAACGACCTCTTTCTGATCAGAAGTCATACGGTAGTGAATTTGATCTTTATCTCTCTCTAGCTCTGGCCTGTAAAACTTGGGTTTTCTTCCCCTTATGAGGGGATGCTGGTATGTACACTGCCTGTGTTCAGCTTGCATGTTTTTGGTTAGTTTCTTTTTTTTATGGTTCATTGCATGACTAAACTTGTGTTGTCATTTGGTTTTAAAAACTCCTTTGAACAATCAAGACTGCATGCATTGGGTGCAGCTTTCCCCCTGACTGCATGCAGTGCTGCCAACCTGTTCTGCCTTGGCTCTGGTATTTTATAGGCATTGGGAGTGAGACTTGTATATAATAATGTTACTTGTAAGTAACTACTGGAATTAAGGTGAGGCTGGTAAATCAAACTGCTGTGCTTCGCAAAAGGTAACAAAACCACAGAAATCACATGAATGAGAAAAAAATACTACCTTTTGGAACACTTGTAAGGCTGACTAACCTGCTTTTCGTCACCCAGAGCCCTTCATTTGTCCTACTCGTTTGTCTTCTACCTTGCAACTAGGAGACAGTCAAGACGTGGGTAACTTCTTATGAATGAGTCGTAAATTTGTCTTGCAGAGTAAAAGCCCGCAGGTCCAAGGGAGTGACAGTGGCAACTCAGAGCTGGACTCGCTGCATGAAGAAGAGGAAGTTTCTGAAGCTGATAACCGAGAGAAGGAGATTCTCATTGATCGCATACAGTCAATAAAAGAAGAAAAGTAAGTCACAGCTTTGAAAACCCTCTATCTGTAGGTCATGCCCTTTGCGGCTGGAGGTAATACCGAGAGCAAAGCAGTGTACTTTTTGTCCAAAATGATCTAGCTAATTGTGTTAGTTATGCCTTTATGAAGATGGCAAGGAAAATATAAAGGACTAGACAAGAAAATACCATGTGAATTATTATTTAATGTCTATATGCAGGAAGGTTTACCTCTGGGATGTGTGTTGCTGAAAGCTGTTTGTATCAGAGACATTCTGTCTAGAGTGCTACAGTCCCTGTTTTGATGTAGGGAAGAGATAACTTATCGGTTACCTGAGCTTGACCAGCGAGGCTCCGATGAGGAGAACGTAGACTCCGAGACTTCAGCAAGCACAGAGAGCCTGCTAGAGGAGAGAACGGGGCGGATGGATACCGAAGGTCAGTATTAAGGTAGTGTGTGATTTTTTTATTCTCCATATTTCACTGCATACAGCCGGGTGACCAGGTGTTACCTGGCTACAATTGCTTGTACCAAGTTACACCGAAAGCATGCATAAAAATGTATTGTTTCTTTAAAGGAATTACATTTTCGGGATTACGCTGCTGTGCTCAGAGCTCCAGTATGCCTGCCAAAGATGCTTGCAAAGTGTCTTCTCTTTTGCAAACCTCTTCAACTTCTTTCTCTGCATCCCTGGCTTCAAGACGCAGATCATCTTTAACACTGTCCAAGATAAAAGTGCCCCGTCGAACTCCAGTGATGCCAACAGCAAATATAAAGCTTCCTCCTGGGATTTTCAAATGTACAGAATCCCAGGACAAGATTTCAGCTAATGAAGACTGTCAGATAGTGGTGAGACGAAGGGAGCAGCCAGCACGGCGAATTGATAAAGTCCACTCTGTGTACGTTGCACAAGGGTCTGCAATGGCCCACGCTCAGGAACTTCTGGATGAATATGAACCAACAGCGAAAGTGAAACGGAGGTTTTCGGACCCCTACTCCCACATTCCCTGTACAGAGAAGTGAAATTCTTCAGCTGTCTGGAGTTTCTGAAGTTGACTGCAGCTTTGGTTTTAACCCTTCGAAGGCTGTGAACTTGTCCGTGTTCCTTTAAGCGGCTGCTCAGGAGGCAGCCTGGGAACGTACAGTACTGTAGGGGTTAAGCCAAGGTTGTTTAAAACAAGTATTCTTCACTTTAAATTAAAACTCTGCAAGGAAGTATGTTGAGTAAAGTTAGATTGAGTAAAATATGTGGATTGAGTGTACGCGGGGAAAAAAGTGTCCCCTGATCCTGCTGCCGTGCCTTTTCCATTTGCCTTACAGTGGACTCTAAGGGGACCAACAGTGAGTTTGGGTCAATGTATGTTGCCTTAATTTTTTATGTTTTTATGACAACTTTCTGTGTGGTTTACAGAACTGTTAATGTTGTAATAGCCTTAACGGAGACCAAAATGTATAAAAATGTTTAATACATTGCACTTTTTAAAACCCGTGCTCATCGATCAGTGTCCTTTTGCCAGCGTTCTGTCTGGTGAAGGCAGGCCCCGCCTGCACTCGCCGCCTTTTTGTCAGCAGCTCCTGCGCTGCTGGGAAGCGCTGAGGGCGCGGTGCCCCGCGGCCAACGTCGGTGCCCTTCCAGCAAACGCACAGCCCGGCCCAGGGCCTGCGCTGTGCCCAGCGGCCTCGGCGCGGGGCTGGGAAATCCCTGCGGGGCCGGGCGCGGTGGTGGGCGCTGCGGGATGGCCCTGAAAT
>VXAV01009645.1:345847-371285 GCA_013399715.1 Alectura lathami
TTGGGGGGGGGGTGGCGGCCCTCGGAGCCCCCCGTCTGGGCCGGCCCCCAGAGGAGCCCACCGTGAGGGGAGGGCTCGAGGTGGGGCTCAGAGCTGGGGGCCCTGCCCTTGGCCGCAGGAGTGCCTGCAGGTCGTCCTTCGGACCACGGGTTTTGGGGCGCTGGGCCCCACGGCGGGGATCTGGGGTCTGCGCTTAAACGGCGTCTTGCAAATCGCGAGCTGGGGTACGGAGGTGTTGAAGTGGAGGTGGCGAACCTGTCGAATCCGTGGCTGAGAGGAGTTTCAGCCTTCTGAGCGTTGTGGTGGGTCACGTTGGAGAAACCTGCTTAAGGAGTTGCATCAGTGAGAGGCTTTCATGGTGGGTGATGGCTGCAGATTTTTTTAACAAAAGGAGCACGTTTCTTTGAAGAGAGCCGACTGGGTGCTCAAACTGTCTGCCCCGTTGTTGCCAGTCCCGCACTCTGCCTGTTAGTTTTCCCACCAGAAAAGGCAACAGCGAGAGAATTAGCTCGAACGCGGGCAGCGCGGCAACGGGCGCTTCTGAAACGCGCGGAGCCGGGCGTGCCGTTAGGGCAGCCTCGTGTTCCCCAGCGATCCGACAAGCCGTGCGCTTCAAAGCCGCCCCGTTTCACCCTCGCATGGAGCTGTCGTGTGAGAAGCCTTAGAAGCGACCCCGGATGGGTTTGTAACCGGGGAGCGTAAGTTATAGCTGGCAAGCGTGTACCAGCCCGCCCGTCGCCAGCGGGAGCGGAGGGGCGGTTGACATATAGCTCTAATAATAAATGCGTGCACGGCTTCAGCCCAGCAGTTACTAATTTGAAAGCATTATTACTGCTACCACGCTGAAGCACTTTATTTCCTTATTTAAAAGCTTATTCTGCTTTTTTCGATTGCAACTGTGAGCATGGTCGTAACCGTTTGGCCTTCGCCGTGTGACTGCATGGCAGGAGAGCAAGCAGTGCAATTTGTGGATGGGGAGCCAGGAGCAATGCACAGGATGTAAAGGAAAATCCGGCGTGGAGTGTGTTTGCATCGTCCATGCAGCGCAAACGCTTTTCAGAGTACCTTGCAGGCTGTTTGGGCGGTGGGGTCCCTGTCTCAAAGGCTTCTGAGCGCCTTTGATGTTTGACTGCACTGGCTGAGGGGGATCAGGTCACGCCGCGCCGTGGGCTGCGAACAGCGCGCGAGCGTGGAGGCCCGCGTCAGCGGCTCGAGGGGTGAGCGCGTGCACGGTAGTTGCATAAGCAAACACGTTGTTCCCTGAGCAACGGGCTAACGAAGCCTGCTCGCTTGGAGATCCTGCGTTCAGCGCTGACGTGCCCCGTGATAACGCAGCTCCCCGGTGACAGCGTTCCCCGAGCTCCGTAATGTCCCCTGTGCCCCGCGTCGTTCTCTTCCCTTCGCCTGTTTCAGACGATGCCGTCGTTCCTCCTGCATCCGCGCAGGGGCTGGGCAAGGGCAGCGAGCGGGCAGCGCGCTGGGTTTTGGTTCCCGTGTAACCAGACGCAGCTTCCTGACGTGGCTCTCGCGCCTGGCTCGCTGGGCGCCTTCAGCCGTGGTGCCGAGGGTGGGATTCACCTCGCCCGGCTTGAGCCGGCTGTCAAACGAGCCACTTACTTTGAGCTCCTCTGTAATTAGTAGAAAGCAAATCAGTGCCGTCGCGGGGGGTTAGGGGACGCTGCCTGCCCTTCTGAACTCTTCACCCACACCCGGCTGCTGCGCTTGTACGCCTCTGCCTGTTGCTGGTGGTGGGAGGTAGAGGTGCAGCCGGGCTCCTTGTGCCCAGGCTAGGAGGGACAAATTCCGCTTTTTATTTCTGCAGTAACGGCCTCTCAAAATCATTGGCTCCTTTGTTAGTAGTTCCAGCTCATGCAGTTGTCTGTGTGCTCGTAAACTCGTTAAGGAGCTGCTCTCCTGTCCCTTCTCAAGCCTGCGTTAATTTTTAATGCCGGGAGCCTCGGTCTGGGACGAAATGTTGCTCCCAGGAGTTTAGAGAGCGCGGGGCTGTGGCAGGGCAGGCCGCGTCCAGCCGCTCTCTCCGGGTGCCTTCTGCCGGACCGCAGCTGCTCCCCCGGCAGCAGTGAGGACCCTGAGACCTGCTCGCGGGGGGTTCTGCACGCCGCCCTGGTGCATCTCCCGTGGGCCTGGCGTGCTGTCGCTCCAGTGCCATCTTTTCCAGTGTCTTTGCACGGAAACAGAGCAGCGCAAGGCTTATTTTCAATTTCTACTTTGATTTGCGTGTGGAGAGCACGGGGGTGCGGTAACCCAGGCTTTGCAGGCCAGGCTGCGAGGCTGCGTGCTCCCGGCGCTGGAGCAGCCTCTGAGGCAGGTTTGCCGTTAGCTGGCACCGCGGCCCTGTGTGCGGACGGGAGCCGGCCGTCGAGCCGCTGTCCGGGTGGGCTGGAGGCCCGGAGCCAGGGTCGCTTCCTGGAGTCCTCCACTGCTCAGATCTGAACGACTGGGGCAGAAAACCAAAAGTTTAAAAATGAACACTTCACTGCTGAATGTTAAACCATTTTCTGCTTATCAAACCTTTGCTACAGCAGCCTAGAGGCTGTCGCGGCCCTTTCTGCTGGCCTGTCGCCGAGCGGGGTGCTCTCAAGTCGTCGTTATCCCAAGGAGCACCTAAACGCCGTTTCCAGTCCCCTAACGCTGCTTGTGCAGGTCAGCGTCGTACAGAATCGCCAAGGTTTTGGCTGAGTCGGTGTGTGCAAATTTTCTGAAGCAGTTCATGTATTCAAGTAGGCCGTGAAAACCGTAGAACGCGGCGTCAACTGGCGGCCGTCTGAAAGGGCTGGCGACCCTGCTGTGAAAGCCTGCTTTATCCTGGTCTCGACTGATAAAGAGCCGGAGCTCCGCAGCGGTGAATCACCGAGGGTTGGTGTCCCCTGGTTTACTCTAAGCAAGGCTTGGGCTCCAGCTGCTCCCCGGCCGGGCCGTGTCCGCGCGGAACCGCTGCCCTCGGAGCGGTGCCTTCATTCAGCGCTGAAGGCTGTTACCAAACTCGTTTGTTCAAGAGGCTTGGCAGCCTGGGATTTCGTTGCTTGTTTGTTTTTAGAACACGTGCCCTCCAACTTTTTTTTTTTTTTTTTTTTTGGGGGGGCTGATGAAAATTGCTTAATTTTTTTTTTTTTTTTTTTTAAGTTACTTTATTCTCGGTGACCGGGGATGGAGGAGCATTTCCTCTCTGGCAGCGCAGTGCTGTACTGCTGGACACAGAGCCCGTTCTGCTGGAATTCAGGAATATGTGTTCTGTGGGGGTGCTGCCAGGAGTCTGAGCAGGAATAACTTTGGGCCTACGGCTAGGGAACCAGTTTGGGGTTGTTATTTTGCTGAAAGCTGATTTCTGCCTTTCTGAAACCGGGCTGTCTGTCCTGTAAGCGACTCCTCCGCTTTGCTCTCCCGGTCAGACCCGACCAGCCCTCGAGCTGCATCGCTGGCTGCTTCCCCCGGCCCCGCAGAAATGCTGCTGAGAGAAGCTGTGGAAAACCTCGCATCACTTTGCCTAAAACTGCTCCTTGTTGCCTTGGTAACAATAAATTTATGGGTGCTTTGGCAGCTGCTGTGTGAACAGAACGTGCAGACTGCTGAGCAGGATCCGAAAGCAGGAGATGGAGGACCCTACCACGGGAAAGCAGATCTTGCTTCTCGTAGTCGTAGCTCCTTATCCTTCTCCTTGATAATGAAAAATATTCTTAAATGTATTTTTCTCTAAACACGGAGAAGCCTGGCTAGAGCCTTTTAATCTTTGCAGGTTTGCTGTCATAGCAGCCTTTTATGCAATTGCTTGTTTCCGAAGCAAACCTGTGATTTGATCTGAGTTCCCTGCACGTCCCCGTGCCGTCGCCGCCTGCTCGGGGCCTCGTGCAGGAGCCCTGGTGCCGGAGCCCCGCGGTTCGTTGGCAGCGGCCTTGCCGTTGCTCAGGGTTGAAAGCAGCAGAGTCCGAGCCGCTCGGGTCGCGTCCTGCTCTGCTGGGGCGTGAGGCGTCTCCTGCCTGCCCTGAGCTGGCAGCGCTGCCCGCGGATAGCGCTCTCTTGGAGGAGGCTCCTCTCCGGAGGAGGTGGGAGCATCCCGGAGCTGCTTCCTGGCTGCTTGGGAAGGGCCAGTAGGAAATAACTGGGGAGAGGTCCCCGTGCCTTCTCTCTTTCCCAGTCTGCATGTGGCTGGAAATGGTTTTGTTCTGCTCCAGATCTCCTTAGGCTGGCTGAAGCGTTTCCCCCTGGCACCGGTGGTCAGCAGCGATGCTGCTCCTCTTTCCTGAGCGCCCGCCGGAGGCTGCAGCGCAGTCAGCGCAGCCGACAGCTCCTCGGCGCGGGCCGTTTGCTCTCAAGTGCTCTGCTTTTAGTTGTTGCTAAAAAAGCCGTCAGCCTGGTTACGCTGACAGAACCTCGTCTAGGTTTTTCCTCCTGCCTCCTCCCTCCGTGCCTGGCAGGCTGCTTGCTCCTGGGCTGGAGGCCGGCGGGTGTCAGCAGACCACGCGCTGCGGCGAAGCTTTTGGCTCTTGCAGAAGGACCCCGTGGTGGGGCCCGTGCACCCCCTGCCTTGGGGACGCTGCCCCAGGGCAACGCGGGGACACGCCGCCCTGGGCTGAGGCTGTCCCGTCCCAGCTCTGCTGCCCGCGGCCGGGGTGTGCGGCGAGGGCTCTCTGCCCTGCTCCCAGCCGGGCCGCGCTTTGTCGCGGGGCGCAGGGGGTGTGCTCCTCGCTGGTCGCTGCGGTTCCCGCGGCGCTGCTCCTTGGTGCGCGGTGCGCGTTAGCGTTTTCTTCCAGAAAGCAATTTGTGAAACAGCTCGGAGGCCGTGCCAGAAATCCTGTTGGGCAATAACATTGCTCTGAATCCTGTATTAGTGCTGCCAGTTTTATTTTTTTTTTTATTGCAGTTGAGCAAAGTTTTAAATAATCATTAAGATGTTTGTATAAAATTTATTTTTAACTCGCGCAGCAGTGGTCTTCGTGCAGCCACGAGGAGTCAGACAGTTGTAGCTATGAAACATCCGTGTGCACAGCAATTTCATAAGGCCGGGCTATTGCCAAGTGATTTCTTGAAGCTGAATTTTATAGTCAGGGGACTCCACAGCGAGCAAAGCGGTGCAGGTCCTGCGCTGTTCACTCCCAAGGGGAGTGTCTGTGTGCAGGGGAAGTCTCAGCTGTAGGCAGAAGAGAGAACTCCTGAAGTGGGGACAGTCTTGAAAACTGAAAAATCCAAAAATCCACCTGGGCAGGCCGCGGTAGCTGCTGCCCTGCACCCCCGTGCCGCCAAACAGGCTTGCTTCCCGCCAGCGTTCTCCCTCGAGGTCTGGCTGCGTGTTTCATGGAGTTTGGCCTTGGAAGGGTTACGGCTGGGCTCCCGCTGTGTCACGCAGCCGTGGTGCTCCAGATTTCCCCAACTGTGATCAGCGTTTGACCTCTCCCCATCCCAGCTCCTTCGCTTCTGTCCCCCTGCTGCTGGGGCCCGCGCTCACGCTGCTCCCGGCCTGTCCCCCACGCCGTGCGCTCCTCGGTGCCCAGGCAAACTGCAGGCGGGCAGGGCAGGCAGATCTTCAGAAAATAACAGCAAAAAACAGCCAAACCCCTAACCTGAAAAGAATGCTTGGGGCAAAGGCTCCCAGCGCAGTGAATTATTCCTGTCAGCGGGGCAGCAGCGTGGCCTGTGTTCCTCCACGTGTGCTGCCAGTTGCGCTGCCGTTTCCTACCCATTATTCTTTTCCTGCCTTCCCCTCCCTGCAAGTGTTCGCAGCGGCTCTCTCCCCCCTGGCACTAATTGCACAACCTGCGATGAGGTAGGTGTGTCGCTGGCAGCTATCTAAAGAAAACAGGCTCTGTTGCATGGACACCTCCGCTTGGTAAACGCCGGGTGACGTCCGTGGGCTGGCGCTGCCTTTCCAGTCGTGATAGAGGGAATATCCAGAAACTCAAGATGGCAGAAAAAGTGATGAAATCCTCGTTCGTGTTTTGTAATCGTGTGCCAGGGAGTGTTCCCAGCCATGTTTCTTAACGCTCGAAGCGTGCTCTGTTGAGCAGGACCTGGCTGGGTGTCTGGAATGCAGCTCTGTTTTATGGTAGGGTCGGAAAAATGGGTGCAGTTAGAAAGCTAACAGTTACTTGTTGAAAAATAAATAAATAGCGTTGTTCTTTGCCTTCCAGTCTGCAAAAGCATGGACATCCGTAACAACCTGACCCGGCTGAGCCTGCTGGAGAACTGCACTGTGATCGAGGGCCACCTGCAGATACTGCTGATGTTTAAAACCAAGCCCGAGGATTTCCGCGAGCTCAGCTTCCCCAAGCTGACCATGATCACGGACTACTTGCTTCTGTTCCGTGTGTACGGCCTGGAGAGCCTGAAGGGCCTGTTCCCCAACCTCACTGTGATTCGAGGGACCCACCTGTTCTTTAACTACGCGCTGGTCATCTTCGAGATGGTTCACCTGAAGGAGATTGGCCTCTACAACCTGATGAACATCACGCGAGGCGCCGTGCGGATCGAGAAGAACAACGAGCTCTGCTACCTGTCCACCATCGACTGGTCGAGGATTTTGGATTCCGTGGAAGACAACTACATCGTGGCCAACAAGGACGACAAGGAGGAGTGCGGCGACGTGTGTCCGGGCACCGTCAAAGGGAAGAGCAGCTGCCCGCCCACCGTCATCAACGGCATCTTCATCGAGCGCTGCTGGACCCACGACCGCTGCCAGCGAGGTGGGTGAGCGGCAGCTGCAGCCGGGTGGCCGGCTGCGACCTGTGGGGTCTCTGGGGAGCTGGGGTGTCCTGCCAACCCGTATCCACCCAGCGACAGCGCGTCCCCGAGTGCCGTGTGTGGCTTCTCTAGAAAGTTGGGGGCTGCCTCGAGCTCCCAGGTTTGATGGTCTGTGAGTGTGGCTGTTGTCTTGTGGAACGGTGGTGGCAGCGACTCACCTGGGGCTTGGGCGTGGGATCGGAAGTCCGGGCTGGTTGAGGGGGGAAAGCAGAGCAGCAGTGAAAGGTCTTCATGGAACAAACCCGGCTCCAGAAGGGCCCAACTGTGTTTTTACTGCAACCTTCCTGCCGTAAAAAGGTGCGGGATGGGTGGCTGGGCGCGCAGGGTTTGTGCACAGAAGGTGGGAGCCAGCTGGGCTGGGAGGAGAGGGAAGGAGGAGAGGGGATGAGCTGGGATCCTGGGCAGGGAGCGGGCGGGCCTTCGGGCTGGGGCTTTGGTTTGGAGGGGGTGTGTATGCGGGGAGCCGCTGCTGCCTCGGCCCCTGCGCTCCAGTTCGTGGACTGCGTTGGGGTTGCTTTTAGCTTCATACAGATTTGGTTTTTTCCAAACTTGGACCCGACCTTAAGCTTAGTTTTAACTATATATTTGGTTTGATTTATGTTAAGTCTGCCTGACGAGGAGCAAAGTGAATTGAGGTGAAACTGACACATTTAGAGTTGTCTGCCTTCTTGGAGGTGTGCATCCAAACGAAGCAGTGTGTCCTGAGACGAAATTAGGAAACTTGCGGGCTGGAGAGAATTTCTTGCCAAGTTTTAAAGGGCAGCTCTGAGTGCTAAGTGCCAAATTTGAGAAGGAATTCCTAGCAGTATGCATAAACTAATGAAATAATGTGGTTTCCCCTCTGCTACTCCTCACCCCGAATTGTCTAGCTTCCTTGTAAAGAAAGTGGTTATTTTTTATTGCCAGAATTATGGGGTATGAGCAAGATGATGCAAAAGTGTATGTGGATTTCTTTAAAATGAAGAATAATCCTATAAAGCATTTCAGTTGGTAAGCTCTTTTGGCATGCAGTTTGTTCTGCACTGAAACCTGGTTGGCTCCGTGTTTGTGTTCTGTTTTTTGCCCTTTCATGGGGTAAGGACCTAACCGAAACTTTTTCTGTGGCTAGACCTGTCGTAACGCCCCTCATTCCTGTGAGTTGTGGGGCTGTGCTGGAGCAGACTGGAATGCACGGTTTCTTTCCTTTATACGACTATTTCCATGAAACCTGCAGGAATTTTCCCTGTGGGGCAGAAGCCTCAGCTCCTGAGCCTCCCACACCAGTTCAGCTGCGTTTACTGGAGGACGCCGCACGTTATCGCGCGCTTGGTTACCTGTGGGAGCCAGCCTGCGAAGTCAGTCCCACTGGAATTTAGAGTCTGAGTTTGGAGGTGGTTTCAGAATAGTTCTGTGCCAGTTCTCCCTCTGGTTTTCTGTGTTCCCTTCAGAGAATTTGGAGAAGCAGTGCTCCCGTATGGTGTGGCTGGAGCTGATGGGCGTTTTCGAAAACACCTGACAAGTCGTCCTCGTCCCTGTTGTGAGTGCTGGCTTTTGGACTTCTGTTGGTCGCTGGTGTTCTCGACAAGATGAAATCTCTGTTAACTGTGCCTCAGGGCTCTGCCTGCTTGCCTCGAGTTATTTTAACCATTTTTTAGTGGTCCTTCAGACTTTTTTTTTATATTGTCCTTAGACTACTGACAGACACGCGCTGTCGGAGCCGTGGCAGAGGCGGTGGCGTCCGTTTGGTGGCTGCTGGTGGAATCGCTGCGCTCTGTTCCTTCGCCAGCCGTAACTTGTCCTTAGCATGTGTCACTGTTTTGCCAAGGTTGTTACAGGCCTGTGTGAATCGCACCGTGGCTTTCCTTTGCCTCAGGAGCGTCACAGCAGCGCCCAGGGCTGAGGGCGTTGATGTAGGGAAATCTCTCCCTCCACATGCATGCGGTGTCCCTGCAGCGCAGGTGTCTGCGCCAGGCAGGGGCTGGTCGGGACGTGCTTCCCCGGAGCTCTCCTTTCCTCTTCGCTCAATCGCTGTGCTGGTGCGAAAGCACGGCAGTTTGGTGAAGGCCAGCTCATGTTATATTTTGGGTAGGAAGGGAGAGAACGATGTAGTCTGTGTGGAATTTGGGTCTAGCCTTGTGCTGCTTGTGGCAGCCAAGGGCTGTGCCTCTTCTGGAGGTATTGTACCTCTTCAGCCCACATTTTTGTAAGGTTTTTGTTTTTTTCCATATAAACTTATTTTCATTGCTGTAAAAATGCAGTTCGTAGTTCAGCGCAGCATGTTCATGCAGAGGGTGTCTTGTCTGAAGAATTCAGACAACAAAAATGCTGGAAATGCCACGTCCTAGACTTCAGTTTAGGTCTGCCAAACATGATTTTCATATTTTGCATTTTTTTCCACTTTTTTTTTCTTAAGCAATAAAAATGCTGTATGTCTGTCACTGTGCTTGTGGAAGGAACGGTTCCCCCTAAATGGGATGTCCTGCCAGCTCCCCGCCGTCAGCCTTCGCTGTCCGTACGTCGTTGGCGGCAGCGGGTGGCTTCGTCAGCCTCCCTGCAGCCGTGGGTCAGCCTCTTACCTGCGCGCTGGGCCGTCTAGAGGTGCCGTGCGGCAGGAGGAAGGACAAGGGCAATGGCCAGATGAAAGTTAACAGGATCTGTGAAATCAGACAGTCCCGTGGTGAGTAACGGAGGGCCGCGTTCCTGGGACGTGGGGGCAGATATCCGAAATGCAGTCTGTTGTTTGGTTTGTTTGTTTGTTTTTGTTTTTTTCCATAGGGAGTATGATGAAACCCAGGTTCCCCTGTTCGTCCTGAATGAGACCTTTGTAGGTTTCTGCTCTCCTCATGATCTTGGGACTTCATGCTACCGGTAGTTTGTGTTACTAAGAGTGTGAGCCATTTTGGGTTTGCGTGTAGACTCTTTGTGATTGAAAACAAAAGTTTTTTTAATTAAAAGGCACTGAAAGGTGCATGAGAGCATTTGGGCCCCTGAAGAAGAGGGTAAAACAGCAGAAAGAAGAGAGAACAGCCTGGAGTAGTTGGCTTGTAATGGAGCTGCTAAAGAAAGGCCCTGCACAAAAATAATGAGGCTTGTCTGGATTTTTTCATGATGTGTAAGCAGGCCTGGAGACGAGGGGTGCAGCCAGATCTCCCTTTCATCTTCTTGTGACCCATCTAGGAAAAATACTGGGGCAGGCAGGGGACAGGTGAGGATCCAAGGAGCTGCTTTAGCAGCGTGCTTTGTTTCCCCGTACAAACAACACAGCAGAAAGCTCAGAAAAACAGCGCTCAGCCCAAAGTGTTTTCGGCTGCTGTGAAACAGCACCGAGTGCTTTCCAAGAGACTGGTGCCAGAAGAAATTCTGCAACTGCGAACATCTTCGAGGCAGGTTTGAATAATAAAGTTCAGAGGTGTGTGTGGGAAACGTTTTGTGATGTTTACTTAGGTAGAAATATTACTTAGCAACAGCTTCCTGTAATTTTTATGTGCTGGGAATTTCTGTAACCGTAAGCTTAGCTTTATTACCTTTGCCTGGGAAAGGGGTCTCGGAGCACTGAAGGGATTTAGCCAACCTCAAGGGCAAGATATTTTTAAAGCTTCAAACACAAAGAAATTTTTCCAGTTGCTACCACGCAAAGTGGAAGTGCTCTTTTATTTGGAGATCTGATAAGACCTGCCTTTTCTCTTCCCAGCCCTGACAATGCCAGATGGAAGTTGACACCCGATAAGCTCGCTGGGGCGTCTGCTCCGAGCCTTGCCAAGCGGCGCGAGCGGTGCTGGGGCTGGTGCGGTGCCTGCGGGCAGCCGGATGCCCTAAACCAATTCACGTCAGCTCATTAAGAGCAATTAAGACCCTTATGGTGCTTGGTGGTGTAATTCGGCCCAGAACTGGGGAGCAGGGGTGGAGCAGCCCATACAAATGGCTGTTTGAGGGCGTTCTGCCTGCTTAAAAACCCCACAAACAGCGCTGGGCGCTGTGGACACACCTGGTTTGGCTTCTCTTGGGCAGCTGACCCCGGGTGACACAGGGCTGTGGCGTTTCAGCTCCTCCTGTTCCAGCTTGCAGCAGGTCCCTGCGCGTGCAGCTCCGTGGTCCCACCGCGTTGTTTCTCGGGCTTCCTCAGTGCTGCGCCTTCACCTGAGTGCGGGGGTGAAGGCTTTCCTTCTCCCCCCATCCACGACCAGGACTTCAGCAGAAGCCGCTGTCTGATTCCTTCTGTCTCCAGGGCACTGGATGAGAACTAATTGCTCTCTTGTCCAGCAGTTAGTAGGCAGTAAACGTGAAGATTTTCCCCAAAAGTTAAGGTAGCGATTTCTGTATAGAGGCCTTGTCAGGGTGAACACGCTTGATGAGCTGAAAAGGAGGCTGAGGGATTTTGCTCATAAAATCGCAGCAGTGCTGATCTGGTTTGGTCCCAGCTGCCCTTCTCCTTCTGTCCTCCCCCACCCTGCCCCAGCCACGGAGGCGTTTAACCCCTCACGTGCCGCTCGGCGTGGCGGCGATGTTTGGGCTGGGTCCGCCCTCAGTGGGGACCCGATGTTGGCGGCTTGCGGGTCGGGTTGGCTGGAAACCGCCGTTGTCTGGGCGCGGAGGTAGGGACAGGGAGCTGCAGAATGTAAAGAAACTGAGAGACCTGAGCAAGGGGTTAGCAGGTGTTGGTGCAGGGTGGGAGTCCTGCGGGTGGCTCACCTGTGTCCGGGGCAGGAGGAGGTGGTTTTGTGCAGGGCAGATCCTGCATGCCGGGGTGCTTTGGCGTGGTAGGGCGAGATAGGGGTCGGCCGGTTGGTCTGTCCTGTGGGTTTGCCTCCACTCACCCCTCTTAATACAGGCAGAGCAATGCCCCTTTGTTTTAAATCCCGATTTTTTTTTTTAATTAATTGTAAAGGTATTCTAAATCAAATGCAGTTCTGATGCCCCTTCCCAGCTCTAGCGAATAGAGGAAAGTAAATTTGTGTGTACTGTCTGATGGCGCAGTGCTCTTTCATTATGTGATGAAAGGTCTTCTTGTGGAAGGCATTAAAAGGTTGGGAGCCGCCTGGGTCCGTACAAAGGAGTATATTCAGCACATGTGAGCGGGCAACTGAAATACGTCCCTTGGCAGCGCTCCCCGAAACATCTTTCTCTATCAGGAATTGTTTGACAGGGGTTGCCGCTGTAAATAAATCTTGTGTTTAAAAACAACCAACCAAACAAAAACAAACAGAAAAGCAGACACGAAAAACAAAATCCCAGGCGTGACCGCACCGGGGTGATTTCTGGCTGAAGGGTTTCGGGGCCTCTGGCTAAGGGCAGACGCAGCGAGCGCTGCCTGTGGCCCGCAGGAAGCTGTGCTGCCCCTTCTCTCAGCCTGGAACAACAGCTGGTGAAGAGTTCAGCGGTCGGCGTCCCGATTGTATCCTATAATTATGTGCGAGTTCCTATTGGGGGGGTGTGAATGGACTTGATGGGATGTTCATGCTCCTTAATGAGTGCCGCTGGCAGCGGGGAGCGGAGCGCAGCTGCGGGCGCTCCGGGTGCACGGGGCAGCGCTGGGTGCCCTGCAGGGCCCAGCTGCGCTGCTCAGCGTGCATCCGGCTGCAGCGCGGGTACCGGCGTTGTCGGAGGGCCGTTGGCGTTGCTTTTATTTTGGCTGGTGACATTTAAAACAAACAGAATGAGCCTTGGCTCTGTGTAGCGCTTCAGCGCTGGCCGAGCGGGCGTGGTGTTTCCCTTTGAGTCTGGCTTCCCCGCAGAGCTGTATTGAGCTGGAAAAGCCGCGCGGTGCGCTTGGCACCTGTTCATGTCCAGGAAACGTTCTGACGTGGGATTTTCTTCTCCCTGCTTCAAAGCATGGCCAGGAGCGGGGCCGTTGGGTCAGAACGGCATCCGGCAGAGCGCTGCCATTCATCTGTTGTGCTGCTTCCTAAAGAGCTCAGGCTTTACCTGGTTTGCTGGCACTGCTTTGGAGCTCTCACGAAGAAATAAATGTGACTTCCATCTCCTGTGTCAGGCTAGAGGTGCCCTTTTTGAGGATGTACCTGCAGACAGGGCGGGTTCAGCCTGGGCAGCTGCTGCCCTGCGTGGTGCAGCCGGGCAGCGAGCTCCGTGTGCCGCGAGCATCGCTGGGTGAGGGCAGCGCTCAGCGCCCTGCAGGGTGCCCGGGGTGCAGAGAGCGTCAGAACACGGGCTGGGCAGCCAGCTTGTCGCTCCCAGTTAGAAACCCTTGAAATAATACAGGAAACCCCACCAGGATGTTTGGGTTTCCTAGGAATAAGGCACGGGGGAGCCAGCAGCCATCACGGCACGGTGGCGGCGTTGGAGCCAGAGCAGCCATGCGTTTCTCTGCTGCCATTTAGCTGCCATCAGGCATCCACGTTGCATTGCCACAGTGCAAGGGCTTTAATACTTCATGAGCAATAAAGGCGTTCATTACAGCTTGAGCACCAGGCAAATGCTTCCTGTCTGTTCTGCAAAAAACTTCAGTCGTTTTCTGCAGGTAATGAAAACATGAAGGCAACGATTTAAGAGAGCAAACCGGACTCGTTTTTCCTGGTGCACAGTCGGCTCTGAGTGCCGCCTCTGAGGCCACGCTGCCTGCGCCGCTGCTGGCCGCGCAGGGCCGGGAGCTCCCCCGTGAGCGCCCCTCGGGAGCCATGGCTCCGTCCCGGCGCGGCTCAGAGTCGGGCTTCTGTGGAAGCGCAGTGGAAGCAGAGCCGTGGAGCTCGGCGAGCTGCTGCTCTGCCCGCTGGGTTCTGTGGCTTCAGCCCGGCGGCTCCGTGCCCGATCCGTGGGGCTGGCGGAGCTGAGGGCGGCGTGCTGCAGCTGTCGTGCTGGGAGGCTCCGTGGAAAAGCGGCTGGGTGGGAGCTGTGGGTTTAGCTGCAGCTTCTTCACCCTGTGGGCAGGTTTCTGCAGTGTTGAATTAACAAAAGCTTACGAGGGAGGAGACGCATCATGTATGGATCAGCGTTTCCTTAGGCTTCTCTCCCGCACTGCAATAACATGATCTCTGTGCTGCTTAAATGATTTGTGCAGTGTGGCTGCTCTCCTGCTGCCCAGAGATCCGGCTTCTGGGGCTGGATGCACATAGCCCATAACGCTGGAAAGACGAGGTGCCGTTGTCAAGCATCGTTTTGTCCTGGGGAAGCAGCCTGCTCTCATGCGAGCCTGCGCTGTGTGGAGCCTTCCCTGCTTTGCCTGAGAAGAAGGCTCTGTCTGGAGAAACGGGTCTGCCCGCAGGGTTTTGTATGGGAGAGCCCATGTCACCTCCCCGAGAGAGACAGCTGCTTTGCGTGGTGTGTTTGCAGAGGGCTCCATCCGCTGTGAGACTGTTTCCGTACGGGTTTTCCCCCGGAGCGGTGACCCCGTGTAGGGATCAGCAGGTGTCAGGGCTCTCGCCCAGGGTGTCAGCTCGCTCCGAGCAGTCTCAGCTGCTCTGCAGCGGACAGCGCGGGCGGTGGCGGTGGGTCCTGTCCCTGCGCCCGGGCCGATGCACACCGCTGGGGCTGGAGCGTTTCGGTTCCGCCGGCTGGGGGGGGCCGCTGCTGCGCTTCCTTGTTGCTGAACCGGGAGACCAGCAGCGCTCGGTCTGGTCGCAGGGGCTGACCACGCCGCAGGCGTGAAGCCCACCAGAATTCCCAGGGTTCCCCCAGCTGGCATTTGTCGGATCCGGAGGATCCAAGATCTCTGTACCTTCAGGAGCTGTCGTTCCCTCACTGTTGGCCTCTGTTGGGGTGGCACAGCTACTTTGGGATTAAATTCCTTCCAGTTACAGCTTTCTCTTTCATAATTTACAGGGAGAAATAGATTAATAGCCTCCAAGGGTGGCTTGTGCAATATAGTTAGTGTTTTTTGTACCAGTCTATAGCCGTTTGTTTTTCTTTAGAGTTGTAGTTGTGTGACTTTTGGTCATTTTTATCACGTCTCTTTCGGGACCTTGATTAGAGGAGCGGAGTGGTGTGGCACAGCACATACCCTGCAGATCACAGGCTGCAGGGAGCGTTTGTAACGAGAAGCCACCGAGCAGGTGTGCATCTGCGTGTTGCTTTACGTTGAATTACCTGAAAATGGGGCTCATTGGTACGCTGAAGATGACAAGGGCGAGGAGTAAATAAAAATATAGTTCAGAGAGAGGTCTCAACTGCTTGGCTCTGGGACTGCAAGCAAACAGTATCTATTTCAGTACTGCTAAGTAAATTCTTATACCTAGAAATAAACTGTGGAGAGCATGCTTGCAGCTCTGGGCACAGAGAGAAGGGTGTGTAGACAAGCGGGTATGAGCTGATGTGGCCGAAATGCCTGCAGTACGCGGGGGGACGTTACGTGGCTGCATGTAGCTGTGCATTTGATACCGGGTACTGAGATACCGCAAATGTTTTTCCTTTGCGCAGTGCCAGTATGATTTTGGGAAAATGCTGTAGGTTCAGAGAAAGCCATGAAACCTCTTAAATTACTGGAAACGAGCCTCGCAGCACTTAGCTGTGGATAGATGCACGTAGGAAATAAACCTGCCAACAGGGCCTTCGGCCCCCGGAGGGCTGCAGGGGGCAGGGGCTGTGCTGTGGGCAGCCTCCCTGAGCCCTCCCGTGTGCAGCGTGTGTCTGGGCAGCGCTGCCCCAGTTTGTGCACCTGGTAACCTGAGGGAGAAAGGTCTGGGAGGCGGTGTTAGCTCAGCAGAATTCACCTTCCCAGCATTTCTTTGCCCAGCTGGCCTCCGGGTGATGCTTCACCTTCCTCGCCGTCCCCATGCAGCCCTGCAGGGGCTGGAGCAGGCTTGGTTCCTTCTTCTGCCCTGCCTTCCCTGCAGAACCTGCATCCTCGAGCGCAAACTCAGCCTCAGTGCCTATGTTTACAATTCGTGAGTACGCCATGGAATCTGTCCAGATTAAAATCTTAACCTCTGTCTGACATTTCTGTGTAGATCATTAGTTATCAGCTTAATCTCCTTGTGGTTAATCTTACACTTCCGCCCGCTGCGTTCCCTTTCTGTTGCGGACAGCTCCGCTTCCCTGCTTGCTGTAAGCTGTGTCCTTTCAGTATAGATTTGCACTTATTTTGTGTGACCAGGTTACACTTTGCACATCTTGCACAACCCATACCTAAAATGCCATCTTACCCCTGCATAGCTGAATGTGTCGGCTCAGCTCTCATTCTTTCATGCCTTGTTTACTCCAACATTCTCCGCTGCTGCCCTGAGAAAAGCAGTTTCATACCCCCTTATCTTTTCAGAAGGCAAAGGTTACACTTCTTGCCTCGTGCTGTGATCGCATCACTCTTTATTTGCAGGACAAGGTTTGAAGGTAGAAGTCATAGCTCGTGTTAGACCTACATCTGGGAATGTCGCTGTACGTGGAAGTGCTCCTGCCCAGATATCTCCATGTCTGTGCTTCTCAGTACGTAAGATGTGAACTCCGCTACTCTTGTGGCATATCCAGATCCTTCACTGAGATGCTGAGGGTGAAGGAGCAACAGGGTGCGCTGAGCAGCTCCCCCAGCACCGTGCTGGTGCGCAGCAAGGTCGGAGCGCGGACCCTCGGCTGCCCTCGGGGTGCAGTGTGGGCAGGGACCGAGCGCCCAGCTGTGTCTGGGGCACCCGTGGCTGCCGGGGCCCCTCCCTGTGCTTCTCCCGGGATCTTGGTGTGAGGGAGTAGGTTAAAGTGGACAGGGATGTTTGCAAGATGCTGAATGTCTGAAAGAGTAATGCACGGTTAAATATTAACAGGAAGCTCTCATGAGGCTCCCAGGTGGCACGTCAACCGCTGAACGATAAAAGCTAATCCTTGGGTTGTAATGGGAACTGAAATTTGAAGAACAACAACAGGGTGTGAGTAAAAACACGAGCAAAGCTTTACAGGAAAATTTCCCACATTCCTTCAGAGATTCTGCTCTTGGTGCAAACAAATCGTTCTGTTGTGTAGACCGAGTGCAGAGTGGGGTGCCTGATGCCCGGAGTGCCATGGAGCTGGCTCCTTGCAGGTCTCCGTGTCCCCAGAGGCCAGCTGTGCCAGGCGCAGCTGCCCCTTTCTGCAGGGGGGCACGAGTCACCCAGCGGCTCCTCTGCAGGTTGCTGCTGTCAGCCCCGGCCCTCGGGCACCGCAGGGGCAGGAGGCTGCCTGGTGTTCCCGTTCTAGCCGCCGTCAGGGCTGAGAGCAGCGAAGTTTGTGTTGGCTGGGGGGGGGGCATTGTGTTTAGGGGTAGCGGGCTGGGGGCTCCAGGCTTTGCCTGAAGACATAGTGTCAGGATGGAGCTTGGATATTAAAGAAGAACAAGCAAGCAGAGGTCCCTGCACGCAGCAGCCATCAAACTGGACGCAAAGCACAGCAGCGGTGCTGTGGGCACTGTTTGCAGCTCCTCGCTGCTGTCCCTGCGTGCACCCGGTGACACTCGTTCCGCCCTTAACAGCACTGCTGTTTTCAAATCAAACGCCGTGTTTGGGTGTTTTTGTCTTGATTGCCAGCACTTCATTCAGCCAGTTCCTGAGAGTTGTTTTTTACCTGCCTGTGGAATCAGCTTGTCTGGGGGTGCTGGAGGAGTGAAAACAGAGCTGCTTTTGAGCTGCGTTTTAATTTTTTTTTCAGCTTTGTCCCCTAGGTTTCACTGGGGGGAGATGCTTTGCTCTGTGCTCAGTTACAGGCTGCTTGCTGCCGTGGTGTGAGCACTGCCAGGACTCCTTAAAATGAGTGAAAGGAGAACGTTTTGTTGCTCTGTGTTCTGCACACGCAAGAGGGAGCTTCTACTTCTCCCTGTGAACAGCTGGGGTGAGAGGGGCGCAGGAGGGGCTGGGCGCTGCGGCTGCTCGGCGTGCCCGTGTGTTTACTGTTAGATATGTACAGAGGTGTGTGTGCGTGTGTGTGTATTTAGAGGCGTGTGTGAGCTCCTCGTGGTGAGCTGGCAACAACTGCCTATCAGTAAATTTCTCTATTCAGGAAAAAAAACCTCCATCGGCAGTTGCAGTGAGAGTGATACTGGGAGGCTGCGCGGAGGAGTGATCCGCCCGCTCCGCTCTGTATCAGCACCAGAGCCCAACCTGTTCCTATCTCCATGCACCCACTTCTCAGCAGCCTCCCCATCCTCCCTCACTGCAGCCCCAAACCCTTTTATCTCTGCTCGCCCGAGGCACGGTGGCACCCGGGCTGTCCCGCTCCTGTCTGGGAAGCGGCCCAGCGGGGACTTGCGGGTGGCACCGGTCCCACTGGGGAGCATCCGAGATGCTCAGCGCAGCTTCAGGCGAGCCTGTGACCTGTGAAAGGGGTGACACGAGGTTGTTCTTGTCCTTACTGATACGTGAGATAAGAACTGTAATATCGTCCGGGAGAAATGTCAATGGGAAGTGTTTCCTTTTCGCCGTAGTAGCGGCGTGTTGTTTTTGGAAGGCGCTGTCTGTGGGAAGGGAGGCACCTGCAGTTAATTTTATCCGTTCCTGTGGAGGGACGGACCTCCTGGCGCTCCCCACCCGTGGCACGGCGGGGTCATGGCACTGTGGGCTGCAACCTCCCACTTTATAAACAATGCTTCAGTTGGGTGCTGGTGGTAAGAGCCCAAACTTGCTCGTTCCCAGGTCAGTGCGAGGCACCGGAGCCTGCGTGGGGACAAAGCGCGGAGCTGGGGCGTTCCGAGCTGCCTGGTGGCTGCAGCCAGTGGAGCCCTGCTGGCAGAGCAGCACATTTGCCTCGTGCCTTCTGTTCTCTGGGGGGTCCTGGGGAGCCTGGGAGAGCTGCTGGCTGCAGTCAGCTCTGCCTCTGTGCATTTGCACCCCTTGTACAGCTGTGCATTTGCGCCCGTGGTGCACCCGAGCAGCCTGCTGTGCGAGTCCTCCTCCTGCTCGCCCACAGCACAGCAGCGAGAGTCCGTCCAGGGGCCCAGAGGGAAAGCAGAGCTCACCCAGAGGGCTTTGTGTCTTATCTTATTTTCTTGACAATTTTCTTGATAGTGCTTTGTTAGCAGGAAGCAGGAAACAAGACCCAGCACAAATGTTTTGAACCACACCTTGATATTCAAATTGTGTTTATTAGCTGGACAGCTTAGTGCTAATTGACCCTTGAGTTGGGGATCTCCTGGCTCCGGTGTTTGTCTTGCCCTCTGCAGAAGGGAGGGACCCTGCAGGTAGGAATTCCTTTGCCCTGACTCCGCTGTCTGTGTCCCCCCAGCTGGGCCTCAGCTGCACGCAGAAATGTCCCTTTGGATCCCTGATCAGAAGGGTTTGTACAATGCATCGTGTCCCTGGAGGTCTCTGGAGCACCCAGCTGGCTGGTTAAACATTTATCCGCCCCGACCAGCGGGCTGGAACCTCTGTGTCAGCGCGGCTGCTCCCCCACCCAGGGCAGATTTGCTGCCCTGCCCTTGGGGTAGGAATTGGAAAAGCCCCTTTCAGAGTGAACCTCTGTGGTGGTGTCCTGCACTGAAAGAGCAGCAAAAAAATTTTAAACAAAAACAAACAAACAAACAAAAACACAGCAAAAAACCAGCCCTGCCTGACCCGTTGGGACTCGCATAACCTGGATGCTCCAGTAATGTTTACTTACAAGAAGTGGCAGTAAAGGTATGCTGGAGAGCTTGCTGCATGGTTTTCAGATGCTCAGAAATGAAATTCCTCCTCGGTGGCATACCCTGATGACCAGGGGACATCTGTTCCGACCTCCTGTAACGAGGATTTGCACAAAATAGTGATTGACAGAGTATGGTAGGAGGAAGAAGCGTTGCCTTGGCTGCTGTGCTTTCTTCAAGCCATCTTTTAGACATCAAAGCTCTTAGAGCAGGAAAAAGAAATGTTAAGAACAGTTGAAAAGTAGCTTAAAGGCTTCTGGAAGATACAATTAGAGCTGAGAACTTGAATAGTTTCTGCCCTGTGAATATTTGCAGCTGAGTTTTTTTAAAAATGTGTAAATAAGCACAGGACTTGGTTTCCACTGCGAACAAAACCATTGTGTGGCACAAGCAGAGGCGGTGACTGAGTCACTGGGAGCCCTGCAGCAGGGCCAGCTTCTCCAGGCCACCTGTACCCCTCTGCTCCCCGGCTCCTTCAGCTGCTGCCGCTGAGCTCTGAGCGCTGCCTGCGGGCTCCGGGCAGGGAGGTGAATGCTGGGGGGTGAGAAATTCCCCAGGCTTCTCTTTTTTTTTTTTTTTTCTTTTTCCCGCCATAAACCTTGAGATTTCAGACTGGTGTTAGTAAGTTTGATAATGTTTTGGACTAAGCTCTGGAATTTTCTGTCTGCATCCTTCTGTTGCCAGTTTCTCTGCTAAACTGCAGCCACGACATCTGTTGCTAGACCCAGCTCCATCTGTGGCCTGGTAAAGAATGTATAACCTTGTTTTTAAAGCAAGCCTCTCATTTTATTTTTAGTCTAATACAAGGTATCATCTGCAAGTTGCTTTCCTTGCCTGCTGCGTTCCAGTCGGTTGCCATTTCTAAGTGATGAGCTCACAAAAGGAGACCAGCCCCTAGAAAGGGGCATAAACAGCCTGAAAGAAAGTGGGTTGGAAATGCCCTTCTGCGTTTCATGTTAACGGATGAACCTGGGGGATGCACGGGGGAATATCTGCTGCTCCCACGTCAGTCACTGCTGCAGGTATTTGAGGTCAGACTGACCTCAGGAGAGAGTTTCAGCTTCAGCCGTTGTGTTTTTCAAGGGATTTGTCGGCGAGGCAAACCAGGGGGTGCTCCCAGTCCCCGTCCCGCCTGCTGCTGCTGGTTCCAGGGGTGGCTGCTGTAACACCCTTGGCTCTGCGACCCCACAGCACAGGGGTTTGCTCCCACCCACGGTGGTGGTAAAACTCAGCCATGTTCTGCTGCTGTCTGCTTGCAGGCGTCAGCCAGAAGTTGGAAATAACATCGGTGTGCCTGCAGCCTCCCTGGATAAAGCCCCTCCTGCTCCAGCACCAAGCACCAGGGCAAATGAGCTGCTTGCTCCACTGTCGTGGGTGGTTTGGTGCTTCATTTTATAGGGGAGAGGGGTTGCTTTTTTGCTTGATCTGCATTATTTTTGCAGATTTTCTTTAGGGGAAGGTTTGGGGAAACCTTTTCCCTGCGCTGTATCTAAGACCATACAAAAATTCAATTTGCTTTTTGGAAGATGATCATTAATGAATTGTAAATGGCAACACGCTTCAAAAATGTTCTTAGAAGTTGACATTTGCGATTGAAAAGCGGCGGTGAGGCAGACCTGTGCGCTCCAGGGGTGCCCCTTTGGGCCGGCGGCTGTCGGCAGCGGGACGCGTGGCTGCTGCGAGGCGCTCGCGGCCCCGTGGCCGGGCGGTGCTCAGCTGCCTTTCGCCTTCCCTCTCCGCAGTTTGCCCAGCTGCCTGCAAGTCCCAGGGCTGCACCCCTGACGGGCAGTGCTGCCACAGCGAGTGCCTGGGGGACTGCACGGAGCCGAACAACCCGCAGCGCTGCGTGGCGTGCCGCAACTTCTACCTGGAGGGCACGTGCGTGGAGAGCTGCCCGCCCGGGCACTACCGCTTCGAGGGCTGGCGCTGCGTCACCTTCAGCTTCTGCCAGGAGCTGCACAACAAGTGCAAGAACGCCAGGGAGTCGGGGTGCCACGTGATCCACAACAACGAGTGCGTTCACGAGTGCCCGTCGGGGTACATCATGAATTCCAGCAAGTAAGTGCGGGGGTCTGCGGGCGCAGAAGCCGCGCTGCGGGCCGGGTGTCGGCCTGGTGCTCGGGTCCTGTGCTTTGCTCTCACTGGGGCTGAGGATTTGTGCTGTGTGCTGAGACCAAGAAAAGTTTCTGGTTCTTGAGTGTCTGCGACAATTACCTGGTCTGCTTTAATATGATTTGCAAACTAATACCTTGCTAAGTCAAGGCATTAAAAGCAGACAGGCTTACTGCTCCGTGCCAGTGGTTTGTTCTTCCTCTGCTTCGCTTGGCTTCGCTTGCTTGCTCTCAAGTCTGGAGAAAGTGGGGAGAGGGAGGCTGAAAGAGAGGGCAGGGACAAGGAGCATCCTCGGGCTGGAGGGGTCCCCCTGTAACCCCGTGGGAGGACGGCGAGGCCTTGGCAGCCCTGCCGGCCCCCCTGCAAGGCAGGCCTCAGACGAGAGTTAGTGAGCAGAGCAGGGGAAGCTGCCTCTGATCAGGAGCGCAGCACGCTTTGATTGCATGGCTCTGAGAATGTCCGTCCCTCATCCCTGTAATTACTTTCCCTGAGCAGGTTCAAGCTGTGCCAGACAGAAGTGGACACGGTAACAAACAACTGTAGCATGAGTCAAAGCAGGGAACAGCCAATCTGACTGTTCCCCTGGTTTTTCAACAAAGAAATTAAATAATTTATGTTGCTGAGCTGTATATCCTCGAAAACTTTGTTGTTTGTCCCACGATAGTGTTGTATGTTGTGATGAGTCAGATTTCTGATGAATATTGGCAGCTTGGTGCTTGCATGCGTTTACTCCTGACATAACGATTTCAGGGAATTCACTCCAGCAGGACTCTTTATTTCCTGTTTTGCTTTTCAAAAGAACGAAGCAGCAGCCCCCAAAGTAGATCTGTGGTTGTGCAACAGCAGCCATCTCCTCTCTCCTGTGCTTGTTCCAGGCTGCTGTCAGGAGGCCCTCACGGCACTGTGCTTTTCCTAGAGCATTTATTTCTCCGAACCAGTTGGAAACACATTCTTGTGGTGTTGTGACCAGGGCAAGCAGTCCTCTTGCTGCCATTTAAGAAGCATTTCCCCAGAGCACAAAGCACATGCCTCTTGCCTTTTTCAGTGCAAGTTTGTGTGCAGTCCTTAATCAGAGGATCCCGGGACGAGCAGCCAGCTGCCTGCTCACCAGTGACATTTGGTGAATGCTCCTGGGGTGGAGAGCAGGCATGGGTTTCTTGCACCTATGTATGGGTGTACAGCACTGTGCTGGCCAGGCTTCTCAAAGCAGCCAAAATGGCTTAATTCTGGTTTCTGTTACATAGGAAGAGTGATTAGGGTTCAAAATGTGGAAATGACAGTTTTAAGAACAGTCAGCAGTTGGTTGGAGTTCCCCAGAGCCATGTGCTACACGCTTCAGGTGAACCCTGTGGCATGTTACCAAGATGCTCCTGCTTTGAGTTTATTCCTCTGCTTTTGAGAGCTGCTGGAGATGCTCCAGATTATCTTCTTCAAAAAGCATCTCATCCGCATTCTTGCCCCTCTTGTTTTCCAGCTTGCACTGTACTCCCTGCGCAGGGCCCTGCCCAAAGGTGTGCGACTTTGGGAAGGAGAAGACCATCGACTCGGTGACGTCGGCGCAGGAGCTCCGTGGCTGCACGGTTGTTAATGGAAGCCTGGTTATAAATATCCGTGGAGGAAGTAAGTTCTGCATGGGTGAGGGTGTGAGGGAGCACTGGATGTCAGATCGGTGAACATGACACCATCCGTGACCTGGGGCGTTTCTTTTTTGCTTTGACCACTCTGAATCTGAGAGCGATTTGGAGAAATAACAGCAAATCAAAGGTTCTTCTCATGTTCCGTAGGGTTTTTTTTTTTGCCAAGTGATTTTTGTAAGGTCTTTGGGATTTATGTAGAGCAGTTCCATTTAATCTGTCTGGGCTCTGATATCAGTGTTTCTCCCTGCGATATCAGAAAACTAAAACCGATGTTTTCCTCTCCGTAGATAACATAGCAGCTGAGCTAGAAGCGAACCTTGGCTTGATAGAAGAAATCTCAGGTTACCTAAAAATTCGCCGCTCTTATGCCTTGGTTTCTCTTTCCTTTTTTCGTAAACTACATCTGATTAGAGGAGAAACATTAGAAGCTGGGTGAGTTCTTTCAAAAGACGTTTTATTTTAATGCGTTGAAGTGGGAGGAGTGCCCGTGCTATCAGGGTGATCTGTATTGATAAACAATCCCAAAGTTATTTTTAAACATTCCTCTGCCCATGGCTTGTGGCCTGCCAGGGAAGATGGTTTGCATTCATTTGTCTTTGGTGTCTGGATTAGTGCATAAGGGGCAGGGGGTGGTGTGTGGGGAAGGGCTTTCCAGTGGATCCCCTCCCCACCCACAGCGTCGTTCTCTGCTTTCAGGAATTACTCGTTTTATGCCTTGGACAACCAGAATCTTCGCCAGCTCTGGGACTGGAGTAAACACAACCTCACCATTGCACGAGGCAAACTCTTCTTCCATTATAATCCCAAACTGTGTTTGTCAGAAATCCACAAGATGGAAGAGATCTCTGGGACTAAGGGGCGTCAGGAGCGGAACGACATTGCCCTGAAGACAAACGGGGATCAAGCCTCATGTAAGACAGTTTCAGAATGCGGTGGCAGTTGCATCATTTTCCTTTCCCTCTGTCTTTGCTAACCTCATGCTTTTAATATCTCTCAGCCTAGCACATGATTTTTTTTGTCCAGGGACTGTCCTTGTCCTTTTGGTAAAGCACCAGGCATGTGACTTGCCACTTGCTTGTGCTCTTGGTGGCACTGTCAGTATGCCGTGAGTAGAAGTACTTACGGGTGCTGTGTCTGGCCAGGAGCCTGCCTTGCCAGCTTTGGTCTTCAGAAATTTTCTCTTTGTGTGCTCAGCTGTGAGATTTTCAGGGCTGAGTGTATTGTTGTGTCTTTTTGAAGTTCAGCACAACGTAACCTCAGTCTAAACTGGGACTTTGTGTTACTGCTGAGTGCCCAGTTAATGGTCATAATCTTCTTTCCCCGTGTCATGAGGCAACAGTGCCAACGCAGAGCAAACTGGTGGATGGAAATGATTTTCATCTGAGCCATCCGAGGGAGTTGCTATGACAACTGTCAGAGAAATTTTTCCAACCATTTTTGTTATGCTTTTCAGAGGTATTTAAGCTAGCAGTTATCACTGACGACAGCAATAGCACAGTGCCTGTGTCAGCGTGGCTGAGGAGCAAACAGGCCGGGTTCTGTTATGCTCTGACCGAAGTCATGCCACTGAAGGTGCAGTTCTGCAGACGCGCATTTTGCCAGCAGTAGTGCCATAAGTACACCCCTTCCGCGCTCCCAGCCCTGCTGTTTGTTCCTGTTCTGTGCCACACACAGTCCCCCTTCCCCCTTAATGCCAGCAGAAATTCAGCTGGCTGCGTGGTGAACCAGACAGAGCAAGGAGCCCAGGGTGAGAAACAGCACACCGCTGTGCTCTGTTGTTCTTAGCTTGCGCCGTGTCTCTGCTCTGATTTACTGCGCAGCCCCACAGAGGTTTAACACATGCAGGAGCAGGATCAAGTACAGGATGGCACATCAGCCTTCCCCAGTTCTGCCCTTTTTGTTATGCTGTGTAGCCATTAGGGAACAGACCTAAAAACTGAAGATCTTTCAGCTGAGTCATTTTCCCGATCTGGTTTGCCACATATGAACACGTACAGCCTCGCCAGCACAGTGGGGAGTGGGGAACATAACGACTACCTACCTAGAAACTGGCCGTGCCAGTGAAAAACAGGCAGCGAGCTGCGCCCTCTGGGCTATCGCAGCTGCAGCCTGGGCCGTGGGAAGGCAGCACAAGGGGTTAGCTGTCTGCAGAGGTCGTCTCCTCCCTTGAGACACTGGCAAGACCTTCCCACGTTCGGGGATGAGGCAGGATTTGGGGTTCACATCCAGCTCTCCTGTGGCTGTTGCAGCTCGCAGGCTGGCTGGTGGCTTTGTGTGGCAGGCAGCAGCTGCGTTCCTCTTTGCCAGCTTTAACCCCACCCCGCTGTGCTGCTCTCCATGCCACCCCCTACCTCAAACCACACGTGGCTGGGGTGTTTGGCTTTTTATGCTTCAACTCTAGTTTTCACATTGGCAGCATCCTGTTTACAAAAAAAAA
>VXAV01009646.1:0-39813 GCA_013399715.1 Alectura lathami
AAATGGGGGGGGGGGGAAGAGAGAGAGGAAAAAGAATAAAGAAATAAGAGACTAAACACTGCACAAATCAGTGAGCTCAGGGCTTGGGACACTGCTTATATATCCGTAGGGAAAAGCCTCATGCATCCCATGTCCTGTGGACTGGCAGCAGCAGGAGCAGCCCCTGCCCAGACGGGCTCTTCACCCTGCTCCGCACCAAAAGGAGCAGCGTAGCCGTGGGGGACTCTCCTGAACGTGAGGCATTCATGTATCTTTAATTATTGTTTCAGCCACATAAATCCACGCTGAATTAAAATTCATGATGGTTCTAGGGTACAAGTGCAAACAATTTGTTCGGTAAACTTTGCTCTAATTGGCATTCTGAAAATTTCCTGTTAATCAAGCCCCTTGGGCTCAGTTTACCAGTGTAGTTCTGCCTGCGAATGTCAGTGCTCGGAGGGTGCATGCATGTACGCCGATTTCAAGGGTCTTTATATGATATTAACTCATATACCTTGTCCTCACATTAATTTGCAAGTAATTTTTTAACAGCCTTCTGTGGCCCTGCCTTTTATCTTGCTGCTTCATTACTTGCGGCAAGCAAGCAAGCGGAAGAGCCTTTGTAAAACCCAAAACAAAATTACACTCAGAAATGTCTCGGATCTGAACGCATCTGAAACCCCTCCCGGCAGGGGCCGTGTTTCCAGTGGCACTCGGCTGCAAATGGCCACAGGAGAAACGTGAAGAAATTCAGGCCACCGCCGTAAATGTCAGGCGCGCGAGCGGTGCCGCTGTGCGGAGGCTCCAGCCAAACACACCCACCAGCAGGGCTCTGAAGGTGGGGCACGCTGTCGTTCTCCGAGCTGATGGTACGATACCACCTGAGGAGTCAAGGCATGAGCAGACCTGAGCTGGACTGTCCTGCAAAGAAGGCTTGGCCAGTTTGGGATCTGTCCTCCAAGCAAGCGGGGTCCCACTGCCAAGAGGATTTGGGGAGCTTTCCAGTGACCCTGCTTCCCTTTTGCAGCCCTATCAGACTAGCTTTTAATTCACATCTCAAGAGATCTGGGGAAAGGAAAAGCTACCTGAGTGTCTCTTCCCACCAGCACCGTCACAGGTAAGACAGAAGAATGGAAACAACAAAATAACGCTCCTTTGACAGCGATCAGGGAAGCTGTGGAGAAGCTCTCTTGGATGGAAATACGCTGTAAGGAAACGCAGAACTGGCAGTTCCCCGAAGAGACTAGAGATGGTGCACAACAGCAAACTGCTCCCCTGTGAGAGCAGATAAGAAGCATAATTAGATGGCATTACAGCGGCATCAGGGTCTGGAAGCTGGAAAGAAATTGTATGGAAAGTGGAAACAGGCAGGAGCTGGGGGGAGAAGACAGGAACAATACAGGTTCACAGGATGTAAGCAGCTGGGTCTGCGTGTCCAAGGTTTCAGAGCAAACCAGCAAGGGTCTGCAAATAAATTAGCTGTAAAACACAAACAGCAAGACACATAGGTGCAGAACAGTCTGGGGAAGGCCAGAGTGCTGCCCAGGTGTTCAAAGCAGGAATCTGCCCCATCTCCCTTGTTTCACAGGCTTTATTGAAAGGTTAATTGGGAATGAAGCTTAACAAAACCACCTTTGCAGGGAGCTGTGGAGAAGGCCAGCATAAGTAAAGAAGTTTAAAGGCATTTGGATATATCAAATGTATTCAAAATGAGAGGATCTGATAAAATGCACCCAGGAACATTGAACTCTTGGTGATTATCTTCGAAATGTATGAAGCCAGGGAGGTCCCTGGAGATGAGAGAAGCACCTCTCTTTAAAGAGGAGACTAAGAAAATTTGGAATAATCAACTCAATCTCAATTCTCTGCAAGAGGTTGGAAGAAAGTATTAAACGAGCAACTTGTAAGATGTAAAATGATGAAAAAAATCAAAGAGCATGGGTTTGTCAAGAACCAGTCATGTCAACCCAATTTAATTCTCTTCTTTGATAAGGCAACAAGCACACTCAATGATGGGGAAGCAGAAAACACAGAAGCGAGGCCTTTTGCATTTTCCCATGGGACAGCCTCAAATTAAGCTGAGAAAAATGCCCTCTTAAAACAATCAGAGCTCAGCTGGCAGGGTGACCGCTCCCAAAGAGGAGGCACCAAGGGGGAGGAGGTTTCTCCAGCCCCATCCATCACACTGGGGAAAGGACCATCACCCTTGCTCTCCGTTCGGCCACGTTTCTCCGACTTGCCAGTCCTGTACTGTGGCCACATCCACAGCTTTGCCCAAGAACAGCTCCTTGCCCAAGGAAAATCATGATTAAACCTTTGTTACTCTGATTTCTAGCATCAAAATGTTCCTTTACCCTTAATTTCCCCATGACATCAGCATCCCCACGCATACTTAGGTAGCCATGTCTCGATGCAGCATTATCCCATATTAACCCTTGATGCCAGCACTGAGCCGAGGAGATGTTTCCACCCACCTTGAAGACAGGGCAAATGCGTACAAACAACCCGCAAAGGCTGAAACTGAGCACGGAGGCTTTGCCACTCTGCTCCACTGCTGGCCCTCCAGATGGGTGGATGTGGGCCTCGGAAACCGTGATCAAGGGACTTTGTGAGCTGTAGAACAGCTGCTGGAGAAATGCAGGAACAGAAGCTTTTGATGCAGTTTCAAACAATGTGTAATTATCAGGTAGCTGAAAATTAGCCCATCTGTGCCTCGGGAAAAGACAATGAGAAGCTATGTGTTACTAATGGCTGAAAAGAGCTGGCAACACAAAACAGGAAATCTTCAGTAAACTTTTCTTTAACGTAACGTAATTACACGATGTAATCCCCAAATCTCCCAACTTTTTGGTGCTTTGTGATAAAGCTTATGAGGTCTTCATCCTCCCTTCATGTTCATCTCGTTGCAGCCAGCACGGTCTTTGGCATTTCGAGCTGTGCCAGCCATCTGGCTGCGCTACCTACCGCAGCAGATGTGGTGACAAACTGCCTTTGCAACACAGCAGCTAACCACATGCACCGGCTTTTCCTCAAGCAAACTGTAAGTATTTGCCGTGCCTTTGCCACGGCCTCGCTATCTGAATGCAAAGCATCCAGGCTTATCACACTGCTTTGAACAAAATTCCTCTCCTGGCAGAGTTGGCAGGCCAGAGCCCAGGTCTCTAATCCGGGTCAATGCACACGCAAGCATCAGCGCCGTTCACATTTAGGAACCCTTCTGTTTTCTCTGCTTTTGGTCGTTGCTGATCCAGCATGCGAAAAAAAAAAAAAAAAAAAAAAAAACATTTTTTTTTTTTTTNTTTCTTTCTTTTTTTTTTTTTTCAAGTGCCTTCAGGATCCAGAGATAAGGTCTTTGGGGGTCAGGAAAGCAGAGCTGGAGTAGCATAAAACTCATGCAAATAGCCTGGGCAGGGTAAATAGCTCATGATTTTTTTATTCGTACTTTTGTCTGTGGAATAACTGGGAGCAAATTGCTTTCTCCTTTCCTCGTTCAAATTATTCAGAGACTTTTTCTGCTGATTTTTGCTATTCTCCCTTTCGCGAGCGTTTGCTCTCGAAGATGGCCTGCTTAGCTCTGAATGGAAAGCAAACGTTGCCTTCACCCTCGGTGAACTTTGAGGCAATTGATTTTACCAGCATAAAAGAGAAGCTGAGGAGCGACTGCTCGTGGCTTTTGCGGAGGACGAGTCCTGCCGTTTCACAACCGTCTGTGCACGAGGAAGCAGGCGGCCCAGAACAGAGGTGACGGCTGCTCTTCCCTCTCGTCCCCGCTCAGCCAGCAGCCCTGTCCTCCTTCACAGGTAGGGCTGGCCCCCGCACCGTCAGCACCGCAGCAGCCACCCTGCAGACGCTTTAAACAATTCACAGCAGGGAGGATTCCGAGGGAATTATTCTCACCAGCTTTTGTCTGATAATCTGAGGTCAGGAAAACAAACTGCTTCCTCTCTGCTCTCTCCAGCACTGCGGCGAGAAATGCAGCCAAGCTCCGGCACCGAGAATAAAGGCGGAGCTGGCACAAACACAGGAGCTTCTTAAATGAGTTTGCCATTAGCCGGAAGGGCTGCAAATTGAAGCGAAGATAAGCCCCTTAGCATTTCCCTTCTTTAATCCAAGCCTCATAAAAGCGGAGATGTGTTCCTATTCAGTGGGCTTTATACAGAGGCAGGTATTTCATTTACCCAAAAACCCCTGGATCGGATAAATTATTAATGTTATTTATAAAGGCAATTCTGCCATTCAGCAACTTCTTTTGGATCCCTACGCTTAATCTCGCTGCTTAGCATAAGATACACTCCAGTTAAAAGGCAAAATCACATTCCTTTACAAGGCCTGCAAAATAACGGAGTGCTGAGGTGCCTGAAAAAGGGTTGTAGTTTAAATACCGCTTTAAAGACTAATACATTTATCAGCAGCAAACATAAGCACCAACTTCGCTTGCTTGTATCCTCCCTGCGTGCTGGATGGGGCCTCACTCGCACGCATCAGAGCCGTCAGAACTACTCAGTGCGCACGGCAGAGATGCAAAAGGCTTCTGCTCATCCCAGCCGCTGTCAGGCAGTTTGGTGGCTGGGTGGGGCTGCGCAGCGAGCCAGCAAGTATCTCCGTCCTCTCCTGGAACATGTAACGTGCCCCTGGACGCCCACATCTGTGGCTTTGGTTCCCGCAGGATCAGCCTTATGCCCGCCCCATGGACCAGGGAGATGCCAGAAGAAACGTCCTGCGGTCAGGTGGTGGAGTTGGGATGCTCAGAGGCCAAAAAATGGGTCCTCAGGGGCCCTGGGAGAGCCCTCACCACAGGTGCATCCAGATCTCAGCCCCAGGAAAGCAAGCGTGGCTTGTAACCACAAAGGGCAAGAGAACGAACAGGAGAAGCTGGGAGCCGTGGTGCTCGGCCAGCATCATGATTTCAGTTGCAAATGTGGAGCAGGCTGGACCAGTTCCCGCGGTGGAGTGCTGGCACTGAAGGGTGAAGCAGCGCTGAGCCCTGCAGGAGGGTGGAAATCAGTACTGTGGGGTAAATGCTGGGGAAGAAGAGGCTCAGCATCTGCCAAAAAAGATGTGCCCGATCCTCCAGGAGAGGAACACCAGCTCCTTGCTCCCACATCAGGACTAGACACAGAATTAACCAAAACACAGTGTTCAGAGTGCTTTTGGATGAGAAACAATCAATGTGTGAAAAAAGGTACTTGCAAAGCATGCATTAGAAGGGGCCTCAGCTCCAAGCCCCAGGAGAGGCAGCACGAGCAGAGCCCGACCCCAGGAAGGGCCTAGGGAAGAAGCAGCAGCAATGCCAGCTGAACAAACCCAGCACAGAGCAAAACTGCTGGTTACTGATTCTAAGCAGGTAGTTTTCAATTAACTGAGGGAAGATGACGGGTCTAAGAAATGCACCTTTCTGGGAAAGCGGGGAGCAACAAACAGAGGCTGCAGCAATGCGGCAGCAGTGGGAATTTCCACTCTTGGTAGAAGTGGCAAAAAGCAGAAGAAACGCACCAAATCCGGGGCTGCGTTTGGATTGTTCGCATGTCTGACGCAAGCGGCATTTAGAAATGCTACTGGAAATGTCAGAGAGGCCTCTCGGTGGAACAGGACGCCCTCTCTGACCCATTTGTCCCCAGAAAACAGGGATGGCTGCAGCAGGGCCATGGATGGGACGGCCCCCGTCAGGGACACCCAAACGAGGGGCACCCACCTCCTGACGCCCATGGGCAGCCTCCAGCCCCACACAAGTCCTGGTTGTTGTCACAGCACAGCCACACGCAGCCGTGAGCCATGCTCTGAATTTGAGGGCAACGCACAGGGCACATGCAGGGAAGTGGTGCTGCCTGGGAGCTGCAGAGAGGTCTGGAAAATTTCTCATTAAACGTTTTCTCCGTGCAACACATACGATCCCCCAAATCCTTTTTTCAGCATTTTCCTCCCCAAAGCCTGCACTACAAACAGTTTAATTGAACCGCCAGCGCTGGCTGATGTTTTGTTTCAGCACAATTTGAACCAAGGCAAAGGATTTTTGTGCACTGAACTCATTCCACCTTCTCACAGTAGGGTTACAACAGCAGCATGTATTTCTCGTAGATGACGTTGCCTCTAGGGAAGAAGGCCTCGGGAGGTTCAGGATTTGTTTTCTCCCCTGGGCTGGGCGCAGAGGACAAGTGGTGGCTCGTGGGTGGCAGCGTGGTTTGCCTTTGATCAGCTGTGAGCAGGGAGGGCTCCTGTGGCTGTGCTTGGAGCTGGAGATGTCTGAGCTACTGGTACCACAGAGAAGCATGCTTTTATGTCAAAAAAAAAAAAAAAATATTATAAGACTTTAAGTTTGTTCAGGGAGCTGGAATGAAATATTTAAACACAGCACCACAGTAGCATTTTATTCTCACAAAAATGCTGAAATGCCACTTGCAAATCAGAAATGTTTTAAAATTTGCTTTGAAATGGCAGAGTATTTATGCAACTGCTTGTTGTTCTGTTTTTTCCTAGGAAGAAACAAATGGAAGAAAAAAAGCTGAGCTATTGACCATTTCCCCACAAATGAGATGTCTGCTTTTCAGTCTGTTCTGGTGAGTCTGTTTGGAGCCATCGTTCCCATTTGGAGCAGAGAGAAGCAGCCTCGAGAGTGCCTGTGTTGTTGCATCCAGCATTCAAATTATATTAGCTTTGTTTCTTACACTGACGACAAGACATTTAGGCTGGAGAACTCCAGTGGGCATTAGAACTGTTCTGAAGGGCTTGCAGGAATTGAAGAAAATGTCATAAAAGAAACAAGTTCTTGTACAAAAACACAGATGTCCTACTTTATTATTATTATTTTTATTATTATTATTATTATTATGGCAGTTTTCACTTTCTTTAGGTATGGTTTATTTGTTTGCAGCTTCTAGTTTCCCTATCTATAGATTATTTCTTGTTACACACATGAAGCCAGCATGCTCCAACCCCTCTGTAAGTCCCAGTTAGTTCCTGATGCAACAGTGAACAGCTCCAGCCAGGCAGCCCAGAGCCACCCAAGCTCCTCCTGGGTCTGGGTCATGCTCGGGCTGTACCAAAATTCAGTCACCATAAGTGACTGAACTCAAATTCAGCACTGGAGGTTCAAACCACTGTTAGGAAAGGGTTATTCTGTAATAGTGACCAAAATATACTTGAATTCAGTATCTCAGCGGGATAGAAAAGCCTGAAATCCCCTAAAATGATGTCTGACTATAAAAAGATCTTCTGATTTGTGTACGGTTTGTTCACAGGGTTTTTAATACTAAATTCAAAGAACTGCAGGGATAAAACATTGGCAGGAAGCATAAACACTGCTTAAAAATAACATATGAAAGTGTCAGAAGAAATGTGTATCACTTATCCAAAACATTAAGGATCAGAAATAGCTGATAGGGTTGCAAAGAGGAGTGGAGCATGCTAACAAAAATCCTTCAAAACTGAATCAGGTCTAAGCAGACAGTGCAGGCAGAGGTATGTCTTGGCCAGGTAAACATACAGTGACAATGCCAGGCCAGTGAAAGGTTTTAAGGCACAAAGGGTGGCTTCCACAGCTGAGTGGGTGGGACAGAAACAGGGATTTTCCAGTCCCCAGGCTGTAGGGGCTCATAGGGGTTCCCTTCTGGCTCAAACTGTCCCACACGTAACCAAACTTTAGGAAGTCAGCAGGTCTCCAGCCTGAAAACATCACGCTTCTAAATCCTCCCTGAGATACAACCCAAATGAGCCAGCGTAAAATCTCACACAAGCTGCAGCGGCACTGTGAAATACGATGAATTCAGTCAGTTTCAGCCACGCCATAACCAGGAGCTCACACAGCCTCCCGCTGACCCTGATTTCCCCATTCTTCACCAGCTCGCTCGTGTTCCAGGCCCTGCTCTCTCCTGATGCAGTGCTCTCAGCCACTCCCAGCACCCCAGCGCACACCAGACTCTCCTGCTGCTTCTCCCAGAGCCCACCCACGCACATTTCTCTCCAAAACAGGTAAATCTGGCAGCGATGCCACGTACCCTAAAAGCGTATCCTGACACAGTTCCCACCATACAGGTGGAACAGCACTAAACATGCAGCCATGCTTGAAAACATACACACATCTGGTGGCGTGTTAGCTGATGCTTTTGGCTCGGTGCCTTCCTCCCTCACCTGCTTCTGGCTGCTACAAACGGGGAGGCAAAACTCCCGTGACCACCGTGCAGGTGATTAGAGGAAATTGCATTGCTGAAGCGCTCGATGGCTGCAGCCCTGCTTCAGCTCCTGACTTGCCTGCTGGTAAGCTGCCAGCGAGAGGGAAGTGTAGGCATAAAATGAATAGCAGAAGAGATTGCAGGTAATTATGTTTCTTAAGCTGTTAACAGGATTGGCCATTTGATAAATGAGAGGATTTGGGAATGTTTTGTCACTGACAAGCCATTGTAAGATCAGAGTGGAAACGGGAACGTTTCTCTTCCACAGCACGAACAAGAGGGGAAATCTCTCGGGACATTTACAGTGAAATTCTGCTGGAACCTGGATGGCAGAGCAGGGAGGAGAAAGGACAGACTCAGGATTCCTCTTATGCGTCCCACTTACTTGGTTTTGGGGCTCCTCCAGAGCCCCCTTTGGCATCCCCAGAGACTCTGGTCTTTTTATGGTACCACCCGTATCCCTACGTGCAGTTTTGGGTGCCCCCAGGGTGCTAGATCTTTGTCTTGATGCCCCAAATCCCTCCGTCTGCCCCATGGTTCTCTCAACCTTTTGGTTTGCTTTTGCAGTTCCCCGGCTCACTGGAGAGACGAGAAGGAAACCAGCACTGCTGTTTGTCCCGCTCCAGCAGTGCTCCTCTGGGTGGTTCTCGGTGCCCCCAGAGCTCTTCCGTTTCTTTCCCAATGCTTCCCAGGACTTTCGTGTGCCTCTTGAGGTACCCTAAGGCTTTTTCATTTGCCTTTTGGTGCTCCCCCTGTAAATCCCAGCCTGCTTTTAATGGCCCTCAGTGCCCTCCATTTCTTTCTGTAAGTCCCTACCGATGGTCCTGTTTTCTTTTAGATGCCACTTAAGGGCATCCTTCTGCTTTTTGGTGCCCCTGTCCTCAATCCCCCTGGTTGCTTTGGTGCCCCTCCATGGGACTCACCTATTAGGAGGTCCATGGGGCTGCTCTGGTGTGAAGGGGTTTGCTCTGCAGCAGGAGGGTGGTGGCAGCTGTTAATTGCATGGCAAGAAGTTGGGTTAAAAATGTTCTCACATGTCAGCACCACGTGGCCAGTGGCTTCAGGCACTTCCCGTGGATGCAGTGACACCCTGGAGTCCCCTCTGCTGTGACACCCTGGAGTCTTCCATCCTGCTTGGTACAGATCCTGCTTTCATTGCAGAGCCTGACACTAAAGGGCAGAGAAAGAGGTAAGCAAGGTATAAATAAAACTCCCTAAAACTGATCCCTCCTGCTGCTTCTCCAGCCATAGCACCAGGGCTGCCTCTGCCAGCCAGGACATGCTCCTCATAGGATCAGAGTTCGAGGCAGCCCCTGCCTGTGTGTGGCAGCACAGGAGTGGAAGGCCCTACCAAAATCTCCATTTCAGCTTTTCATCTCTTTGCTTTCTGTGCTTCTTAGCAGCTAGAGCCAGATTATCGGTATTGCTTAGTTTCCCTGCAGTTATCAGCAGGGAAGGGTTACTCGGAGAAGCTGTGCCTCTCATGTATCACTTTTCCAGAAGAGCCTGAGCAGACACTGGCTGCCTGTACCTGAGGAGATGGGTGCGCTTCTGGTGGTGTAGGGAGAGGGAGACACAGATAAGTTCTGGCAGTTTTACATCTCGGCTCTTCCCAACAGCAAAGTGGTGATTCAGCCTAAACAGCTGGATTGGACAGGAAGACAAGACAAGTTTTGATGCCAGCTGCACTGGTTGGTAGCAGCATCCCACAGGAACACAGCTTTGGTGGTTCTACACCTGCGCCAGCTCCCCGAGCAAAGCAGCATCCTGCCCACAAGTCAAGCTGCAATTAGTTGATTTCTGTAACCAAAATAAACACCCCCAAAACCTGCACGAGGATTCCCTTTGGGGAGCCAGGTGTGGTCTGTTAATATGTTCCAGCATCCAGAGTGCTTTTAAGAACAGCGATCACCAGGAGACTGGGTTGTGTGGAAGCAGAAAACCCTCAGCTGGGCTGGGGAGTGAGGTCTGGCAGGCTCAGCCACCCTGGTGGAGGGATTTGTCCCCCTGGGTCTGGCCCCTCTTAGAGAGCAATGAGAGGAGGCTTAAGTGCAAAGATGAGTAAGGCCCAGCTGGAGCAGCTGAGGCTGCCAGACCTCGCTCCCCAGCCTCAGTGAGTTACACAGGCACAGCAAGGCCACTTCTGCCATCACACAGCTCAGTCCCTGCAGGAACTGCTGCCAATCCAGTTGGCAGGACCCCTGTCCTTCCAGGTGCCCTTGCCCTGAATCAATGCCTTCCAGCATCCACCTAATGGCAGTGTTTATGGAGCATACTGGAGCAAGGACTACAGTTCTGTAAGAGCTGTGCTTGCTGGAGCCTTGCTGAAATGGAGCAAGGCACAAGCTGGGCTGAAGGGAGTATCTGTGAAGAAGGAGAAACAGCCCCTCCTGGCACCCTACCCACTGCAAAGAAATAAGAGCTGCTGCAGCAAGACGGACACGGCTGTTGGTTGCCCCCTTTTAGCTCCACAAGTGCCGCAATGAGCTTTTCCTGGTGCAGGAGCTGTGGGACAAGCTGGGGGTCAGAAGTGAGGCAAGGCCTGCTGAAGTGATACGTTAGCAGGGATTAAGTAAGCCATGCACCAAACCGAAAGTCACCTTGCCTTAGTTGTGGCTTGCTCCACCTTCTGTTTCCAAGAGCAAAACGAACCCAGCTCAGCATCTCCTGTGGTGCAGCTCCCCAACAAGGGCTGCAGGGAGCCGAGCAAGCTGGCAAGCACTGGACCCTCCCTCCTGTGGCAGCTTCTCGAGGTGTAAATGAAGGCAAAATCCAGTTTCTTCGACTTCAGACAGGGTCTCCAGAAAACAAGATCACTTACTCCTTGCAGCTCCCGCTGAAGTCTAAAATGGTGACCTCAAGTGGCTGGTAGAGGGGTGGACCAGAGGTGAAAAGCAGTTATTCTTTGCAGCAAGCATCCAGGAAAAGAAAACATGGGTTTAAACAGAAAAACAGCAGGATAGACACTTCCATTACAACCAGTAGTGGTCAGACCCCTGTTTTCTCACACATAGGGGCAGGCATGCAGATTTGCACATTGGGTTTGTGATCCTCTGCTCCAGAACCCCAGCCAGGACTAGGGCTCCACATCTCCACACACCCAGCAGGAGCTGGAACTTCACCCACAGCTGGGCCAGGTAAAAGCTCCCCCAGAGTTCCCCCAAAAGCACGGTGCATCCACAAGAGCACAACTGCCCCCTCGGGTGGGCTGCAGTTCAAGCACTGAGACGCTTGTTTTTGCCAGCACATCGAGGAAAGGAGGATGGATTGCCAGCCTGCTCCTGGGGCAGATGGACAAGATGAGACTTCCCACAGGGCTGACCCACAGTGGCAGCCTTTGCCATTTATAGAACCCTGACAGCCATGGGAACTAGAATAACCAGAAAAAGCTTTTATCTGCAATGAAGAGCATCTGACAGGGCAAGGCCGAGCCAGCTGCTGCCTTTAGTCCCCGCCAGCCCAATGAGACATGCCCACAGGCAACCACAGCACACAAAGCCCATCCCAGTCCAGAAGCCAACTACTCCCTCCAAGCAGCCTCAACTCAGCAGATAACCCCCCAGAGGGCCCTCACACCCCTGCAAGAGAGGTGCCAGGCTCTCTGAGTGTTCCTCTTAAACAGTGACCAGGAAACAAACTCTTCAGCTCAGATTTAACTGTGCTACTGCTCGTTTGACCCCATCAGACTTTCCCATGGGGTGAGCATGCTCCAGCTGCTGCCTCTGGAACACAGCACCTTGTGCTCTCCCTGCAGAGCCCTGAAAACAGCACCCCCACCCACCACCCCCACTGTGGGGTCCTTTCAGATGAACTTGGGATCGCCCAAGCAGCAAGGAAGCCCTGCCAGGTCCTCCATGGACTTCCTGGGCACAACTGAGCCACCAGTAATGGGATGCTGAAGCACATGAAGCCTTCTTGGGGTTTAGCATTGGTCAGTCATTACTTGGGGGCACTTACATGACATCTCTTGCCGTGCCCACACCCCCCATTGCTCCCTATATCATCAGGGCTGTGCTCCTCACCAGGGGCTTCTGCTGCTTCATCATGGCAAAACAGCATTATTTGCTCTGAAAGAAAAGCTCCTCAGCAAATGAGGACAGAGTCAGACCAACGTGGGTGTCTCAGACACCACAGGTCCCAGGTCAGGTTCCTGTCCTGCAAAGTCCAACCAAGCAAATGCTGGCTAGGAACTGGCTGACTGCTAGGAGGAGTCTGGGATCCCAGTAGCTCCCCAAAATGCCCTACCTGGCAGCAGAAAGAATGCAACAGTGGGAAATGCCACCTTACATTTATTTAGCACCACCCAAGATGGCTAACAAATGCATCAAACACAGCATTGAGCACTGCCCCCCACCAAACACAGCCCTGGGTGGCAGCAGACAGCTGGGGAGCCCCAGAAATGGGCACACCCCCTGCTAGGGACACCTCGAGCTCACTAGGCCATCAGAGGAACCCAGGCACAGGCCATGGCATCTCTGTCCTGCTCCCCGAGCTGTTCCTGAGGCTGGTGACACACGGAACAGCATCGGCAGCTGGACGCTGGCAGCAGCAGAGCCATCCTTCCTGCCAGCTCCCCCAGGCACCAACAGCCACATCCCTCTTCACTGGGGGAGCCCTGAGGATCTCCTCAGAGCACCCAGCTCCCAGTGCAGGGAGGACTGGAGCCAAACCTCCCCAGGGAGCTGCAGCAGCCCTAGGGAGGAGTCAAAGCAGAGGGCTGTCTGCCTCTAGGAACAGAGAAGCTGCCTCAGCTACAAAGGGAATATTTAAAATTATTGCATTTTCCAGAGATGGAAAGTAAAGGACCAGTAGGGCCACCTGTAAGGAGCCAGCCAGCACAGCCTTGGAGATAGTGTGATGTTATCAGCTCCTTTTTTACAGAGGAGGAATTGACATAACAATAAGACTTGTTTCTAACAATATATATAAAGAAATACAAGGATTTGTGTAGGACAGCCTCATAGGTATCTGTGCTAGCCACTAGTCTTTGCTCCTTCCCTTCAGAAAATTGTTCCTAAAAAGGAAGGGGGAAAACCCTCACCTCTATCTTTTCCACCAGCTTGAGAGGACTGCAGCACTCAGCCAGCCCAGCTCTTCACCCAGCAGCCCCAGCACAACCACAGCAACAAACTCCACTGCTGCAGCTCCAGGATGTGGCTGCAGCCCCAGCCCTCAGCTGCCGACCTCCGCCTCCCTCAGCCACAGCATCGCCGGCTCCGTCCTGCTGGATAAATCACATGTTCATTTTCTACTCTCTTTTTTTTGTAAAATGTACATAGTGTAAATACAGAGCTGCAATTAAAAACCCTCTTTTTCTCCCCAGGTACCAGCAACCAAGACACATAAGCTGATCTAGTTTGGCAGTGGCAGCCCTCAGCCTCTTTCAATTACCCTTGTGGTGCTGTTTAAACACCCGAGCTCCCTTGCTTGGGAAGTGGTTAGTTCAAGATTGTGGTGTGAGCGTCTTTCCCTAGGAAGACCTGTAAGTAACCTTACTAATCTGTTCATCAATTTTTTCAGTTGCTCTCCAGGTTAAGCTCCCTATAACTGTCAGAACAGGGCACCGAGATAAAGGAAGGTTGCTGAATGCTGACAAAGACAAAAGGGCGTCATTCCAAGTATTCCTGAAAGTCCAAGTGACTTTTCCTCTCCCTGAAACCTTCCACGTGGTTTTCAGCCCTCTGTTTGGCTTCTGGCACCCCCTCAGAGGTCTCTGTGCACGTTGTAGTTCTCAGACATCATCTTTGAGTTCTTTGGGATTTGTCTGCCCCGTGGAATGCACTGCACACATGCAAAGGGAGGCTCTGCAGGTACTTACACCAACGGCTGGAGCAACCCAGCTCCCCTGACCACATCACAACAGCAACACAGAGGGATGTTCAGAGGCACAGCACAGATCAGCCCTGACAAAACACACAACTTCTCCCTTTGTGCTCTCCATTTTGACTTTAGCATATTCTCACTCCTCCATAATAATGTGAGTCTATCTGCAAGAAGTGTTGTAAGGCTCCGCTGCTTGCTAGCAACCACAAACCCTGTATAACAGATGAACTAGAAAAGAACATGGAGGTTTTATGTGCACAGAAAGAAGTAGCCCCAGCAAACTGAGCCGAAAGCAGCAGCAAAGCCTCCCTGCTGAAGGAAGGCTCAGCAAAGGCAGCATGCCCACTGCACTGCCTCTTCCAAACATTACCCCACTCTTCAGCCAAGACTGGAAAGGACAGGATGACCCTTGTCGTTGGTACCCAGCACTTGACAGAACAACTGAGGCTTTCTAGTTAATCTAGCGGAAGGAGTTTTGAAACAACTTGAAGGAAGCAACATGAATATGCACCAAATATAGTTGAAACCTGCTGTCTATTGAAATGGCTCATTAATACCGCGCAGACAAAGCAAATGAGTGATGCTTACTGCAGAGTTACCAGTGAACATATCTGTGCTCAGATTATTGAAGCAGTGCAGAATATTTCACCCCATATGGTTTGCCTGAAGAGGCTGTTTCAGATAATGGTTCTCATGTTGCTTCCATTGAATTTCAATATTCCCCAGAAGACGCTCACTGGAGCACTCCAGAGCAACCTTGTGTCATTTGGTGCCGCGTGAACTAGCAGAATGCTGGGTACTTACAATTAAAAGTGGATTACAGAAAAATAATAATGAGGTTCAAATTTGAAAAAAAAAAAAAAAAAGCACAAAATGTCTTCACTAGAATCAGGTTAGTAAACCTAACTTTCAACAGAATTTTTAAACAAAATTGTCACTCACAAAATCATTTTATGTACATGGATAAAATTAATCAAAACTACTGGATGAAAACTAGCACAAGATTAAGGATCTGAAAAATATGCTCAGGCACCAGAGATCTCTTGGCAGGAAGGATGGAAAGAAAGAACTGGGACTCACGCTCCATCTGCTACTAATGAAAATGAAGAGATACAGTGGTGAGAGTGCATGGCAAAGGTTCAGTACAGGAAAGCCCTTCAGACTGAAAGTGCTGTAACTGTAAAGAAAAGGAAAGAAAGCCACTGGGATTTAAGGTACACAGAAAACTACCTAAAACCAGCCAAATCCAAGGGCCATGTACACCCCCTGCTCTCATCCTGTCACGTGCAGGGGGTGCAATGGAAAATACTCAGAGTGTAAGACAAACAGACATTCTATTCCTGGATAATTTTCTGGATTGTCAATTAATAGCTTGTGCTTGCAGAAATTTACAGCCCAGAGCAAACACAAGTGAACAGAACGAGAGGACACAGCACTGCGGAAGGGGGTTAGTCCCTGCACGAGTAGCTGTGTGCACGTATTGCTATATATATGTTTTCTGTATGTTTGCCTGCTTTGTACGGGGTCAGCAGAGGAGTGTGAGGAGGCTGGCGTAAACAGGAGCTAACAGCCTCAGCAGAGGAATGAGGACCTCTAACATATGGCGATGCAGCACGAGGGAGATGAGCGTCTGGGGAGCACAAACAAGTTTTGAAAGGGGGCAGATTTTGCACCTGAACTCTCACGAACATGCAATAATCTGTAAGCCCTCTGCTACTGCCTGCCTTACCTCCAGCCCTGCTGAAGCTCTGTCAGGATGCCTCTCCAGGCAGAAGGAGCACAGGTAGCCCTGTCTGAACAGAGATGACCTCAAGGTCCTTCTGGTACCCTAATCCTTTCCTGGGGTCTGATACCTACAAAGAAGATTCCTGATAACATGTATTTGCTGCCAGACCTGCATGGGAGGCATTGTCTGCCATTCCACACCCATTCCACATCCTCAACAGGGAACACACCGGAAGCAGCACTGATCTTTCTGCCCCCACCCTATAGACACTCCCTGGCTATTTTTGCTACTTCACAGCTGTTTACCTTCCATGTCCTCCTACCTGCATTGCTTCTGAGCTCTGCCAACCCGTGCTGGCTCCTCCGCTGTGCATTGCAGGTAAAATCCTGCTCATGCCTGAAGCCAGGAGTGGTGCTTGTTGTTGGACAAGGTCTCTGCGGAATACATCGCTGAACACCGGCAAATCTCAGCTGAACACATGCAGACGAACACAATGAAGGACTCGAGACATGTCAGACTTCAAAGGGAAGAAAGAAATGCACATCTCTCACCAGGGTTATTCCTTTGCTAAATTTCAAGCCCTTACTTCAAATATTAAAACACTCCAGCTTGTCAGAAGCGGACTACATGAGATTGCTGTTTATTTATACACATATCCAGCATTAAACGTATATTACAAAGCCATATGAATGTATCTAAACACTGGGGGAATGGTATGTTATTCCCAATCCTTCTGGCATTTTACCTAGCACTTAGAAAAAAAAAATGCAAAAATTAATAGACTGAGTCAGACACTCAGCATGTAATCTTAGAACAATTGACTCGCATGGTTAAAGTTTGGTAGTGATACCAGCAAAGGCAAACAAATACAGAAATGTCAAACACCAGTGCTGCACATAACTCGTTGTAAATCAATAGCCAGGAAAACTCCTGACCTACATGAACAGAAGCACGAAACAAAGAAGTCTCAGAATAAAATCCATGGCTGACAGAGCTTAGTACAAGAAAGTTGTGTTTGCAAAAGAAATCCTAGCAACAGTACGGGGTCACTGCTCAGTGCAGACAGTAGAATTGTGAAGGATTATGCAGAAAATGCAGAAGTGTTCAAACAGTTTTTTATTCAGCATTTGGAAAGAAGGATGATTTGCTTTCATTGCTTGAAGATGATGAAACACTTTCCAGTCTATTAGTGACTGAGAAAGATGTTAGGATCTATCAGCAATGAACATTTTCAAATCAGCAGGCTCAGGAGCTCTGCAATAGTTGGCAGAGAAGCTCCCGGGCCCACTAATGCTGAATGTTAATAGCAGCAGATCTGTAAATGCCCAACTTATAAAATCTGTTAAATGAGAAGGGAAGCACAGGGAATCAATGAACCATCAGAGGAAAGAGCAACTCTGGGTCAAGGCAAGGGAGGGTTTTTTCCATCCTATCTATCGTAAGGACTGTCAGGGGTAACTCGGAGCCCAGTTCTAACAAACTGAAGCCACCACCTGTCCTGGGTTCATTTAACCTGATGGCTCCAAGGCACTGAGCTGCCGCTTGGCAGTCACCAGACCAGACTTTTCTTCTTGATAGGGAAACTTTGACTTCTGGGTTAGCCTGAAACCTTCTGCTGAAGTTAACAGTGACAAAAGAAAAAGGCTAAAGGGATACCAGCGCAAGCCCTGCTTCCTGTTATTGCCTACATGCAAGGTCAGATCATTTTCTAACTGGGGCATATTTTTTGTAAAGCTTTTTCTTGGGTGCATGCTCCCCCTAGTACACGAGAAGTGGGTGGCTCACGGCCACAAAGCGTTCAAAACATGGGCAGCCTGCAGCCCAGGAGTCGGCCCCCGGGACTGCAGTGCTGTGATGCAGCTCAGAGCAGGAGCCCCACCTCTCCCAAACGGCAGAAGAGAACAGGCTTAGCTTCCTCCTCTCTGTAACCAGCCACAGTCAGAAGTGAAGTGAATTAAATCAGACTATACTTTGCACTGCTGTGTAAGCTCATCCAACAACCGAGTGGGGCTGGAAAGCATCATTAGGTAGAAACCACCCCTGCTTCAGGATGGCACTAAAATACATTACATACGTCCAGCTGTGCACAAAACATTCTCCTCAGAGCTTATTGATGTTGTCAATACAAAAAAAAAAAAAAAAGGTGCTGCACTGAAAAAGCTGGTGCAAGTTGAATAGTGGAAGTTGTAATACACTCTGTTTGATCTCCCGTTTAATGTAATGAGGCTTCACCCGAAAAAAATAAGAGCAAAAAAAAAAAAAAAAAAGATTAATCAAAATCCTATGTGAATTTATTTATGGATCACAAAAAATGTTTCTAGAATATCCAAGACATAGCCAAGGGATAAAGTTAGATGAAGTTAGGATTTATCTCGATTACCTAACCTGGCATTAAAATCCTTTCCACTGATCAGCAAACAGAAGGATAAAAAGATTTCAGAGACATTATGTAGGTCTGGAATAATTCCCAGTACGAATTCCTATAAGAAGAGGAATTGTGGGAGGAATACAAACATTAATCAGAAGAAAAGGTTCTAAATTGGGAAACTGTTCTGGCAATGAGACAAAAATCTAAGTCATTAGTGTAACAACCTCTAATCCCTATCAGTGCAGCCAGTCTCATGACAGAGATGGACGTGAAATGGCTTTCTCTAGAAATGTTTCAGTTTTGATTAATTCTAACACTCCATGTCTGGACGTAACAAATATGTTGTGAAACGTATCGTGAAAAAACAGAGACATTTGGCAGAACAATCCAAAACCATGTAGAAAACTCATTTTGTAGGAAATGGAGAAACAAATTTTAAAGCTGCTTTCTTCTTAGCTCGATGCAGAAAATTCCCCAGTGTCCAGCTTTTCATGGCAACCCGTCCCAAAAAAGCAGCCTATCTAATTAAGTCCAGAACCACACTACTGTTCTGACCCTGATTTCCATTGGCAACTCCCTGACAGGTACCAAAATACCTTACTAAATTTTTCTAGGGACAGAAGTTCTGATTTGTAAAAATACGTAAATATTTTCTAGGTCAAAAAAAAAAAGCAAGAAATGTTAGGAGCAGTCCTGTGGTCACGGCAATCGAACGGAGCACAGGCAGTAAGCTCAGAGTCCTGCCCTGGTGACAAGTGCTCATGTAAAGCAGATCATCCCTACCCAGAGACCGAAGCCCATACATATGCATGCTAAAGCTCACAGATTACTCGGAGCACTCTCTTTTTTGCATGTAATTACAAATCTTTTCCTTTCAGAGGCTGTGCCAGCATAAGACGCTCCTGTGACAGCTCCACCATTGTGACGGAGCGTCGGTATTGGGACAAAAAGGGGAAGGAACTCCTCACTTCACATGCTGGCACTGGAAGAAGTGCATTTGTGATGGTGGCCTTTGTTTGAGGTGTGTCATAAAGCAGGAATCTCCTGCTGAAGTGGGAGGCTGCTGTGTTCTTCTGCTAGGCTCATGGACACGAGGCTCCGGCCCTCAGGTTGCTCTGCGAGAGGATCCTGAAGCAGCAACGGCAGCTCCCATCAAACCTTGCATGTTCCTACAGAAAGCTTCACCTTGAGCAATGAACAGTTCCTGACTTTAGAAAGATCCCCCTAGTACTAATTGATTTTACCATGCTGCAGCTCTGTGTGCTGTACACTGAAGGATATAAAAGTCGCCATCACATTTACCCCCATTGAAGGGTTCCCACTTCTGATGTTATCATAGAATGGCTTGGGTTGGAAGGGACCTCAGAGATCATCTAGTTCCAACCCCCCTGCTGTGGACAGGGCTGCCAGCCACCAGCTCACCAGATCAAACTGCCCAGGAACCCATCCAGCCTGGCCTTGAACACAGCCAGGGATGTGAACACCGCTTCTTGTTTCCATGTTCTGGACATAACCTATACTAGTGGCTAGATCTATGGCTATCAGTTTACCTTAATTTTTAAAATGTCTGTGCAGGATTTCAACCCGTATCTTCTTTTCTCCTTCCTTCCCAAAAGCTGGGGCACACCACACTTTGTGTCCCTGAGATCCAGATTGTGGATGCCCCTTCTTGGTGTCCCAGTGACCGCAAGAAGAGACGCTGGTGGGGTGCAGACCAGCTTCTCACTCTGTTCTGGCCTAGAAGCTGCCTTCATTGTCCTACTTAGCTGCCTCAGAGCTCTCCCCATGTACCTCCACCTGCAACAGGAAGGTCGGGGCCTCTATTACTTCTGACAGCTGAATGAGCCTTCACAATTCTGTTTGGCAGGACACCGGCTTCCCATCAGCCCTCCAGAAGTTTTTAATTCATTTCTACTTTTGACCTACACAACAGCCTCTGGCAATAAGTTCTGCAATTTAATAATATGTTGTATGAGAATGCATGACTTTCTGGTTTAGACCTAATGCCTAATAATTTCACAGGTTATCCTTTACCTCTCCTGTTCTGAAAAATAATAGCTATCCCCTCTTCACTGTTTCCTAGCTAGCTAGGAGATCTCAAGATCTCTGTCCCACATCTAAATGTTTTCTCTGTCCTAATACAAAAACCGTTCTGTCTTTCTTATATACTCTGTGGGTGGAATTCAGATTAAAACACTTCGATTCAGTGGTGGAGTTAAGATATCTACCTCATAGATTGACACCTACAGCTAGAAGCCTAAATTTAGGTGTCTAGATCTCTGAGCTAAATGACTCCCACCCATCACTTTTAGTTCTATTTTATCCTTTATGAGACAGGATGAACAGAACTGCACATATTAATCAATACGTGGGTTTGCCAAACATTTATATAGTGACATAATCATATAATCGTGTTTTTCTTCTCCTTTTTTCCTTTTCTAAAATTTTCTGTCATTCAGTTTGAATTTTTGATTGCTGCTGGTCATTATATCAGTGCTTTCAGAGAGCTATCCTACAGCTACTCTATTTCTGACTGATAATAACTTAATGTTCAACCCATAACTGACGACTGAATACGTATATTCCCAGAGAAACTGCTTTGCATTTATTAGCATCGACTTCCACATGCCATTTCTGACAGAGTCACTCACTACCACGAGAACCATCTGCTTCTCTTCTCAGGGTTAGATTTGACTTGCTCAGTCAATTTTGTGACATCCACAAACCTTGTCACTGCAATATTGAAAAGCACAGGTCCTAACTCTAACAGCTGCGTGACTAAATCGCAGTGCTCCTTCCAGTGGGAGCATCGATCTTTTCTCCCACTTTTTGTCCCATTTCAACTCTGTCTTATTTACCTACAAGAGGACACCTTATTATCTCGGCATAACTACTTTAAGAGTCTCTGCAGGAAGACTTATTGACATTTGTTTGGGAGTCCTCACACACTATATCAACTAGATCAGCCTACCTACAAGCTTGCTGACATCTCCAAAGAGTTCAAATAGATTTATGAGACACGGTCTCCTTCTGCAAGAACCGTAATGACTTTTTCCAAATAAATCACATTTATGAAATCGTCTACTGGTTCTCTTCTTTATTGTTGTAGTTTTTACCCACTTACTCAGTTTGGAAGTGAGATCTCCTGATCTATGGTTTTCCACATTAGTCCTGGAGCCCTTTTTCTCAAGGCTGAAGACACATTTGCCACTTCCCATTCTTCTTGCAGTGTGGTCAGCTTAAATGACACTCTTCATGCTACATTTAGCTTCCCCTTAATCTAGTGTTTGAGGTCTTTCAGAACTCCTGATTGAGTATCACCTTATCTTGGTGCCCTCTTACTGTTCATTTTATTGATTTGTTCCAAAATGTCCTCTACTGAAACTTCATTTAGGGACAATTCCTCATACTCTCCACTGCTGCACCACTAATGTACCCCTTTCCATCCTTCCTCTATAATTTGTTCCCTATTATTACAGCTTCCCACCTTTCTGCCAAGATTCTGAGGCATTTATTATGTCAATAACTTCCTTTAAAATCAGACATTCTACTTCACCTCCTTTAGGCTTCAGACTTGCAGCATTTGTATAGACATACTTCTGTATTTCTTATTGATCTCGTTGCTCATTCTTCACAGGGCCTGCTTAGCTTGAACTTTAATTGCTGAGACCATTCTTTGCTATTTCCTTCCTCAACGCTATTGATTTTAGTCCTTTCCATTTTTCTAAATTACAAGAATTTGCCTGTTTCTCTTGAAGAGGAGCTGCCGTCTGGAACCATGTTTTGTTGCCCGGTTGGTGAGTTTCCACAACTGTCAACTATAAAAGTCCCTCATTGCTTCTGAATGTTAAAACCTCGCCATCTAGTTGCACATTGATTTATATAGCTTATCTCTCCTGTAAAAACTACCTCACCAACAACTGCTTGTCTGGTACTGGGACAATTTATAGCACTGCGTTCCACTTTCAGAATTTCTTTCCCACTCATTCCTCTGTCACTGGTACCCACATGACTCTTACAACACCAGTTCTCTCTAGCACTAGATGTGGATTCTGAGGTCCAGCAAAGGCCTCAGCAGCACTGCAGAGAAGGAGGCTTCCTCCCAGATTTTAATAAAACATTTTGTTGACACCTCCCAGACCGAGATTTGCACGATAACTCACTCATGTTTAACTTCTGATTTTCTCTAATTCTGGCGTTCTTCAGCCTCAGTTATCTCCTTTTTTATGTTTTGGTATTTATTTGCTCTTTTAGCACACAGCAGTTGTCTCTTCTTATTTCATACTGTTGATCTCTGGATCACATTCTCCAGTTTCTCAAGTCCATTACAAGTTTGACCCTGACCTTCAAAGTGCATCTTGCTGTATCACAAATTTTATGAGTGAGGTCTTTGTTAAATCACGTAAGCCATTAATTAAAACACCAAATAGAACTGGCCCAGGACATACCCCAGCAGGACTTCAGCCAATATAACTTCTCATTCTGACAGCACACCATTGCCACCCACACGTCAGTGGCATCATGTACCTTCTAAATGATGAACCTGAAGCTATGAACTCCGTCCTGCCTGCCAGGACAATTAACTTGGCCATGGCTACCCTTACTCCTTTCTGAATCCAGACCAGAGTCTGCAGAGAGGAGGGCTGCCCACTACGTGGACTATCCTGAGTGCACTTCAGGCCACCTTTGCTGGAGCCCAGTTAGGTCCTCTGATCATGGCAGTGCATGAATCTGTCTGCACACATGCCATAAATCTCATTGCCCCAGGAAGCGATGGCTTTTCTATGCTTTCACAATACAGTTATGTGATAGAGGAAGGGTTGCAGCATATGGTCTCTCCCTTATACAGAAAGAAGGTAAGTGTCTCACCCAGCCAGAAATACTGGGCACACTGATACAGACCATATTTCTTTAGTCTGCTTCCGAGGGAATCATGTGGAACAGTTTCAAAAGCTTTCCTAAAGCAAAATATGTCCCATCTGCTGCCTCCTCTTCATCTACTAGACATTATTTTCTCAAAGAAGGAAATTACAGTGCGATCGCATGATTTATTCTTGGTAAATTTGTCTTTTTTTTTTTTTTAATCTTCTATTTGCTTTAAATTGATCATATAATTTTTTTTTTTTTTCAGACTTGTTTCTGTGAAGAGTGGTCTCTCATTCCCTGGTTTCTCTTTTTTCAAAAATGTTAGCTGTTTGCCCTTGTACAGTGCTCAGTGATCTCACCTGCCCTTCCAAGAGCTTCCAGGACAGTCACTAATGCTTCAATAATTGCTCCAGCTACTGCCTCCATTGCCCACGTGGCTATCACAGCGCATACCAGAGCAGTTTAAGGCCTGAGCTTCTGATCTGGAGGAGCAAAGACAGAACAAATATACGACACAAAAACAGTGCAAAAGGACATCAGGGAGTAGGCCAAGCCCAGATTAGTCGCTCTTATCTCCCCTTTGAGGAGGCTCAGGCTCCTCTCACAAAGCAGAGTTTAGCAGAGCACAGCATAGCAGGAAGCTGCCTTCCAGCTGAGGAAAAGCAAGCTGACAACTCCAGGAAGGCTGTAGCTCAAAATACATTTTTAGTTAAGAACTTTTGGTCTACTGCGCTGAAGGGAATTTAAATACCAGGAGCAGCAGCAGCCAGGGACGTGATGACAGAGATTTGCTGACTCGCAGGCAGAACATGAAGGGGTCTTTTACAGACACCTACGTGGATGCTAGAAAGTGCCAGGGAGGAGCACGAGGTCCTACTACATGTCACAAATCTTAAAGTGAAATGCAAGCGAAGGATCCTGGAAGGCAAAGTCAGACTGCTGGCTAGGAGATCTAGCCCTAGGGTACTGTTGACAGTTTCTCTGCAGCCCTCCCCATTGCACACACAGCTCCAATTAGGCAGAGGGGAAGATGACGCTATCCGGAGGTGACGGTCTCCATCAGAAGTCAAAACTGAAACCTGACTTTTCACAAGGAAAACATACATGATGTGTTTAATTAACTGGGAGCCAGGGGAAATCTGTCATGAGCTAAGGCAAACATTGCCAAGGGTTGGTAAAACAAAAATACCCTGTGTATCCAGCTAGGTCAGAGAAACAGCTCCGCACAGGGATGGGAACAGCACCTAGGTGAAACTGTACCATATCAAGCCAAATCAGACTAAGAAGTTAAACAAAGGTTCTGCCCTCCCAAATAAGAACTATAAACGTGTGTATACGAAGCAAAAATAATTTCTAAAAAAGCCAGATGGAAAGCTAGATTAACCAGGGTGATAGAATCGGATCTTGACACAGCAGAAAACAGCAAAACACAGTAACAAAACCAATGGTGTACCACAGCCCATGGTCAGCAGCGACAGGGAGGAGATCTAAGTCATAAAAGTGAGAGAATGAGAGAATTCCTTTCCGTATTTAAAAAAAAAAAAAAAAAAAAAAAGTTTTAAGTAATCTACTGAGAATAAAATTTGTACTGGAAAACAGCGTTCTGGCTGTAGTGGCTGAGCTGTAAGAATGTAAATATGAGCAGAGTTATCTCATCAGTCACCAGAGAAAGAAGAGTAAGTGTTTAATGCTGAGAGGTGAAATACTAAACATGGGGACCTCTATTATTCATAAAGAAATCGATATAACGGTACAAAGGACTAAAAGGTCGGAGAACCAATTTACAGAAACACAGTACGACTGCTTTTCAGAACTATTGGATCCCGAACGTTCAAGAAGACAGGCTGCTCTCAAACATTACGCAAGATACCAAAGGAGTATTTTCAGGAAGAGGTAGTCAATGGACCAACAGAGAATATGGGCTGCTCCTACAGAACAGAAAATTGTGTCTTGGTTACGGTTATTACTTAGGAGGCCTTAATGGACAAGGAGCTCACCACAAGAGCTCAAGGTAAAGCGCGATAAAATGGGCGACGTGATTAGAGAGCCCAGCCTCTGGGTACAGCACCACTGAAGCCACGCGTACATCCACTTCTGATGTTCACGCTTACAGCTGCTGGAAGATTAGATTGGGGGCAGGAAAGAGCCATAAGAAGTATATGAGAGGAGAAGAACATGCAGCTGAGGAACTTAAACAGCTCAATTTTGGGGTGATTCGATAAATGCCTTCACAAGGGGAAAATATCAACCAGCACTTTTTAATCTAGCAGAGACAGAAGAAAGACTAAGGGCTGAAAAATGAAAGTGATTCAAACCAGGAATGAAACACACATTTTTTAACAGTAGTGATGATTAAATTTGGGAACAAACTACCACCTGAAGTGATGGATTTTGCAACTCTTGACATCTGGAACATATGTTCCTGTGAAAAGTTCAAGTTTTGATAAATAAGATTTTTTTTTTTGTGAAAAACAATTTTGTCAGAAAATTCTTAGCCATTATCTGGGTTACTTGTCTATTGCAAAAGGATATAAGATGAACGGCAGAAATGGCTTTGCACAGTGGAAGTCGGTCAAAATGATAATTAAAAGCAGAACAACGGAACACCTAGATAAAGAACACGATATTGTAGGAGTTAATTATCACAACGCCTGTACTGAAAATTTTGCATCACTAATATTTCAGAATTATTTGAACCCATCTTTACAACAATAATCAAAAGGAAACTGCTTGACATAATCTACCTGAACACTCGAAAGCCTTTTGACAGCCTTTTTTCAGGGAAGGCCTGTTCCAGGAGAGCGCTATATGGCCAGGTATTCTGGACGCTACGCAAAGCCAAAGCACAGCCCAACACGCAGAGATAAGAGCCAGAACAGCGCCTAACATCACACACAGGCATCGCGCTACAAGCGTTCGCTCTCACGTAGAGGCACTAAGCGACGTTATTCCCAGTACAATTTCTGTAATTGCAATCATGGCACCAGGAGCCCTCACGGAAGTGCTTTTAATACACTACAGGAATGAAATATGACGCATCGGGTGCAGACAACTTGTAGAGCATCATTAAACATACCACAGTCACTAACAAAGGTGCCAAGGAAGGCCAGTACATCTGTACGTAATTCAAGCGGAGGAGTGGGGCTCCACATTTTTCTGAGTAACATACTTCAGACAACTCCAGCCTATCCTCAGTCAATAGAATGTGAAGCACAGCTGAAAAAAAAAAAAAAAAAAAAAAAAGCATCCTCTCGGGAATTTTCATTGGACTGAGAATTGTGGCACTTCTCAGTAAATGTCAGACTTATCAGTGTTGTGAGTAAGCATCAGTTAGCTCTCAAACAAGCTGACTCTGTTCATTTTCCTCAGAACTGAATGTAACATTCTCCTGGCAGGGAACAGCTCTTTTAGTAGACTGCAGCACCAATTTGTGAAAGAAGCTTGCCTCAGCTCTGACTCAAAACCAAAGGAGATCTAGGAGATCACTGCAGAAAGATCTGCTTTTTGATTATAAACCCTAGACTCTTTGGAGTTGAAGGGGCTAAGAAATCCCAGTTTTCCCTTTTAGAGCAAAGCAGATGGATTAATTGTAAGAAAACATTCTTCGTAATACTTGGTTACCTACTTCAAATTACATCAGTAGCTTCAAGTGTATTTTTGACCTGTGAGTGGTTAACGACATCAGTATTTGCAACACATTTTCATCCTTTCATAAGGGTCCTTTGTTCATTTCCACCATGTAGCTTTTCTCTTTATATTGCTAGACGAGACCCAGCAGCATCTTGGTGAGATCTTCATTAGCATTCAAATAAAAATTCATCGCTTGCTTGTGTAGTGGGGAGATGAGTTCAGCGCTCACCGTTACCACCAGAAGTGTTTACATTCACAGCCTCGTTTCATTTTCTTTTGACAGAACATAACAAAGCACAAGAAAGCCAGCACCGGGTCAGATCGAAGGTTCCCCTGCTGCAGTGCCTGGTTTTCAATACAAATGGCTGGGGAATGAGCTTAAGGACATAACCAGAATACAGCGGTGCTTTCTTGGAACATTATTCTGTTTCCCAACATGCCTTTGGAATTTTTGAGCCACTGTCGTTGGGCTTACTGTTTCACAGGTTATGCTTTAAGTTTAATTTCTCTCCATTAACTTTTCCCGCTAACCCCAGAGCAGAAGTAAACTTTGAGCATCCATGCTACCCTACGGCAATGGATTTTACAGCTTAAGCACAAGCTTTGTGAAGAACCATCAGCCAGATTAAATTGATTTCAAGTTCATGCTTTGGAGGAGACACTAAAAGGGCTTCTCAGTTCAGAGAGAAGGCAATGAGGGGGATATGAGTATGGCTTATAAAATCGTGGCCATAGCTACAAGAGGGGGACAGTCCAGGCAGGCGACTGCCAGTCTGATCCACTAGAGCATTTCTCACATTGTTGTAACCAGCCTGTCTGCACCTTCAGCAGCCTTCCGATGGATTTCACAATGGATTTGTGAGATGTGCTGTCTCACTAGAAAAACTTTCCCTAATATACCAGGTTTTATCCATTTATGCATTTTATTCTTGTAATTTCCACTCACTTGCTCAGTGTAGACTCCAATGTGACGGTCTGCAGTTCTCCACTTCACTCCTGGGGTCCTTCTCCGGGACTGTTGTCACATTTACCATCTCGCGTCCCTCCTGCAGGGAGGCTGATTTAAGTGACGGGCTACAAACTATAGTAGCTCCATAATTGCAGATTTGTTTTCCTTCAGAGCTCTTCAGTGAATACCATATGGTCTTGGCACTTTCTGACTCTTCATCTTATCAATTAGTCCTAAAATGCATTTTAATGTCATTTAATTTGAGACAGTTCCTTACACTTGTCCCCATAAGCTTGGCTCTCATGGGAGTATAACCCACCTCAACCATGAGGAGCACCAACAAAGCCTTATTTGCTTTTCCTCTCTTACCATAATTCACAGACCTCTGGAAACGTACCTGATTGTGGTAATTTTAAAAATATTTTTACTAGTAAGGGAATAATAAGAACTGCTAAGTTTTTCCTTAAGGCTTTCCCTTGCCTGGCTACAGGTTTAGCTTTATAGTTCATGGTCTTTGTTGGCGCCTTTTTTTGTGGTAGGATTTGTTTGTTTGTTAGGTTTGGTTGGTTTTTTGTTTGTTTGTTTTCAATAGTTTCTGTATTTGCTCAGAACTTCCAGATTTTGAATACTCTTTTCCACTTGGCTGTTGGAATACTGCCTTTTTTGGTCCCTTGCAGAATTATTCCACTTAGTGATATATTGCTCTGAGCTTCAGATAGGGTGTTTTCATCTAGTTTCTCATCTTCTGCATGCTTGTATCAGCTGCTTTTAATTTCCTTTTAAGAAGCTCCCACACCTTTGAGGAGGTCTCATTTTTAAGTTAGTTATTACTGTGAAGTAGTTGTGGGGGGAATCAAATGAATCAAATACCCTTAGGACAATCTGTCATTCATGCCAGAGACAACAAAGATAGGTATCCACCGAGGTCTTTCAAAAGCAGAGAGGCTTTGGAGGAAAGAGAACACCTGCAGCTGGAAGGGGAAGGATGAAGAGGGCTGCCACCGCACTGCACCCTTGTGGCTGACAGCAATTAATGATTTATGCATGATGGCAAAGCTGAGCTGTTCTTTGGGTGGCTGCTAGCCAGCTCTTCTGCAGAAAAATGGTCTCACCAAAAAACAAACCAACAACCCAAGAACAAAAACAAAACAGCTAGGCCAGCCTCCATGGGATGCAATGTCAGCCATGCATCGCTCTCTGCAAACCAGGGCAAGCACACAGGGCGAACAGCTCCTTGGGTGCTAGGTCACCAGGCAGCGTTGTCCCCGACCTGGACGTGTCAGCAGCTGGTCAGGCTCAGTACCTTTGGGATACCGGTCCCTCTCAGGACACCAGCCCATCCAGGCAGCTTTCTGCTCGCAGCTGAAGGTGTCCCCGCACAGCAGCACCCTGCCTGCAGACACAGGCTCCCTCCTCCTGCAGACAAGGCGTACAAAGTGCAGCGTACACGGGAACGCAGAGTGTTCAACTCTCGCAACTCACAGAGTGAGAGCTACCAGATGGAAGCCAAACACACGTCCTACCACAGGAACTGTGCTTTGCCTCCTGCTGTGTCGGTCTCCTGCAAGAGTGCTGGAAGATGCTGATGGTTTGAGAGTTACTTCCCCTTCCTAGACCTGGTGGTGCCACAGGTTTGTGCACTTAATATCAACAAGGAATAAATCACAGCTTGGAGAAATGCTGTTCCCCACTCTTCCCCCAGCATCACTTGTTTACACTGCTGTGCTGCAATCTGAAAAATGCCATCTATAATGAATACTAAATAGTGGGAGTCTCTCTCAGCCCTGTGTTACTAAACCTGATTGCTGTGCAGGATAATACACCAGGAGAGAGCAGGGAGCTGGCTGTGTGTCTCGGTTTCATGCAGTCATAGGAACTGTCAAACCTAGGAACCTCTGTGATCTCCAAGCAGCAAGTCTCCCTACACCCTTTCCTAGCTAGTCTTTCATTTCAAAAATTTTACCTTGTTACTGCAGCTCTGTTCTTTCAACCAATTTTATTGTCATTGTTATTTCTGTCTGTTTAAATTCTGCGTACCTTTGCAATTTAATCTTTTGTTCCAAGCCAATTCACAGCAATATGTTAACAGCTGCCTTGTAATAGAAGTCACCTAGAGGTAAAATTCAAAAGTCCTTTCTGCTAAGCAATGACTCACCTCTCTGTTACGAAATCTGTACCAGCTCTGTGCTTCCACTCCTGCCCTCAGTAGATTCGTGTGTCTCAGCTTCACCACCAAGAACGTCTCCAGCCTCGTGGTGAGTGCCTGCCTGTGGAGGGCAGGCACAAAACCAGAGGATGCCAGAATGTAAGAACTCTTTTCACACATCAATGATTTCTAAAGTACTTCTGCAGCACCTCAAGCTTAAAGAACCAGGAAGCAGAAGGGGATCTATAGTGCAGAAGATGGTTCAAAAAAAAAAAAAAAGAAAAAAAAAAAAAAAAGGGGGGGGGGGGGGGAAGGAGTAAAGGGTCCTACGAGGTCTCCCACACACACCTCAAAATTCCTGCTCTCAGAATGGAATGCATCTGCCATATTTTGGGACCTGGAGGATGCTTTGCATTTCCCACCCCTGAGAGCAGGTTACATCTGCCAAACATTTCAAGGCATGACCACGACAATTCCACATAACAAAATGCACAGAAAAATGGCACTGCCCACAAGGCTTGCTAATGCATGATGAAGAGCTTGCTGAGTGATGTTGTTCTGCCCCTTAGAATGCTGAATTCAGGCAAAACTGAAGTTTCTGAAATCCAGCAAAGGGTTCACACCAATGCATATTCACGGTTTGGCACACTGGAGCGGTCACACAGCTACACACTCGCTCCTGTAGGCACGGTGCCAAACGCTCCGGCAGAGGTGCTCTGTGTCAAAGTCTAGCAGCTTGCCTTGCTAAGACCAGCCTCGCTGCCAGGTGGCTGCTCTGAGCTGGAGATACTAAACCCCATCACTCACCACCGAGCTGTGCAAAGGTCATTCTGTTCCGTGGCTAAGCCCGTGTCAACACCGAGCACATATTAGAGTTCAGAAAACACTCTGCTGAAGAGATCCAGGCTTTCTGGGTTAGAAGGTTATGAAATTTAGTCTAATCTCCATTTCTGTTTTCTTAGATGTTCACTACCAGTCTATTATAGGGAAAGAAGTTAGCGCAGCCTATGCTGAAGGCTTCCCAACTTCTTTTCTGTGACCCTGATCGTATTTCCCTCTCTGACAGATGACACTTTGCAGATGGGGAAGAAGCAGCAGATAACACTCACCTCAGTGATACTGAGGCTTGTAGCTTTGTCCCACATGACATTCACGAGTGCAAGAATGACCAGGCTGAAGACACAACACAAATCTGGTTGGAGTCCAAACTCTGAGAGCACTTTCCAATGGTTCACTGTGAAATTCAAAGGACAAATTGAAGGGTTATTCAGCTTTTCATCAGTTCCATTCAATATTTTATTGATAGCCTGGATGAGGAAATGGACTGTTTATTAAATCTGCCAAGATTAAATCTGCGAAGAGTGCCTACAAATACACGGGGGACAGCAGTATTAAAAACTTTTGACAACTTGGACAAGCTGTCTATAAAGATAGGAGTCATCTCAATTGCAATAAGTGTAGCTTCTTAACTTAGGCAGGAGCAAAGTGCACCAATACAGGACAGATATCAGCTGGGCAGAACGCAGCCTGCAAAAAATATCTGAAGGTTCTGACAGGTCACCAGCTGAACAGGGGTCATCCTCTTGAGCAAGGAGAAAACACTGCACAGATGCATTAACAGAAGAATTACCTGCAAGCCAGCTTGCAGGTCCTTTCACTGTGCTCAATATTAGTAACGCCTCAGCGCAGAGGCATGTCCAGCCTTGGGTACTGCTCCACAGGAAAGGCTGACAGGCCACACAGCAAGCATAACAACAGTGGCTAGGGGTCTGGAAAACATGACCTGAATCAAAAGGCTGAGAATAGGAAGTGCTCAAAAGAGAGAAGACAGGGGAGAGGCAATAACAGGCCTGACAGGGTCAGGACAGAGTCAGGATAGGCACAGGAACAGTCCTGTAGCACACAAAAATCTGCACAAAAAATGGAAGAGAAACAACATTTCTGCATATGCCAAGAATGTCATGAGCTGCTCTCTTCCAGTTTCACTCTTCAGTGATTCTGTGCTCAGCTGATGCTGATCAGAGTTTGTCTGTGCTCAGTTTGTCCTGATGTACCCCAGTGACTTCACACAGTAAACGCTCATGCACATTTACATCATTTCTGCCTTAACATCATCATTAAGGTCACAGTGTTACATCTCCAGCTTACCATCCTGAGACTATCTGTCTTATCGAAACGCTATTTGCCAAACCAGCTTGATTTGCAACTCATTAATCAGAAGCCATTTTTATAATCAGTGCTCAAACTGTAATTCAATAAAATCTTTGTATCTTCATTTTCCTTTCTAACCACCACAGTGGGGAAAAGGTTTGTAATCATTTGGCACCACGACTTTCTGTCTCCAAGAGCCTAGATCAGAGCTGCTGGTGACAGTCTCCTGTTCCACTGCCATCTATAGCTTCCACAGTTTTAGAAAAAATTGCACACATCTTGGGCCTCTCCGTTCCAGACTCTTCTAGAAGACACCAGGCCACCGCTGCTGCCATCCGTACCTGGTCTACTCCCAGTACAAAAACAGAACCAGCAACACCTACATCCATATCTGCCACGGCAACTCAACCTGCCAGCTCCAGCCCTCAGTGTGCACAGGAGACAGGCAGGTCAGCTGGCTGGCAGGGCTGCTTCTTAGGAGCAATTGCTTACCTCAGGTGCCAAGAGCAAGCAGTGCTGCCGTATCAGGTAGTCACAACCAGTTGCCAATATCGATCAGAACCAGCTGCAGCTCGGCTCCCCACAGGACCCACCAAATAAAACGGCTGTGCTGCCGTATTGCTGGACGGAGAACAAAGACCCTCCCAAAGCTGTGCAGGTTCTGAGGTTTGTGACAATATAGCTCAACTTCACTGGCATACAATCAGTTAAATCAGCATTACATAAACCCAGAAATAATGCAAGCCACAGAATTTGTCAGCTCTGCGTATCCTTACACCATTGTTAAACCGAGCTGATAAGTCAGAGAGTGGAAAGCCAAAGATTCCAGATTTATCATCTTAATTCTTTACATCTTCTTCTCAAGAATTCACACTGCTGTCATTTTCTCTTCCATTCTGATTACCTTCTTTGCAACATATTGGTTTCCTTACTTTTACTGAATAATTCCTGGTCTATTGTATCTATAATTATACTAATAATTAAGCATGCCTTTTCATCATCTAGCAGCTAATTACTTCTGCTCCTACCCAGCTTGCTCAGAAAACAGTCAATTCATCTGTATCCGTATCACTCTCGCTGTTGCTAAGCAGTCAGTGCTAGTCAGCAGTGGCACTGTACCTGGTGCCCTGGGTGGGTCACCCTGGCTTTAAGTGCACTTTGCAGCAGCTGCGTGGTGGTGCCTTTCAACCTGGGGGCAAACACTTTCCACCAGGAAGCAACTGGGGAGACCCAAAAAGAATCAGCTAGCAAACCAGCCTCTGCCACCTGCAGCCTTCCTCCCTTTGTTGTCAGGCCTTACCCCAGATTTTGCTGCATGCAGACTGAAGCCACGAAGCAGTCACAGCTCTCGCTGCTCTGGCTCTGTCACAGTGAAGGACTACTTGCACCCACATGCCATCCTCCAGGCTCCTTGGTGCACCCATGTCAGTGCATGATGCAGTGGATGATCTTTGCAGCCTTCCTAGACAGGGGGCTAGGCCAGACTCCTTTCACCCAATTCATGGCTGCAGGCTCCGAAATAAAAACAAAAACGTTGGCAATTGCAGCGGTTGTGCTTGATTCCACAGAAGGGCAATTCAAAAAAAAAAAAAGAAGAAATTTGTAAAATAAATAAATAAAAATAAAAATGCTCAGAGTGGCAGCCAGAAAGGTAAAATGTTTTCAGATGGCAGGTAGACTATTTTAGGATTCTATATTGGAGGCTCAAAGCAAATGCATATAACCTGTCAAAAAAGACTTGAGAGAAAAACAAAAAGCTAGCATCATAAAACGGCAGGATCAGGGAGGCTGTTGGAAGTTAAAAGGTATCCTGCAAAAAGCTGAAGTTGTGTCTGAAAAAGGAAAACTAAAAAGAACATAAATTCTGGCAGACTAAATGTAAAAGCACAATAACTGAAGAAAGAGTTTAGAAGCAGTTTGCTGAAGAAATAAAAAAAAAATGTAATAAATCTTTCTTGAACACATCAGGAGCAAGATGCTTACAAGAGCCAGTGGGCTACACAGGCATGAAAGAAACACTCAGAGAAGATAATGTCACAGCAAAAAATCCAGACCATTTTTTTAAAATCTCTATCTACCTGGAGAATCTTGAGAAACTCTGAGACGTCACCTTGTTTGTAACAGATTAATAGAAGGCTTGTCTTAATGTAGAACATTGTTAAGGGTAGGTTACAAACTAGACGAAGTGAGTAACAGTCTATCACTGGGAGCGCATGATATTCATACAAGATTTTTATAGAATGTTAAATATGAATCATCGGAGCTAATACCTACAGTATGTAACCTTTTGCTGAAGATTGCTGCTAGTACCAAAGGACTGGAAGGTAACTAATCAGAAATCAGATTTTAAAAATAAATCCAGCAGCGATTTGAGACACCTCAGAGCACTAAGTCTAATGTCCATACTGGTCATATTGGTGGGAGCTCTAGTAAAGAACAGAGTGAATACATGAATAAATGCAACACGTTAAGGAAAAGTAAACACGACTTTTGCAAAAGGAATCTGAGCCTCCCAAATCTTCTGGAATTCTTTGAGGGCATTGAAAGCACCCGAATAACAGGGATCCAGCTGAGACATTTTCCCTGTATTTCCAGCTCACCCCAAGCTTCCAGAAAGCCCAGACATTTAAGGTGATCTCTCCTCAAAGGCTCCTAAATAAACTAAAACAGCTGTGGACTACAGGCAGGAACCTCGCAGAGATAAATAACTCATTAAATACAAGAATTGAAGATTAGAGTAAAGGATGGGATTCCTCAGAGGAAGGAGACCATCAGTGGGGTCCCACGGGGATGTGCATCAAGGCCTGAAGTGTTCAATGTATTCAGAAGTGATCTGGAAAGAAGGTGGAATAGCAAAATGAAGATTTCTGAAAAAAAATGGAATTCATTAGGATAATAATTACTGCAAAAATGTGAAGACGTGATGACACCGAGCAGCCTCACGATAAAATGGAAGATACATTTCAGTGCTGACAACTGCAGTCTGGCTATCTGAGAAATGCAACACTAACTTTGCAGACAGAGTGATGAGCTCCGAACCAGTTTGCACAATTTAGGAAATGCATCTTGAAGTTATAGTAGCTGTTTCTACGAATACATCACCTCACTGCTCAATAACAGTCAAAAAAAGAAAACTGACAGTTCAGAATTCTTAGGAGAAGTATGGCTATGCCTCTGTATGAATTCATGCTGCGTCTGCTTCTCAAGTACCAAGTGCAGTTCTGGTACCCTCACCTCAAAAAAAAAAAAAAAAAAAGAACACAGAAAAGAACAAAGAACAAACAAAGAAACAAAACAAACCCTCTGAAAGGGAAAAGAAATGATACATGGCAGAATGACAAACATGATAAGGAGTACAGAAGAGCTTCCATGCGAAAAGCAAAGGTAGCTTGCAGAGGCTGCACGGGAAGCGATGCCTTGCCGTTTGTCTTTCCCAATTGCAGCAAGCCGGCCAGGAGCCAGAAGGGGAAACGGACAGCGCGCGGGCGCTCTGTCACCTGCCTTTGTGCTCAGCCGCTGAAGCCTTCATCTCCTGTCACACGAGGCATGTGGCAGAGCTGCGACAGCTAGGTTTCAGGCACAGGCTTCAGACAGTCCCAGCACGATGTCGGGAAAAAACATATGGGGAGTGAAGGAGGAACAAAAGACTGCTGCACTTGCAGTACTTTTTGTGCCTGTTTCTTCCAAATCGTCACTCGTTAGAGGTCTCTGCTTCCTCTCCCATCTGCCCTCCCCACATTACAATTATAGATTAAAAAAAAAAAAAAAAAAAAAGGGAAAAAAACCCCACCACCACAGAACACTTAGGCAGCGTTCACGAAGATTTAACTGACTGTGGCAACCCAGCCAGGCTGCCCTCACAGCGATGCGTTTCAGCAGAGCTCCTTTCACCTTTTTACACTTCTCTCATTTTTCAAACCCGTTTGAGCGTTGTGGGCTGGGGTTGTTAGCTCCGCTCCTTCAAGGACAGCCCTGCTTTCCCGTCAGCTGTGCCGTGGGTAGCACCAATTGGTCCCCCACCTGCTGACAGCCGTGAACTACTGGAGAGCTATTAATACTATGAAAGTAATCATTTTAATTGCAACCTGGTGTCTGGAATTTAGGAGCTGTACAAGGAGTTCCTTCTGTCTGAAATATTATTGTCCCGTTGTGCATTTTGGAGTTCAGCTCTCATTAAAAGTAATAGAGGGAAATAGTCTGTAGCAAACCGAATGTGTTTGTCTTCACAGTTCACCTCCTGCTCCTCTACACGCAAACACACTCTCGCTCAGTGACAAGACCACAGCTGTTGCCATCTCTTAGTTACCTGCTGAGTGCAATATTTAGCTTGAGGGATACTGAAGTTTTCTGTTTGTTAGTTATCAGGTCAATAACTCTCACCTTATCACTTCACTTTCCATTCTGTTGATAAAACCTGTCAGCCTTCCTTGAGTGGTTCTGGCCCTCAGAAGAAATCACACTAAATTGGCACAACCAAGTAAATCTGTAAGGGATGTGCTCCTGACTCACCAAAGGGAAGGGGGGAGGGCCTGAATTTCTCTCCCTCTTCCTTGTTGCACGGCTCCAATGTCCCGGCACTTAGAGCTGTGCTGAAATCCTCCCTGCAGATTCAGCAGCTCAGATCAGCTCAGGTCTTCCACTGTGGCCCAGAGGAGATGTCTGTGGAGCCAAAATTGATATGTTTAAGTGTAAGAGACAATAATCATTTCTTCAAGTATAAGCTAAAAATACCCAGAAGAAAGTGGAAGTCATAATGGAGATTTTAAAGATCTGTGACATACCAGAGTCTGCACTAGGGCTTTAATGAGAGAGAAGGCAATTTAATTGGCCAGCAAGGGCAGATGCTTTCCTGGGCGAGGGGCCTGCACCATCGCACATTCCCACTTAATGCCACAAGCATCACCGCCGCGCTTTGCATGGCCGCGACAAGCCCGTGGCACCGGAGCACATCACCAGCGTCGGGAGAACCTCGGCAATCAACGTCCCCGCGCTGTCAGACCGCAGAGCTGAGCACGAGGAGGAAGCAATAAGAGGAGGCAAAAGCCGGCAGTGAAACCGTTCTGGAGGTAATTGCAGCGCTGCCGAGGTCTGTTTAATTGCGACGACTGGGCTGGGTGCTGGGCGCCGAGGACAGCCAGCCCGTGACGCTTCAAGGCCTGTCAATGCGGCGCTAACGGGGAGCTGCTGACACAAGGGTTAACATCTGCAGGTCTCCCGTGTGGGAACGCTGCTGGAGCGTATGTCACCGTCCAAAGGAAACCCAGAAATAACTTCCACGGACCCTTCAATTAGAGGCCATCACCACACAGCGCTCCTTCCACTTGTGGCATTGCTCATCAATCAGGCTTTCTGTCATCATGTCTCTTCTCATAGCAGTCACCAGAAGGCTCTGAGCTCCCTCCGAATCCATGTGACATTTACTGTCAGGGGCTGTCAACACCAAGAGATTCTCCCAGGGCCTCCGCGTTCATCACAAAGCAACAAGAGAGATCCCCCAACCACGTCCCCAGCTTCAGCTCTGGCTGAGGGGCTTCGCGGCAGCCAGGGCAGAGCAGCGCAGCAGTGCAAGCTCCAGCTTACGCCCCAAAACCTTCCTCTCCCTGTTTCCATGTGAGAAAAACACCACTGCATTAAGAGAAACACACTTCGGGTTTTAGGTCTATGATTAATCACGATTTCCTCCAAAATGCCCCTCACAAACCTATTAGCAGAAAGATGAGATTGTTTACTTTGAAATTCAGCCTTCCCATCTTCAGCATTGATCCTGCATTCAATGTCTGTTTAACAATAAAGTGACCGAGTGGAATAAATTTATAAACCTTAATAAATTGCAGTTGGCAGTATTGACAGAGTGTGCGTACGCACATTTGTTTTTGTATGAACGTATTATAAGAAATCTAATAAAGTAAAACAAACACATTTTCTTTGTCTGTGAGCTGTGAAACTAGATCATGTGTAATTACAGCGTTTCAAGTATACTTGGGCAAAGCCGCGTGATTTTTTTTTAGCCATAAATTTCCGACTCGAGAAAAAATGTGCATCAAAGCTTACATCTTCCACCAAGTTACTGTGCTCAAGATGCAGAAAAAGAAAAACACAGATGAAACAAATGCCTAACTCACTGGAAGACCACTGTGAGACAGGAGGAAACTGCTCCAGCACCCAGGGAATAAAGATCCCGTGGCAAATGTGCCTCAGAGAAATCAGGAAGAGCTTGCAGACAAGTTGGCTTTGCCCAGACTTTAAAGGGGGACTGAAACCTGTGGGCTACCCTCCTGATCCCCACCATCTGAGCCTGGCAATCCAGGCGATTTTCCCTGATTTATAGTGCATCCATCAGCCCGTCTCACCAATTTGGCGATGTGACGCTGCGGGAGACAATGGCAAAGGCCTGGCTAAAGTCAAGGCAACCACACGCGGCCCTCCCCGCGTTCTCTCAGCTGGCCTCATCTCAGAGGGCCACCAGGCTGGCCAGGCACGATTTGCACTTGCCACACCCCCCTGGCTGCTCCCAAACACCTTCTCGTCCTTCACACGCCTCGTGTTTCCAGGTGTGCCACCACCTGCCCAGAAACTGGGGTTACACTGCCTGGTTTTAGCAGCCCAGTCCCTCTTCCCACCCTTCCCGAAGTGATGTTTGATATTTGCCTTTTTCCAGTCAACAGAACCCTCTCCCGAATTACCACGACCTTTCAAAGCAGCCCTGCAATGCCGTCAGCCGCTTCCCTCGGCATCCCTGGATGCCAGGAATAAAATCCCACCGGAAAAGCTGTAGTCAGGCACTCTGGCACCTGCCACAGTTCCTCATGGCTTACCACCTTTGTTCCCCGTGTCCTTTCCACTCCTTCACTGCAAGCTGCAAGGATGCCAAGCGGCTGACCCGAACACGGGGAGCTGCCCTGCCTGCAAGGCTCGCTCACACCTCCGTACCGCGCTTTCTCCTTCAGCCCCGTCACTCCACGCCAGCCTGCATCTCTGATCCTTGCTGTCTCTGCTCTGTTCTTGCTCTGGACAGTGCCCAGCCTCGTCGCCCAGAACCTCCCTCGTCTCCTCGCCATCCAGCTCGTTTCCTTTCCCAGAGTAAAAGCCGTAAATGCGCAGCAACTGCACAGCTGAAGTTGTCCCAGCTCCTGTGGCATCCTCGTGATGTGAATCAGAGCAGATTAGCTCTGCTATTGACTTGCCAGTTGCAGAAAAGACAGTGCATCGCACGCCCAGCAGCTGGGGACTCAAAAGAAAACTAGGAAAACAGCAACAATAATCCTGTGATTGGGTGAGATCTTGGGTGAACCGATACCAACCAACATGGCCTAAGCGTCCAGGACCATTAATTACTGATCCTGCCTTGACGAGAGAGAAAATTACGGCAACAATATAGAATGGAGGTGCTGATGCTTCTGTTTTGCATCTAATTTTCATCCCCACGCACACTTAGTAGCTTAGGAAACATCGATCTACTAACACAATAACAAGACAATTGTAACATCCAGTGTTTAATACAGATAAATTCACTGAAGCAGACATCTAAATGACTCTAGTTTTGGTATCAGGACAAATCTGGGTGAAAAGGATGAAGGATGTGTCCCGTATGTCACGACAAAATAATCAAAACCGTGGAAAACCAGAAGAAATCTGGTAGTTAGAGCAAGCTCTCAGGATGACAGGAGACGTGCCATACCCCCTGACAAGCCACAGCTGGAGCCGAAACTTGCAGCCACCCATGCAGGAAACAGGGATGATGCTGGACAAGAACTACGAGCCCGTAGCAAGAATCACCAGCAAAGGGAAAACAACATTCTGGAAAAAGAGCCGAATTGCCACAGTGACCAAGAACTTCCGTGCCTATGGACTAGCGGACATGGAAGCGCGGCGTTCAGCTGCACAGGGCCAGCAGCATCCGCACTTCTGCGGGAATCCGCCGGGCAGGGCCGGGACGAAGCCGTTCGGTGCCTCCCGCCGGCTCCCGGCCGGGAGCTCCGCCGCCTCCCGCCGCAGCACGGCTGCAACAAG
>VXAV01009646.1:40441-96215 GCA_013399715.1 Alectura lathami
GAGGGCCGCCGTCACGCCGTCGGTGTTTTCCAGGTGTTGCTGCGCGCCCGGCTGTCAGCACGGCCGGCCCCGGGATGGCCGCGAGCGAGGGGGAAGGCGGCAGCCGCTGCCCGGCCTGGTGCCACGCTACTCCGTGCTGGACGCGGTCACCTGGGTGAGGAGCGTCCGCGGGCCTCGAAGGGGTCTGCGGGCAGAGGAGGCCGTGCCCTGCCGGGAGGAGCAGCGTGAGGCTCCACGAGCCGCAGCCACGCTGCCGGTCGGAATTGGGGCCTCTTCCCTCTGACTTGTGGCGTCTTTTCCTCAGGGGGCACTGGCTGCGCTTCTCCTGCAGCTGGTCAGACAGATCTCGTGGCTGAGATCGCTGCCGGACGCCCGGAGGGAGCACAGGTGTCCCTGGTTATCCCCGCTGCCCGCGCAGCCCCCAGGTCAGCGGCTCTGGCTGAGGAGAAGGGGCTGGGGGAGGATCTGGCTCTCAGAGGGGATCTCTGCCTCCTGATTGCTGACACCTTTTCTGCTGTTGTCAGAAGCTGACAGGCAGCTTTCAAGCTCTCTGAAGAGATTAAGGGCTGGTATCTGTTTGGGGAATCTCACTCTTTGGTATCTATTTGATGCAATCCCACTTTACATTCTGCTTCCTGTTAGTTTTTTGTCCTCTGATCTGGGCTTTACTCCATGAGCTTTCCTCCTGCTTGGCTTCATGGCGAGAGCAGAGAAGGCAGCTTCTCTGGGTAGAGAAGCAGTTCTGTGTTGCCTCCTAGAGCAGACGCAGCGTGGCTCAGGGGAACTATTTTGTGCTCTGTATTTCAGTGGTGCCTGAAGCCTCAGCCACCCTTCCCAGTGCGCAGCTGGGGCCCTGTGTACCAGAGAATTCATCCTCAGGCATCCCTTCAGGGCCAGGAGAGAGCCAGCCCTGGGCAGAAGAAGGTATGTGTGATGTGCTGCAGAGCAGGGCACTTGTAGCATGAGGACCTCTCGAGTGTTTGAGTTTTCCCAAAGCAAAGCTGGGATCCAAGAAGCATATTTTGAAGCTTGGAGGAAGGAGATTAGAGTGGAAAGACAGAACTTTGTGGAGGTGAGTCAGGCATCCAGAGACAGGAAGAAATAAGTTCCTGAAGGCAGGGAGGAGCCCCTGCTGTAACTGTGCAGTAACAGTGCCTTTCCCAGTGTTGGTCTGCCTTGGTGACCTGCATACAGCATCCAGTTTCAGTTCCTTTGTCGTGGACAGACATTTGCAGTCCAGAGAGTTCAAGAGAATATTGCAAAGTGATAGTGGGAGGAGTTATTAGAGGAGTTCTTAAGAAGATAAGTATTATAAAAATAGGAAAATATACTTAAAAAAAAAATCTTATCCAGGAAAATGTGTCCTAGCATGTAAAATTTGAAGCCATATCAAGGACGATCTGATTAAGCATACAATAAGGTTATTCACCAGATTTATAAATACTAATAATAGCTTCAGGACAACATGTGATCATGGTGTAGAAGAGACTCATTGAAAGCAGCTCACAGATGCTATTCAGGTGATGTAAGGTGCTGCAAGAAAGGTCAGGGGTTTCCCCTGCTTCTGTGCTGAGTTAAGCTACTGCCCATCACTGCTTATCAAAGCTCACTCCTTCCAGGGGTTCCCGTTCCCATCAGTTGGCAAATGGAGCATTTTGTTTTCATGTTTCCTAATTAGCTCCAGGAAAACAGCCAGGTTAATTTACCTAAACTGCCAGTTAGGCTGTTTAACCCATCTGCTTTTGCCTGAAGCATATTAAGAAGCAAGCACTCAGCTACGTGGCCTCGCTGGCAGGTCGCTGGACATGGGCCTCTGGGAGAGGTGGTGGGGAATAAGTGGAGGCAGCACTGTCTTCAGCTGGCACAGCTGAACCTTCAGCAGAGTGTCTGACACACGGCATCCTGCTGAGAGTCAACAGGGAGAGCTTTTAGGCAAGCTGATAAACTGAGCAGTGACAAGTCACTAAAGCCACTTGCTCTTTGTTCAGATGTTCTCCAGAAGCTCTGAAATCGCTGAGGCTCTGGTGATGGAATGTGATCCAGTGCTTGCACCCGCTGTACCACCAGAAGACTGAATGCTGATGAATTAGACACTAGCGTATGAGAGGGATTGTTTCAGCCACAGAACTGCAAAAAATGTGATTATAAGGTGGTAGAAACTGTACTATAGAATGGAAATGTTAGCTACCTGGGTGACTGTGCCAGATCAAAGGTCTGGAAGGGCTCAGGGAGCCATTTCTACAACCAGCTTCTCCATCACGTGAGTCTTAACGAAGAACAGAGTTAGAGTTTGTAAATCTATCAGAGTTCTCTGGAAGAGTCAACGGGCACGTGGAGCAAGCCTATCCAGCTTTTAGCCTTCTGAAAATCTTTCAGCCAGGACCTAAAACAGAGCTATCTGCAGAAATAAAGCTGATGTGAGGGAAGACAGAGGGACTGCTCTTTGGCTAGTAACTCCTTAAAGTAGAATAAATGGTTTCGTGATGGAAAGCCATTACCTGTGGGTTCCCCAAAGTGCTTTGTAGAAATGTGTTCTGCTCAGCAGAGTCAGCAGTGAATTGGGAAAAGGTGATGAGCGAGAAGCAAAGGTAGTACGGAATTATTCAGGACAGTCAGACCTGAAAGTCACAGCAACAGGTTGCACCAGAACTAACAACAGGGTACTCCCAAGGTAGGTCAAAGTAGTGTGCACAGGAAGCTACCTGGAAGTACACGTACAGAAATGAGGACTACCAAATTAATAATTACATTGCAGAGGGGACGTTTAAAGTCACTGTGAATGTGTTTTTGAAAAGTCAGTGCTCAACAGCAGTGAGGTAGGTGAGAATACCTATAGATAGAGAATTACTTGATTTTGGTTATTGCCTAAGCCCTCAGTTTACATTCTCACATTCTGCTGTGTATCTGTTGCGTGGAAATTTATTGAGAAAACTCAGGGTGGAGAGATTCCGTAATTTTCACTAAGGAGTCTCAAAAGATACGTAGCTTTGTGGTGGAGGGAAGTCCTGTGAGTCTTTCCTTGGAAAACTCTGGATATGAAGCTCGGTAATGCCTGATGAGTGACTTTTCTCTCAGCGTATGCTTTGCTTGCTGCAGAAATGGCTGCCTAAAGCTTAGGACTTTTTTCCTCAATGAGTGAGCCTGACTGAGTCAGAATGCAGCAGGAGGAAGGGCAGGACGGGTGCCTGGCAGAGAAGCTTTGCCAGTAGAGGACAAGCCTGCAGAACTTGGAGCGGCGCAGAATGCACCTTCACTTCTCCATTTTGCTCTTGCCAGCAATGGCAGAGGACCTGCTGGATGGAATTCCACGTCCTCACCCCTTCTTCCAGTGTTTCAGCTGGTTTCCAGATTGCTTCTGTTGCTCTGCGTGGAGAGTGGCAACCTGCTGTTACTGCCTGCCCCTCCCTTACCCTGAGCGGCCAAGAGCTTTGTGGTGTATGCAGCCATCCCAGCTTTGCAGGATCCCAGGTTTAATACAGCAATATGATAGGAATTATTACTTCTTTAAAACTGTGTTTAGGAAAAAAAAAAAAAAAAAAAAAAACTTCAGGAAACTTGTTTAAACCTTGCCTTAAATATAATTCTAGATGTTACTGTCAGCAAGTTTTCAGATGCATGATCACCTCCTATTTTTTCATGCAGTTTTTGCCTCACTCAGAGCTTTTTGCAGAAAGTTAAAGGCATGTGGTGACTGATCAGGTGATTACAGCCAGCCTCAGCGATACCACAGCTGAATGTTGCCCTGGGGAGTTGGTTTTTACCCCTGGCAGGACTGTAAAATTCGTTATTTCAGTGCTGAGATTACAGACATTTCCAAAGTGTGTTTTCGTTTCAAAGCACAATGAAACCAATTGGAAACACTCAAATTTTCCATGAGGCAGAAATCCTGGATTTTGGCCAGCTCGTGTTGTGAATTCATTCCTGCGAAACGTTTGGATGTTTTGTGGTGAGCAATCTAGGCTATCTGTGAGAAGATTAATAACTCTGCATTTGGAGCTGGGCTCGAGCAACGGTTGATAAGTGGAGGGTGAACAGTGAGGAAATACAAAATATTTATTAGCTGCTGAATAGGTGAGCCTTGGCCATACAGTATGCCCAAACCTGTGAGATCCCATGGAAAAAAGGTTGTGTAGGCATGTTACATCGTAACACATATTTGAAGGGGCAGAAATGCAGTTGCACAGAAAATTCTAACGCTGGTATTCCCAGCTTGTGTGCTTTGCACATCCAACCTTAGAAATAATTTAGCGTGGCTCTGTGTGTGCAATATAGCAACGAATCTGTTTGAAGCCGAGTTCCTGTGAAGTGCTGCTGAGGCTTGGCCACTCCTCAGATACTGCCCTGGAACCTTACGCTGGGAAACAAGAAACAAACAGTCGGGGTGAACTTGTTTTGCCTAGCGTTAGTCTGAAGGTTAATCTAAGCTGGTCTTGGTATTCTGCTGACGTAGAACAAGCCCCTGTGCTGCCTGGGGGTGCTTTCATCTCTCCATGTAGCGCTGAAGGAACCTAAACAATGCGTTAGGTTGTGTGCCTGGTTTGGAGAGGCTGCTGTGAGACAAGACAGGTCTGAAGAGTAATGATCTCCATGAAGAGTTTTGATCTGTGGCTTGTCCAGCTTCACATGAGCGCTCCGAGAGAATTCATTAGTCTCAGCCATCAGGAGACAGCACCGAGTGCCAGGATTGGCTGGTCCCCGTGTTTTCTTCCAGATGATCTTCTGATCTCTGGGAGCGGTAACTCTGATCTGGGGAGATTACTGGGATTAAAGTGAGGAGAGATTTCTAGTGGGAGAGGGGCACGGGCTGGTTCTGCAGGCTGATAGCTTCCTGAAAGCATAAAAAGACTAATGTTTTTTAAACAAATAGTTTGAGCAATCTTTTCATACTTTTTTTTTTTTTCATGAGGTGTGCTGTTGTGTGTATGGTACAAAAAAAAATCACATCATGTGGGAGATGCTGATAAGAGAGAGTCTTACAGTGAGAAAGATCAGATCGCTTTATGTTTGATCTGAAAATAAGTGCTAAGTACAACTAATAAATTTGCAGACTCAATTACTTCTGGTGGAATGATAAATAGAAATGGTGTTTGCCGTAGTGATCTTCCTTGTTGGGTGAGTGAGACTTGTTCAGGTAAAATACATTTTAATACAGCCACAGGGGAACTGTTTATCTAGGAATAACGAGCCTGCAGCTGGAGCACAGGTCACAGCTCGTGCCCTGTGAGGTGGTGCAGGCACCAGCAGAAGCCACCCTACCTGTCACACATTGGGTCTGCCCCTGTGCCAGCACGAGTGTTTGCAGAGCCTTATGGTGACAGCAATCAAGGCACCGGGACCCCAAAAGGACAGGTTTCTCCCTCGTTTTAGTTCCCTGCTCTGCAGCCATGCAGTGTGGAAGGGCGATGGGGAGACGCGGGGAGGGCACAGCTACTTCTGCTGGCAGCACTGGCTTGACGTGATCGAGGCTTCACCACCTGGCTTTGGCTGCTCCTGGTGATTCGGGTTAGAAAATAACTGGCCTTGGTCCAGCCTCGCTGTTCGTCCTCTGTGCTGGAGGTCAGCATGCTCCTGGAGCAGCTGGCCTAAAGGAAGCTTGTGTAATCACTTCCAGTCCTGCCTAGAGCAGGGTGGCTTAGCTTTTGTTGTAGATGTCTTTGTTAGATAATTCTGATGGAACCCAGGCAGATAGTGGCAGAACACGTGGTGGTGCCAGCATCCCTGAGAGGGCAGCGACAAGCGAGTGGGAGTGATAACCTAAGCCTGCTCCTGATGCAGCCAGAATAGCATGTCTGATCATCCCCCTGCAGGAGCAGGACTGTGCCCTGCAAGAAATTGCCTGGAAAAGGAGTTGGCGTAGGCGAGAACCTAGGCACAAGACCTCAGTGTGATGCTCTGCCCAGCAGGAACAGGAGCATGACTCTGACACATGCAAACTAGGCAGTTATGAATTCGAATAAGGAGGCAATTTTATCCTTTCCGTGACACTGGTGAGCGTCCTCACTTCAATAGCAATGTTGGAAATTCAGGAGCAGTGGCAAAAAGTCATAAAATTAATCAGCTCAGGCAGAAAAGTACTTTAGTTGAAAGACATGAACAGCTCAGACTGTTTAGAATCACAGAAGAGAATCAAGAGGAGTTGATTAGTTGTAACAGGACTTTGAAAAAGAGAATGGGCTTTTGAGTAAAGAGAAAAAAAGCCCCAAAGAGCGAATGCCAGAGCGCAGAAACCAGATGTATTTTGATCTGAAATGAAGCACAGATTTTTAAAGCAGTGATTACGAGTTGCCGGAACAAACTTCCGGAAGGAGTGGGCGATTCTCTACCTTTTGTTGCCTTCAGGTCAAGGCCAGGCCCCTTCTGGAAGCGGTGCATTAGCCAGCTGGAGATTACAGGGCTGTGTTCACGTGGCACTAGGCTGCTTGTGATACAGAGTCAGAGTTCCTTCTGTTACTAATGTCCCTGAATGACAAATGGTCAGTACTCTAGGAAGGAATTGAGCAGCAGAGAGAGGTATCAGAAACAGAAGTGAGTATACAGCATTGCTCAACCCTGCTTCTTGTTCCTCTTTTAATGTAGGGGAGTTCCCAGTCCCTCAGTGCTCCAGCCTAAGGCCGGATCCCCACAGCACAAAGGTAAGCTTTTTCCTGAGCTCCACCTGTGCCTGAGGCCCCTTTGCTACAGAAAGATGTCTTGGTGCAAGCCAAGCACAGCCTGAGCAGTCCGCTCACACATAGGACTGCTTTCTGCCCTGCATGGCTGGAGCAGTCGGGATGAGAGGTGACATGCTGCCCTTCAGCCAGAGCAAGGTTCCAGGGACCACAAACTGGTGTCCCCATCCTTTGAAGTGTCTGTGTAACAGCGGTGCTAGAGAAGCACTGGAAGGAAATCTCCAAAAAAAACCCCCACCAGCTATCCAGCAGCACCAGTGCGGTGTGTTTGCGTTTCGATTCCATCTTTCACTAGGTGGCTGCATCTACTGCTGCCGTTTGGTTTTAACCAGGCAGCACGTGACTGGAGCAGGTGGTGTCACCCCTCCCAGAGCTGCAAATCAAGACTGAGACTTGGCTGTTAGAGAGAGAAAGAGAGACTTTGGGCATGCAGAGGGTATGTTGGGTTGAGAGTCATAAGGCTGTAAATTATTTTGTTGGTTTTGTTGTGATTAAGCCTGTTAATTCCTTGCGATCCAGAGCTCCCCATTTTGAAAGGCAGTCAGCTTAGCAGTTGCCCAAGGTCACTGTGAACACAATGGAAATATATTCAAGATTTAACAGAGTGGTGAGATTCTTTCTGACGTGGAAGTGACCTCCCCCACCAGGAAGGTTTTCACGTGGTCTGCCCAAGGGGGTGAGAGTTGAGCTCCCCACCCGAGAAAGGCCACCTCTGCAGGGCTCTCACCTAGTGCAGCTCCGGGGTGGCAAGGGGCATTTTTCAGCTTGACTCCTGGAGTGCAGTGTGTGCCGCTGCCACTCGATGGCACTACATTTGTACTCCAGCTCAGAAATGAAAGCTGCACGCCAGGCTGATCCTCCCACCTCGCAGAGCTGTGGTAAAGTGAAAAATACTGTTCATTACTGAGAAGGAAAAGACGTTGTCTCTGCTGTGCAGGGTTTTGTTAGGAGTGTGCGGTGTTCAGTAAGCTGTCAGTGTGGGCTCAGCTTGAGCTGTGTAAAGGATGTACAGATATGTCAGAGCGTGCTTGACAGAGGGAAATGCCGGTTCTGCTGCTGAACAACGCGGGAGGGTGAGCGAGGGCTGATTGTGCTTTTGAGGAGGGGAGCTAGGCATGGTATTTGTTAAATTTTGATATGTTCTGATGATGTCTGAGCGGGTACACCAAGCTCCCTGGTCAGAGGGAGGTGAGCAACATCCATAAAGCTTCCCTCAACAGATGTCTGTGTAGGACAGGGAGATTTTTATGTGGACACGTGATGCCAGATTACATCACCCTCTCGATTGCTACAGAACTGTACAAATATCACGCTGCTCCATTTCCAAGAAGAATCTCTTACAGGGTTTGTGTGTTTTTGCTGTCTTATAACTTTCTCCTTTGACTCCTCAGGGAGACCCAGCCCCACGAGGGCATTTGGAGGAAGCAGCTTTCCAGTTGCAGCAGATTTTCCGGGTTGATATTTCCATTGCATTCAATATCCTCGGTAATTTGGGCTTGGGTTTGCTTTGTCCTTAAGCCACACGTTTCTCTTTTTGGAGGACCTCCAAATTGTTGCAGGGCTTGTGTGAAGGCAGAGATGGCATATACCCAAACTGAAGCCTTCTTTTAGCAATATCAACTGTACTTTGAGAGATTTATTGCCCTTTGTCTCATCCTGCCACCTGATTTATATCAGCATTTGAAAGTCCAGGCTTGGTTGAAGTCTGCACTGTTGTCCTGACATCTGTAGTTGGAAATTAAGTCATCTCTGTCCTTTTGCAACATGAGCTGTCCTATCTTCATAGCTCTTTTTTCATTGTCTGAGATCTCAGTCTTCCTGGCAAGCTGAAAAAGCAATTGCAGAACTTCAGCTCTAAGAAGAGCTGAAGGAAGACGTAGTGATCTAAGAAAAAACTCCCTGCCCTACATACACCACTAGTTGCAGCACGAGGAAAGCAAACAGCTTCTGCATGAACCATACGTTGTGCTAGTCTGTGAGCCTTCTTTGCAATGAGACCAGAATAATTCCTAAAATGCAGTGTTGCTGTTTTCCCTATGGAAGCCCTGGTTATGTGGGATGGGGGCTGGTGAGCCAGCTGGGAGTGGAGTGGACTGGGCACAGGGCGGGGATGCTCAGGAGCCCTGGGGAACGTTTGCTACATTTGTGGCTGCATTCTGTCCTTTTTTTTCTTCTGTCTTCACATTGTTTTCTTCTCAGGGACTGAAAGCATGAGAGCGGGCCATTACCAGACAGGCTATACCTGCTTCAAACTGGCAGCAGACCGAGGCTACAGCAAAGCCCAGTTCAATGTGGGTCTGTGTTACGAGCATGGCAGAGGCACAGAAAAAGACTTGGAAAAGGTATCCACGGCTTGTAGAGCCATATTGTGTGGCATGTGCCAGGGGAGCGTTCTTCGTTGGGTGTGCAGGCACATTTCTCCTCTCGAATGGGTGTGGACAGGCTCTGAAGTCTCGTCGGAAAATGCTGGAAATAACATAAGCTGCAGGTGTGCAGTGCTGGCTGCGGTGTCGCAGATCCCCTCGGAGACATGCTCCTCAAATCCCCTTCCTCATCGCTTCTGAGGTCTTGTCGCAGGTACGCAGGCTGGGCCACTAGCAGCTGGAAGAGCACCCAGGAGAAAGCTGTCATGTTCCTGTATTTAAAACACCCCTGCATATCCCAGGATCTCCTCACATCACCAGCCAGCCAGCTTGGCTACCTTAACTCCAGCCTGCCACCTAGTGCGTGCTGGCCGCAGTCAGCAGCCTGCTGCAGCTGGAAAGATCCACAAAGGCTGCGTGGTTTGAGGAACTGTGCGGATGCCCACTGGCGTGAAATAAGCTTTGGTGTTGTTGGCCCAGTGCCATTCCCTTCAAAACTCGGCGTTTTGACTAGAGAAGGCAGAGGTGGTTAGAGGGCTCTCGTACAGTGGCAGTGCACTGTCTCACTTGAGCAATCTCATCTTCTTCAGCAGGGAAGCGTGGGAGGGCTGCCAGGGTAAGCATGTGCAGCTTGTGATAGGTCTGGACAGAGAGGTTAAGCTTGTCCTGGCCGGAGGGAAGTCATGTCGTGTCTGAGGGCACGTGCTACCTGATTCACACCAGCGTGTTTCTCTTTTTCCAGGCAGCTCTTTACTACTACCGTGCAGCCAGCAGCTGTCACCCCATGGCACAGTACCGCTACGCTAGATGCCTCTTGTGCCACAGCCCTGAGAAGGAATGGCACAGGCTTCAGAAGGCAGTGACTTTCCTGGAGCAAGCAGCAGTGGCCGGGCTTACAGAGGTTAGTGTCCACCATGTGGGAGTGATTATAAAAGCTGAACATTTTCACAGGAGAGGACCAGATGTCGTAGAAAGCAGCATCCTTGGGACTAGAAGCAGAATTCTTCCTACATACTGATACTGCTGCCAGTGTGTGGGGGACAGCTCTGCCTGCAGTGCAAGGCAGCTAGGTGCCCTTTCTGTCAGCGGTGCTGGTTGTCTGTTTTGCTGTTGGGCTTTTTCATGTGCCTCTCTTAAACCCCTCGACAGGGGATTTTCCACGGGACGTGTTGCTTGTCAGTAATGTGCAAGCTCCAGGTCCCAGCACATGCCTGTGATAGATACTTGCCTGTTGGCTGTCTTGCTTGAGGAAAGGATGCGGCCAGAACTGATATCCACTGCATAAGGCTCTTTCTCACTTTACAAAGGAGGAAAGAGCTTGATGCACCAGTTCTTAGAAACCTGTCAAGTTGTCTGTTCTCCAGAGCGAGGTGTGCTAAGGCCGGCTTTGTTTCATCCAGCAGTGGCAGCCTCTCATGTTCCATGCCTGGACATTCTGCAGCATGGATGCATCCGTCAGCTCTCAGTGAACAGAAGCAGCTGCATGCAGCAGATAGGGGTCTGCACCAAAGTGGACTTCAGTTTCCCAGAAGGCAAAGTATATCCTCTGTTATCGCAGGTCTCCACAACATCAGTGTTTGGATCGAACATGATGTTTTGATCTACTTTTTTACATCACCAAATGCAGTTCACACCTCTTTGCCTTCTGAGGATAAAGAGCAGCTCAAGCACCAGCAGGATGATCTCTCCAGATCTCTGTATTGCCTGTGGTCACAGTGGAAGTGGCTTTCCAGAGTATCTTTTGTTCCCAAAGTGTAAGGCCCTCAGCTTTGCCCCAGCCAGCCAGGCTGATCAGTTATCCTGCTCTACAAGCATGAGTCTGACTAGAATATTTTAGGACGTGTCATTCAAGTGCCTGCTTTTGAATTACCTCAGCTCTGAAACCAGAGCCAAGCGCCCATAACCATTCTCTCCAACACCTCCCAAGAGCAGAAGCTTGGGAAAACTGACCTACACTTGAAAAACCGTATTTCGTTGCCTCTCAGTTGCAAGGGCACAGGGTGCTTGGGTGGGGGAGCTTCCAGGAGATGCTTTGAGTAGGAACAGATCCTCATACTGTATCTCTGACTGTTCAAGATGATTCATCCCCATGGATCTGTGTACCCTGCCCTCCTTTCCCACTCTTCAGGGGCTACATTGAGGCATGTGCCATCTTGTGTTAGAATGCAAGCCATGCTGGCACTGACTGTATCTCCTGTAGCACACTGTTCCAGGAAGTACATCTGCTGTGTCTTACGGACAGCTCACGAGTAGGAGCCATTCTCTGGCTCTGACTTCCACAGTGCAGTTTGAAACAAGATGCTGGGCCTTTTAACGCTAGTATGGTGGCGTTCTTGTATGTATGGTGGAGTTTTGTAGATGAAATGGGATTTTCCTTGTTTACCCTGTCAGACTGAGTTTCTTAGGACAGCCTCCCCAGTCTTGCAGGTGTCCCTGATGAGCGGCCAGAGATTATGCTCTGCTCCAGCAGCAGAGCTTTTACTGGCATTTGGACAACTTGCAAAATCAGAAAAAGAACAGGAGTAATGAAGGTAGAAAATCCTGGCTGATTTGTATCATGTGGTTTTGCTGCAGGCACAGGCTTATCTTGGAGTGTTCTACATGAGGGGGCTACGACCTAAGGAAAAGAGAGGCCTGAAGTACCTGTTGCTGGCAGCGAAGAATGGCGTAAGTAATCCCTTTGTAAGCTGTGGCTGTGCTGCGTTTGGGATCACTGTAAGTTGGCAGATTTCAGGGAGGTGGGAGGGAGTGTCAGGACTTCGCTGTGCTGTCTGAAAGGACAGAGTGGAGCCCTGGCACGGAGTGGAGCCCGGTGGGGAAACAGGGCCCAGGACACAGACCCTAGGAAATGCAGGGGCAGAAAATCCTGTACTGGGCTGGAGCAGTTCTTACAGGCCCAGGGCTTATGCTGTTTCTGACAAATATTCACTTAGCATAATCTTAAAGCCTTTCTGTTATGGAGTCTCTATGCCTTTCCATTCAAAGTCTTTCACTGCCATGTCACTGGGAGAACTTTGCTGTGTCCACTCTTCAAAAGAAGCCCGTTGTCCGTGCACTCTGTACAGAGGATGAACAGACTGCATCAGTTTCTTTGCAGGGACCTTTTGTGTACCTGAATACCTGAATCCCCACTCAGCCTCCTCCCGTTGTTTGGGTTTCTCCTCGCACATCGTGCTGTCTGCATCCCCTTGCTCTCTGCTGAACTGTTTCCAAGCGACCCATGCTTTATTTTAAGGACAGTGCCTGACACAGTACTGCTCCCGAGGCCTTACCCACACTTAGAAGAGTAGAAGTGCTACACCTCATGTCTTGCAGCCAGGTTTCTGCCTTCGTTACAGCACTGTGACGCTGTTCACTCATTTTCAGTTTGCACTGTATATTGTAAAAGTTAGGGTTTTTTCTGAAGAACTCTTTCATTTTAACTTGAGTTCCCACAACTTTTATGTAACAGAAAATAATGAATAACTTCCCTCTTCTTCTGGCAAATACTCCTGATCCTGTCAGCCTTCAGTATGTCCTCTCTGAGTCATTTCTTTTGCAAGCTGCAGAGCGCTAGTTTATCTTGTCTCTCCATGTAGTTAAACTGTTACATTTGTCTTGTCAGTCTTCTCTGTATTTTTCTAATTTTCGTTAATTTTAAAATGCTTGGACTAAAACTGGACTCAGGATGGAGGCATGCCAGGGATGTGACACAATGAGATCCTCTGCTTAGTTCTGTATTCCTTTCTAAAAAGTGCTGATATTGTTTTCCCATGTCCCTGCCACCGACTGGTGACTTGCTGTCTCAGGTAGCTGTCACAGTGATTCCCAGATCTCTTTCCATATGCACTCCTTTGCATTTGTCAACAGTTTCATCTGTGATTGTGTCACCCACTGCTGATGTTTTGAGGTCTTCTTCTGTTAATTCTTTACAGAAAGTTAGATCAATCTGAATCATAGAATCACAGAATGCCTTGGGTTGGAAGGGACCTCAGAGATCATCTAGTTCCAAGCCCCCTGCCCTGGACAGGGCTGCCAACCACCAGCTCACTAGATCAAACTGCCCAGGAACCCATCCAGCCTGGCCTTGAACTCAGCCAGGGATGGGGCATCCACAGCTTCTCTGGGCAGCCTGTTCCAGCGCCTCACCACTCTCTCAGTGAAGAATTTCACTGAGAAATTTTGTGAATGATGTCACATCACTTGCAAACTTCAGCACTTCGGTTTTCACCCACCTGTAAGAAGGCAGACGTCAGACCAGTGGTGAGACTAGACCAGGCGAGCTCAGACATCATGTTCTTGGTGGCTGATAAAGTTTTTAATTCCAGTTCTGCTAGAGATCTCTCACAAGCTTCACAGATGACTCCTATCTTCCAGCCTGGTGCCAGATGCATATGCTGCACCATATACCAGTGAATTATCTCGTAAAACAGATGATTGTCCTTCACTGAATGCATAGTCAGCCCTTAACAGCAGAAAGTCCAACAGGAAGCTGCTGCTCCCAGCAGTCCTCCTTAGCAGACCAGTGTTCTGCATCTTCAGGTCACAGCCAAGACAGTTCCCAGGAGCCAGTCTTCCCAATGGGATGTTCCACAGGCTCGCCTTCCATGGCAGGCATGTGCACGGGGTCCCTGGGCTATGACCCGCTGCGTTCAGCTGGCAGAGTGCTACAGGTGTCTGGTCCGTTACCATTGGCACCCTGGGGTGTTTCAGTTCAGCAGAAGTTATGCTTCGCTGGCTAGAAGACTGTTGGGTATGGGTGAAGTAAAGATGGCACTGGTTAGCTACAGCTCTTCAAAAAAGGGAAAACAAACAAAAATTCCTGGGCTCAGTGTTTCTCAATTTGTTGCTCTGTGCTGAAGCCGCGGGGATAGCTCTGACAAGTGTTCTTCCAAACACAGCGAAGCTTCTGAGAGCCGTGTTTTACTTTGGTTCCCAGAGTAACCTTTTCTTTTCTCCCTTATTGTATGGGAGCAACCACAGAATATAAGAAGCATACTGAAGAGTCTTCTTGGAGAACTCAGACCTTCAGGTTTCCAAGTATACTGCAATCACAGATGCCGTGCTAATTTGGGGATCTCCTCTCCTGGCAGTGGTCTTTGAGGTGTTCAGCATGTAAGAAACCGCAAGTGGAGTGTTTCATGCTTATTTAACCCCGTATCTTGTCACATCTGAACAGTCAGTCCTTCAACATGCCTGTCTCATCTCTAAAGAANTTCCTTGGTTTTTTAAAACTTTCAAACTTTGTTCTTTTTTTTTTTTTTTTTTTTTCCCCAGAGCCTTATTTACCTCACTTTGCTGGCAGTTATGCTATCCAAGTAGCATTGCTGGCTTTTTCACTGGAAGAGGTCTGCGTGACCACCAGCCTATGTCATCTTTGCCATGTCTTCAGCACTGTCATCTTGCTTTTTTGCTGTGAGCCCATTTTTTTGCTGTGACACCATTGTCCTCCCATTGGATCCAAAAAATAAAGTGCACAGCTGACATGTAGACGTATCACGGGCTTGGATTCAGCTTTGCTGACCCATCTGCAGTGACATGCCCCACTTTCTGCTTCATTCTCAGCAGCTGTGTGTGTCTGAGTCGTTCAGATGATTTTTCTGTAACACTTAGTTGCTTGACTTCATTTCTGCTGCCTGAGATTTCTCCTGGAATATGGGGCTGTGTGGCACACTGTTGTGTTGCAGGCCTGATGGGCTGCCAAGGGGAATCTTCCAACCTTGGCAACAAGACCTCTGGCATTTGTTGTTTTCACAAGGCCTCTGTGTGACCTGAAGCAGGGCAGACCCGCACAGCTTGGGTGTGATCAGGATATGGGTGCAGCGAGTCCTCTTTGCTCTGAGCCCTGAGGCAAACTGGGTGCTCTGTGGAGACTGCTGTTCCTTTGTTCCTGTGAGGCAGACCTGGACTTTGAAGGGAAACCAGTGACTTCAATTGGAACGGGATAGGGAGGAGTGGAGTCAGACGTGACTGGTAAGAAGTTCTACTTGGCGAGGTGCTTGTCAAGGGAAGGAGCAACATTCCTGAAGATACAGTCTTAGAGACCAGAGAGAGAGGAATAAACTTCAGAAGTGGTGTTAAAGCCTGCCTGTTCTCCTCTTGTGTGCTGTCGTCGCTTTGCCATCGTGTGGGGCTGATCGCTGTGCTGTCTCCTGTGGCTAGGATGCCCAAAGCAGATACCACGTGGGCGTCTGCTATGAGAAGGGCCTCGGGGTGCAGCCGAACCTGGCAGAAGCGATGAGACACTACCGACAGTCAGCTGCTGCGGGGAACAGGGACGCTCAGGAGAGGCTGCGAGTGATAGAAGAGGAGATGGAAGGTACCACGGGCGGCGTGTGAAGAGGGTTTGTGGGACTGCGTCATGGTGTGGGCCCGCATTGCCAGAGAAGGGTGGCATAGGACCGTGGCAGAAAGGAGGGCTTTTTACTAAAGGCAAGGGAGCACTTTTCTCTCTCAGTTGTTCTCTCTTCTTACCAGCTATTTCCAGTCAAGTGGAGAAGCTGTTCCCATAGTCTGATGCATCATCCTGACCTTGTTTTAATGTGCTTTCAGACGTGCGAAAAAGGCGTCCCTTCCCTTCCGGCATCAGAGCCTCTTCCTCCACCCCCTGCTTCTGGGCTATTGAGCCTGCAGGTCTCCACTCCTTCCAGCCAAGACAACCTGCCCTCACCCTGCCCCACTCCTGGAGCGCAGATAGGCTGCACACGATGACGCTGAGCAGTGTGGAATGGAGCCATGCCCTAGGACACAGGGCGAGTGCGCTGGAGCTGCAGGGCTTGGAGCCCCACCGCTGCTGCTACTAGAAGAGCTGGTAAGTGAGGGGAGCAAGCAGGAGAGAAGGTGGGCCTTCCTGCGCTGTGTGGGACTGGAAGCAGGATGGTGGTGAGTGGAAAGAGAAAGCTTTCTGATAGTGGCACAGGAGCCATGTTAAAGTGCAGGGGCTTTCAAAATAAACCCTGTGGTATCTCCTGTGCCACTACGTGGCTTGGCCCTCTGCCTCCCAACACCAGGACCTTTCTTAGGCTCCTGCCCTTCCATATGGAGCTAACCTGGCTCCCGCCGTGCCTCAGTGGGTAAAATTTGGGTTTGTAGTTCCAGTAGCCTTGCACATCTTTCACACTGCCTGTGAGTGAGTTTTACAAGCCACCATATGGTGATGCTGGCAGCTAACTGTGATGGGCCTGGCCTTCTGTCTCTGAGGCAATTTGGTCTTACTTCAAGGTAAGTTTCCAGCACAATCTGGGCTTCTCTCTACAGTTCAGTCTGCTTTCAAACCTTGTCAAAGCAGCGCAAGCAAGAGAGTGAATTCTGATTATTAGGGCACATGTTTCTGTGGGATGCGATTGATGGGCCCACCTGTGCTGGTGAAAGAAGCACTGTCCCCAGCCATCCTGCGCCTTTGTCAGTGTCCTTCAGTCCCCAGCTATTTTTCCTTCGGCTCTGGCAGCGTGTTGCTCCCATGGGGGCATCCCTTTGAGTCGCAGTGAGCAAGATTTGCTTCAAATTTTATATTGTGCGTGTGTGCTAAGCGTGTCAGCTCATTTCTACCCAGGTGGATTAGGGAGGCTCCCAGCGGGCAGCAGCCACTGTCAGTCAGGCAGAGGCCAGCAGCTGCTAGGATAATTTCTTCCAGTGGGGCAGCTGAATCCGGAAAAGGCCGTTTGTCCACACAGATTTAAGCTGGTTCAAGGGCATCTGTACAAACTGTCCAGCTTCCTGTAGCTGTGTTGCCCTGGTGCTTTGTGTAGATCAGGCTCTGAAAACAAAGGCAGTGGCCCCATCCTGAACTTGCTGTGGTCTCCATTCAGCAAGGGAGTGGCACAGCAAGAGCTCAATGCGTCCGATAGCTCAGATTGTTATAGTCTGGTCTTTCTGCCCAGACCAAACTTTCTTAGACCATTTCCTTTATCAAGCAGGATACAATTAGCAGGAAATTCCTCGGGTGGATTTCCTCTTCTGTGATAATCCACAGCATGCTTACGCAGGACAGGACGGGGGTAAGGGATGGGGGGAGCGGGAAGCAGTTTGCAGAATCAGGAAATTGAACCAAGAGAGGAATTTTGTCTCCTTTTTAATCTAATACTATAATGTATTTTTGTGTAAAGATTGTCCCTTTACAGACACATCAAAGTGATGTACCAGAGGAAGACATGAGGTTGTGCTGTCTGTCTGTCCTCTGTGTGCATTCCCAAGGTGCAGAGGAATCCTGTAGGGCTGCATCTTCTCAGAGTCACAGATATGCCACCCTCATAGTTAGCACAGCTGCATCTCAGTTAGAATTTGGCTCACTGACATTGTTTTGGTGCAAGAGCCTGTTTTGTTTGTGAAACAAAACAGCAAGACATTTCTATCAGCACTGCAGCAGCATGAGCGTGCTGGGGTAGACCCATCGGTGTTACTCATTGGCAGAGATGGGGTCATCTGTAAAGCACTTCGGAGACTCCAAGTACAACAGTGATCATTTGGGATATTAAGAGGGCCACCAGGGGTAATTTAACTATGTTGCTCTTGCTATTTGAATCCCAAGAACAACAGAAAAAAAAATCATTTACTTTCCTTTAAATTAAATGTATGATTCTCTGCTGCCATGGCTCGTGTGTGTGCACTCTAAAAGCAGGGCACGGTAACCTGCAGGTGCGTGGAACATGAGTAGGATGCTCTTGAGATGCTCCAGCTCATGCAGCTGGGTAGTGCTGCCCATTCCTTTTCAGCTTAGCAGTGAAGATGAGGGCTAAAATTACCACCCAGAGCCCCCTGATGCAACAGCCCCACTGTCAGCAAATGAGCTTGGGAGAAATCTGTGCTGTGTGAACTGCCGTACCTGTGGAGAACTCAGTGCAGTGTTTTTAAGGTAGAGATGGTGAGGCAGAGAAAGCACAAAGGGCTGTGATGGAGGGGGGCTGGCAGTCTCTTCTCAGCACCTCTTTTGTAGTCACTCAGGAAGCAGCAGTGCTGTGTGTTGTCAGCAGTGGGGTGAGGGCTTCCCTTTATTCCCATAGCACGACTCCGCTCTCGCCCACGCAGCACCGCTTTGCTGCAGTGCCCCAAGTTTGTTCTGTGCTTTATATCTTGGCTGGAAGGCAACTGTGGTGCAGAGAAGAGCCCTGTGTGTGCATGATCCAGCAGTGCTCACCTGTGGTCCCCATTCTCCTAAAACTTCTGCTGTTCCTGTACCCCTGTGCCATCCCTGTATAAGCCTCCAAATCCACTCCCAGGGCTTATGTCCCTGTTGTCTTTCCATTCTCTGTGTGCATGTCCCTATGGTTAACAAGACCTGTGTGTGCTTCTTCCCCTGTTACTGGTATCTGTGTCTTAGTTTTTCTACACATGCTATTACTCCAAAGCAGTCTTATGGCTCACGCACACGTGGATCAAAATGAAAACCCATAGTATGGGTGAAGCTTGTGTCTGAATATTTCAAAACTGTCTCCATGTGTCCCTTTTCCCAGGTTACCTTTGACAGACTCTGGCCATCTGTTGTCTGCTTCTGGGCAAGGACTGTGCTCCAAAATCAGTGGCCTCAAAAGAGAGCACAGAAAGAAATTGTGGGCACCTGGAGCAGCCACAGGAGAGGTGCCAGAGCAGAAGCATTTTACAAAACGCCATGTTCACGGTGGTAGAACCAGGAAAGCTGAGAGCATCGGTGGGAGCCAACAGGCAGATCTGCCCTTTCTGGTTGCCGTTTCAGGCATTCTGCAAGCACAGCAATGTGTCAGCTATATCGGACCTTGTTGCAGAGATGGTAGTGTTAGAAAAAAAAAAAAAAAAAAACAATTTTATTTAAATAAGAAGTGAGACCCTGGAGCCCAACTCTGCAGCACATGGCAAAGTCCGTGGCCATGACAGTGCTATGCAGTCTGTGACCACCTGGGTGTATCTGCGTTGCTCTCGGGTGTAATCTGACAGCCCCCTCTCTCAATCTGCCTGCCCTGGGAGGAGAGGACCCTCCTGCTGTTGTGTGATTGTAAGGTGAAAGATGGGGGTGGAAGAGGAGGAAAGGCAAGGAGAAGGGAGCTAAACAAGGTGAAATCAGTCAGGGAGGAATTTGACGGGGCGAGGCAAAGGAAGATGTGTGCCTGTCATGGTCAGTCTGGTCGTGGATGACACTCTGAACCGCTTCAAACGTGTGCACCCGAAGAGAGAAAGCTTTGACTCTCGTCTCCTTGTTGCAGCTGCCTACAGAGCGGGAACGCTGCCGTCCAGCCCAAAGCTCTTCCCACGTGCTGACAGCTGCCGCAGAAGCCCCGACCCCGTCTCGTCGTGGGCTTGGACCTTCTGGGACAAAATCATTTCAAAGAGGGTGCTCATTTCTGAAAGGAAAGTGCTGGCCAGTCTCGTCCCAGCGGCGTTCGAGTTGGAGCCGGCACCTTTCCCGAAGGTCTCGAAGGTCCGTGGCTCCTCCTGCCTTGTGGCCACCTCGTCCTGCGGAGAGCACGGAGCATCGGGGCAGAAGACGTTGTCCTTGTAGCTGCCGGCGAGCGGCAGTGAGAGCCGCGCCACCCACGCGGGGTCGGCCGTCAGCCTCCTGAGGGCCAGCTCTGCAGGGAGTGGAAGCGAGAACCGGGGGTGAGATGGGGGGAGAGCAAAGAAGGAAGGACAGGAAATGGGGAGGCTTCCTGAGGTCAGATGCTGGGAGGCTGGCTGTAAGCAAATCCAGGGATAAGCTACCAGCAGCACTGTTCAGTGCAACAGCTTAAACTAATTCTAGTTTGTTTTTGAAAGGACTGTGTTTGTTTTGTTTTAATTTTAATAACCATGGCGATCACTTTGAGTCCTGTCTGTTGCAGTTTCAAGTGGCGCTTCACCAAACTGTGAGCAAAGCCGAAGAAAGAGAAGGTTCAGGATAGCTGAAGGGTAGACAACGACGGAAAGCTTCCAAGGGAGAAGGATCAAACAGGAAAAGGTCACAGGTGGACTTCCCCTGTGGGTCATTCTGAAGTAGGGATTTGCTGCTGAGACTGAGCAGAAATGGGTTATTGTGAAAGCAGTAATAACAGGAGGAGAATGCAATTCTGGATAATAAAATGCACAGCTGGGCGGCTGAGGGCTAGTAACACAATATTGAGCTGTGAAGAAGTTGTTCATCAACTGGAAACAGATGAGGAGCTGCGGGAGCCTGGTGTGGGCGCTGGCTGCGGGCTCATTAATGTGCCAGTGATGTGATCCTGCCCCGGAACGGGCAAGGGGAATCTTGCCATGGGGTGGCCAGGGCATTCCCTGTGGGCATCAAGGGACATCCACGGCGTTGTTATTAGCTCTGGCAAAACCTGAGTAGGAGTAGTGCATGCAGACCTGATTATCCATCCGTAGGAAAGAGGATCTGACGTGACAGAAGCGCAGAGGAAAAGTGTTGAGATGAAAACAAGAGCGAGCCCGAGCATGCAAGATGGAGACCCCAAGAGGCAGGGCTGCGCAGCCTGAGGAAGCAAATGCTCGCTGGGGACCTGACTGCTACCTGCCATTATTTTGATGAGATAAGCACCAACAAAGGAAATCTCTGCCTAAAATAGCGTTGGTAAAAGAAGAAATGATTAGAAGTGTCCGTGAGTAAACATATACTGCAAATTAAAGGAAGGACCCCATAGTGGAGCAAGCCTGGAATAGCTTCCTCACCAGACGGCAGGAAAGGAAGCAGGGGTTCTTATTTTTAAGGTAGAGCTTTGCAGTTGATAAACAAGCTGATGTGGTACACAGAAGCTGCCTTCCAGCCCTGCGCTGATTGATTTCCAAAATGTAACCTGGAACCAGTGGGACAGGTTTGTGAAACGCTGAGAGTCAGAGAGCAGCAGAACAACTGGTGTGTGTACAGAACACGGAACACCACGACAGCCTCCATCAGAGGGCAAGAGCTGGGGCCATTGCAGTGGCTGAGCAGCTCCCTGACCTCCGAGTGAGCTCAGGTAGGAGGGTCCCCATCTGCGTGTGCTTTCAGGAAGGTAATAACGACCTGCCGGAGCCTGGGACGCGTGGTCCCCAGTCTGTGGCTGGTCAGCCAGCAAGGCAAGTCTCCTTCCTCACCCTTTTTCTCCAGAGCACAATTGTGCCTCAGGGTGCATGGGGTGAGGGGAGCTGGGGTTCAACATTTTGTTTCAGTGGAAGCCTCAAACTCCTGTTGTGTTGCTTAACCTTCAAGCCCTCTTTCTGCAATCACAGCATTTTCTTTCTGTCCCAGCGACTGTTCCTTAAGAGATCTCCCCAGCATGCTCAACCCCACGTATCTGCTTTAAAACTGCCACCGTTCTGTCCTCGGTCTGTGAGAAGCCGCTGCCTTCCCTGGGTGTTCTGATGCTTCAGCTCTGGAGCAGAGCAGTCTGCTCACTGCAGGAAGAGCTGATGCTCTGTGGGCTGATGCCCCTGGCCCCTGTGACTGTGAAACCTTACCATTAGGTATGTTTAATTTGACTGATAACTCTTTACTGCCCTATTTTAACGATGTGTTGTTTTATAATCAATAAAGGTTTATCTCTTGCTAGCCCCTGAGTGCTCAGTTCTGCTGTCAGGGGCTCCTCTGAGCACGAGGGGCCCAGCTCGCTGCGTTACGGTGCAAACACCCGCATAGCCGCCTGGGCCCGATCACTCGCACCATTTTCCCCCCGCTGTGAATCACACAAAGGCCCAGACAGCCTCAGCCAGCTGTTGCCTTACTTCTGAGCACAAGCAAGGCTTCCTTCCTCCCTCTTTCAGGATGCATGTCTGCTCCTGTTTGTGTTTGGGACAGAAGGAAGGAGTCCAGCAGCTCTGTTGTCCACGCCATCGCCTTTTTGGGAAGGTCTGGGCTGGTGGTTAGGATTATTTTTCACCACAGCCTCTTTTGTCATGTCCGGCACTACAGCGCGGGCAGGAAGGCGCACCAGCATAGACTCAGCATGCAGCACTGGTGTTTGCTGTGAAATTCAAGCAGGTTTTCTGCCTGCAAAATCCAAGAAGCGTGGGAGGTGTGCCTTTATGGACAGCACAGAAGCGCCCGTGCTTGGGGTTAGAATTTACTGCAGTCAGCCCCCAACTTAATTACTGGGTGCTGAAAGGCTGCTTGCAGGTGGCGTGGAGGCTATATAAACAAGTGTTATAAGCTGAGCAAAAACCGTAACGTGGCAGGCCATAAACACTGCTGAAGAACACCGAAAGCTGTTAATGACCCTTTTCTGCTCAGTGCACACGGAGAGCTGCTACAGAAGGACCAAGAGCTGACGGCAGCGCGAAAGGAGCAGAGCAGGTGAGGCCGCAGCAGCAAAGCTCACCGAATTCTCTGTGGCTGCACTTGCTGTGGGGGAGCGCAGAGGATCCACAAAGCAATTTCTGCTACAGGACGTGAGTCAGACTCTTTCAAATGGAAATGCCAGGAGGAGAGATTTAGAACAAATCAATAAAAGGAACATGTAGAAAATGTCAGGCCCAGATGGTATCCACCCCAGAGTGCTGGAGGAACTCAGATATGAAATTGCTCGGTTTATTAGCTGTTGTTCGTTAACTACTGCTTCAAATAAATACAATATCAGAGGTAGGAGTGGTGACATGAGCTTTTAAACTCACCAAGGTGAATCTAGTCTGGGCAGATTCATAGAAATCATTATATAGGAGCAGAGAGCTGCATACCCGTTACACAGCCAAGAACTGACGTGGCATTTCCAAGATTGTCCTTTCCGAATTTCTCAGCCTCTTTGAAAGAGGTGGATGAAGAGTCCTGGCTGACAGAGGGCACCTGAGCTTGCGGAGGACCTGAGCTGAGCCTGAATTAACAGCCAGGTTGTGTTACAAGCTAGGAAGCAAGGGCAGGAAGAAAACATCCCCCAAAAGAGAAGACACTAGGGGGGTCCCAGCAGAAAGTCCGAGACCCTCAGGGGTGCGTGGTGTGGAGCAGAGGCTGGTGCTGGTTCCACTGAGACACCCCGAGAGGCAGGAGTGAGGTGCTGCTGAAGGACCTAAATCCCAGTGACACGAGTGAAAAATGGCTGGTGGGTTTGTGTCAACAGCTGCTGGGGAACGGACACGGGGAACCACCCGCCATGCGTTGGTGGCTCCCGCCATGCAGAGGAGGGATCTGGGGGCCACCACGAGCAGTTCGGTGACAGCTCAGCGTACAGCTTGGGCAGGAAAGGAAAAAAAAAAAAAAAAAAAAAAAAAACAGGAAACCTCCCAGCACCAGCATAGGAGGATCCTAAACACTGCACACAGCTCTGGTCACCACAGCTCAACAAATACATAAAAAACTGGTAAGAGTGTAGGAAAAAATAACCAGGATGGTAACAGGAGGTGTGCCTGGACCCGTTCCGCCTGGTAGGAAGGAGGGACCCGATGGGGCTCAGGGCTGTACGAGATCACGAGGGGCACAGCTCTTGGCCTTTCTCACTCTGCATGGACCAAAAGGCCACGACACAGAGGTCTCGGGTCAGCGTGGGAAGCAGTTTCCACCTTCATGCAGTTGAGCTGGGCTGTACCCCTACGCTGCAGCTGAGGCCAGCCTGACAAACGAGAGCAGGCAGCTCTGGAGGGGAGAAAAATCTACCAAGGGCAATCAGACACAGGATAAAATCCGACGTGAAGCTCAGTGAGCCCCTTTGTGTCAGCAGCACAGTGCCAACAGTGTCCCAAGCGCCTGCCACAGCGGAGCCACCCTAGGAGGCGAGATGTCCCCTGGCCTGCCCCAGCCCTCCCGGTGTTACTGTCCCAACGGGGTGAGCACGTGACCCGGGGACACCCCGCAGCCCCCAGCCCCGTGAGGCCGCCTCACCTGCCTGCGGCTCCAGCAGGGTCTCCAGCTCCTCGCCCACCAGCTGCTGCACCGACACCTCGAAGCCGCTCTCCGAGTCGCGGTCCTCGGCCTCGCTCTCGCCGTGCCCGCTGTCCTTCGTGCTCAGGCAGTCGGCGTCCAGCCCCGCCGCCCTGCGAGGGGCCCAAGCACTCAGGTCACGCTTCAGCCCCTGCCTTGCCTGTTATTTTGGAGGTGGTTGTCCTAATCCCCCATTAAATGACCCCAAAGTGGGTTGTGGGCATCGTTCTCCAGCTGCCCGTCACCCAGCAGCTCCGCGCACCCCGTCCGTCTGCACGTGGCCCTCCAGATGGGTCAGCCAAAGCCTGTAGGGCTTTCAGAAAAGTCGCTTTTGCAATTATTTTTTAATTACTTTAAAACTTGAGCAAAAGCTTGGGGATCAGGAGTGCCATGGACCCTTTGAACACTGGGCTCCAGCTGGGTGCTGGGCTCCACGCAGGGCTGCTCCTCGATGTTTGCCCGGGAGGGTTTCTATCCTGCAGTGGGATCCTGAGCTGTCCTGCCGCCCTTCCCCACGGATTCAGAGGAGCTGCCCTTGTGCAGGACCAGGCGAGGGGCACTGCGGCACAGCCCTGTCCCGGAGCAGCTCTCCATCCCTCGCCAACCTCAGCAGGTGGACAGAGCTGGTGATGGCAAAGGTGGTGAAAGCTGTGTGCCCATAGCTTGGGAAACGGGAACAGTGGGACATGGGAGGTGGCGATGAAGCCCTGGCATCCTCAGGAGCTTCCTTCCAGAGATGTCAACATCATAGTTTAGTGGGAACAACGTGAAGTTTGTCTCTGTGAATGCTTCCAGCACACAGCTGGTGTATCTCAGTCCTTCTCATCCCTTCTGGAAGCATCTCCATTGCCAACCTCCTGGTGCAGGGAAAGAGGCCCTGAACTGATGTCAACAGGCAGCAGCGTCCCTAGAAAAGCACCCAGAGCAGCGAGAAGGCTCGTCCCTTGTCCCCCCGCTGCTGCACTGGGAGCTGGGACCCTCCGTGCTCACCGTCGTGCTTGAGCACACCAATGTTTCCCCAGCGAGGGTGGGCAGATGGCTCATGGCCATGGGGAGCTTGGGTGGGTGCGGAAGTTGCTGCCAAAGGTGCCCCAGGAGAGGCATCCCTAGGAGGGAGCTGGGTCCATCAGCACGGAGGTGGGAGCTGAGGAGCATCCCCTAAGGAGGACCTGCATCCCTGCATCGCGGGTCAGCAACGCCAGGGAGCTGGTGCCTCCTGCTTGAAGGCCGCTAGGAGCAGCGAGCCTGAAGTGGAGGCGGTGGAGACGCAGGGAGGGTGCGAGCAGACCTTACCTGCTGCCGCTCTTGGCCGTGTACTTGTTTCCCCTGTGGTTTGTTTTGGGCTGGAACTGGCCCTGGTGCAGCAGAGACAGCAGCTGGGAGATTTGCTGCAAGGCAGGAAAAGCCTGTTGAGCCCCTGCAAACACCGCTCAAGCTGCTTCCTGCCCGGATGTCCCCTCGGAGCCGCGCTGCCTTTTTATAGCGTTTCCTCCTCCTGCAGATGGTTCAGCATCCCCACATCGGGGGAAAACAAGCCCCTGAGCAGCCCACCTGGCCCCAGCACTTCCCCTGCACCATGGCACCATCCCCACGTGATGTCCCCTCTCTGGCAGATGGGATTGTCACCTCCCTGTGTGACCTCCTGCCCGGCTCCCCGCATGTCCTGTGGGCATCTGCAGACCCTCCCAGCCCCTCTTACAGGAGGAGGCACCAACTCCCCACAGCTGCATGCTCCCACCCCACCCTGAGGGCTGGGTGAGGTTTTGGGGTCCCCACACCCCCAGCAGGACACGGACCATCACCTACCTGCACCGGGGCCGACTCCATGGCAAACTCCCCGGTGGGGCTCTGCTCTGCCAGGGCCACCAGCGACAGCCGCACCAGGCTGCGGAGGATGTGCTGGGGGGGCCGGGGCTGCCCATGTGCCTGCAGCACGGTGCCTGCCGGCTGGGGGGGTGACAGCGGGGACTCCTCTGGTGGCAGCTTCTCCGCCCCATCCAGGGGACTCGCGGGTGCGTTTTTTGGCCTGTGGGGCTGGCAGGGCCAGCGCTGCACCACAGGGAGGTTGAACATCCCCTGCTCCTCGTCTGAGTCCTTCGAGGCACTCTGGTTTCTCAGGGTCCTGTAGAGAGTGGGCGTGAGGTGGAGGGGAGGCTGCGGGGAGCCCCCAGGGCAGGGCTGAGGGGGCTCAGCCCCCCAGGGCCGGCCCCGCGGCGCCGACACCAGGCAGATGTCGGCCTTCTGGATCTGCCGGGGCGGCTTCTTCAGCTGCTGCTGCCGGCGGGCGTCCTCCGCCTGCCGGCAGTTGTAGGCCATGCTGTCCTTCTTCTCCTTCTTGCGCAGGGACAAGGTGAAGGCCGAGAGGAGCAGGCACCCGCCCAGGAGGGCGGCCAGGCAGATGGCAGCCACCACAGGCGGGCTCAGCCACCCCGGCCCCCCAGCCGACATCTTGGAGAAAGCCCCGTGGCGTCGGAAGAGCAAGCGCACGCGGGCCTGAGCGTGCAGGGGCTCGTCGCCGCCATCGGTCACGCGGATGGCCAGGTCCCGCTGGGTGCCGGCCAGGCCGCTGGCATTGCTGGCGTTGAGGAAGGCCTGTCCTGAGAGCGGGTCCAGCATGACGAGCCCCGCGCCATCGCCCCCCACAATGTCATACCGCAGAGCCCCATTGGGGCCAGAGTCCCCATCTTTGGCCACCACGGTGAAGAGCAATGGAGCACTGGAGCACGACGCGTTGGCCACCACCGCCGGCCCTGGGGCGCTCCCGTTGCTGGGGGCCACCCAGACACACCCCGTTTCCACGCCCACCAGCACGGACAGCATGGCCATGCCCCCCACCAGCGTCGGCTCGGTGATGATGGGCGCGTTGTCGTTGCGGTCGAGCACGGCCAGCCGGACGGAGACGTTGGAGGCCAGCGCGGGGTGGCCACCATCCTCTGCAGTCACCAGGAACTCCAGGCTGCTCATCTGCTCGTGATCAAAGGCTCGGAGGGCAACAACATCCCCGGTGGTGGGGTCGATGGAGACCAGGCCTGACAGCGAGGCGTCCCGGATGCTGTAGGTGACCTTCCCGTTGAGGCCCAGGTCAGGGTCAGTGGCACGGACGGTGAGCAGGAGGGCTGGCACCTCACCATTCTCCTCCACGGCACGCTCGTAGGCGGCCCTCTCGAAGGAGGGAGCGTTGTCGTTGACGTCACTGATGCAGATGGTGAGGTGCTTCCGCACGGCCAGGGAGCGCTCGCCCTGGTCCCGCGCCACCAGCGTCAGGTTGTACTCGGCGCGCAGCTCCCTGTCCAGCGCCGCGTTGGTCATCAGCAGGTAGCTGTGGCTGTTGGTGCGCTTCAGCCTGAAGTGCTCGTCCCCAGGGCTCAGCGAGCAATGCACCTGGCCGTTGTTCCCCGAGTCAGGGTCGCTGGCGGTCACCAGGGCCACGAAGCTGTCTTTGGGGACTGCCTCAGACAGCACAGGCGCTCGTGCCGCCCAGGTGACGCGGACGTCGGGCGCGTTGTCGTTGACATCCAGCACCCGGACCAGGACCTTGCAGTGTGCCGGGATGGGGTTGGCTCCCAGGTCCCGGGCCTGCACGTCCAGCTCGTAGGTGTGGGTCTGCTCGTAGTCCAGCGGGCGCCTCAGCACCATGCTGCCCGTGCGTGCGTCGATGCTGAAGGTGCTCAGCACCTCCAGGGGCGCGTGCTTGCTGAGGCTGTACTCGATCTCCCCATTGGGGCCCTGGTCGGGGTCGGTGGCCGTGACCATCACCAGCAGGGTCCCGGGCGGAGCATCCTCCCGAACCTCGACCACCAAGGAGCTCTCCGCGAACACGGGGCTGTTGTCATTGGAGTCGAGGACGATGACTTTGATCAAGGCGGTACCCGACCGCGGTGGCTCCCCGTGGTCAGCAGCCGTCAGCACCAGGTCGAAGGAGGAGTGCAGCTCCCGGTCCACCTCTTTAACCACAACCAGCTCGGCGTGCTTTGTGCCGTCGGAGCTGGAGACAACATCCAGCGCGAAGTGCTCGCTGGGGGACAGCGCGTAGGAGCAGCGTGCGTTGGGGCCGGCGTCGGCGTCCAGCGCGCGGTCCAGCGGGATGCGCGTCCGCAGTGATGCGCTCTCTGACATCTCCAGCTCCAGCTCGGGCGTGGGGAAGCGGGGTGAGTGGTCGTTGATGTCCAGCACTTGCACCTCCACGTGGAAAAGAGCCAGCTGCCGGGCGGCCAGCACGTCGAAGGAGACCCAGCAGGGATCGCTGTGTCGGCACAGCTGCTCCCTGTCCACGCGCCCGGCCGTGCTCAGCTCGCCGTCCTCACTCCCCACGCGCAGAGGGAATATCCCGGGGCTCTGCAGCAGACGGAAGCTCTCCTCCATTTCACCGCTCGCACCGTGCCCAAAATGCTCAGCCAACGTCCCTATCACCGTGCCCTCCGGCACCTCCTCGTACAGCTGGTAGTGCACTGTGATAGTGGCCACCTCCTGCGCGTCAGCGGAGAGGAAGAGGAGCCACCAGAAGGCCGGGAGCTGCAGAGCCGAGCGACCCAGCAGCAGCAGCCCGCTGACGATGCTCACTGTGTGGCCGGCGGCCGCAGGCTCACACGCCTGCCTCTGCATCCCGCACGGACTTCAGGCCGCGCGCCAAGACGTTGCAAGATGCCACTCACCAGCTGGAAAGGAGCAGAGAGAGCGATGGGCTCTGGAGGCTGTCCCCTGCCCCACCATCGCCAAGCATCCTAGGCTGGAGCATCCCAGCGGGGAGCAGAGAGGACGGCCACTGCCACGGCCGGGAGCGGTGTCTGGCGGCAGGAGGTGGACCGGCCGTGCTTCCTATGGAAACCCCACCTACAGGAAAAGGGAGGCCCGGGTCGGCACAATGCCAGCGGGGTGGGGGCTCGTGGGGCGGTGTGCTGTGGGGCAGGGCAAGGTGTGGAAGCACTCTTCGTTTCCAGCCTACAGGGACCGTCGCTGTGCTCACCTGCAAAATGCGTTTTGTAGAGCATGCGGTTGCTGCACCCAGTCCCTGATCCATCACCAAACCCGTGCATGTGCTTCAGTAAGCTCTCTGCAAAGCCCAGGAGGTGATGATGGGCTTCTGCTCCTGCATCACCCTAGGGGATTCCTCCCTATGCTGTTAGATTTCTGGCTTACCCTGATTTGTTCTAATTCTGTCCAAATCCAGCCTGTAACCCCCAGACCTCTGCTTTTTTCTTTGTTTTGAGGGTGATGCTCCCACATTGCCTTTTCCAGCACGCAGCTTTTGAGCGCATCAGCGCTCGATTTTCCCCTGGGCACCCCAGGATGACTTCAGTGATGTGTGAAACCCACATCCCCCACCCTTCTCAGTCCCAGAGAAGGGCTGGCACAGCTCAGCCATGGCACTGGGACTCGCGGTGCTGGTCCTGGGCGCAGCCCCAGCCCCAGGTGACCTTCGCCGAGTCATTTCCCTTCTTTGTGCGGTGGCTTCCTCCGCGGCTGAAGGGAGGCGAAGCTGTGGGCTCTGGGCAGGGATGCTCTCGGGATGCCCACGGTGGGAGGAGAGGATGTCCCGCAGCCCCCGGTTGGCTTTTGGTGCCTGGGAGGGACGGAGCTGCTTCCTGCTGGGGTCAGCACAGCTTCGGGACCCTGCGGAGCGGAGCCGTGACCCCATCCCACAGGGCCACCCGCCGACGGTGGGAGGATGACAAAGCACTGCTGGCCTGCAAACCCAGAGAAGAAGAGGGGGGATGATCTGGGACGCGCCAGGAGCACCACCAGTAAAATGAGATTCAGTGCTCAAAACGAACGCGGTCTCCTCCCGCTTTCGCTTCCTGTTCGCCCACGGGCAGGTTTCCAGCCTGCAGGTGCTCCGAGGCGTTCTCGGCCAGCGCTGTGTCTGCAAGCACCGGATTTCTCCCCTGGGAGGCCGGCTGCATCTCAGAGCAGGAGAGCTCAGGACGAGCACCGCCTATGCCCAGTTACTGCACTGTTCTCCAGCCGCCGCACGACGCTGCTCGTGCCTGAAGCAGATGCAGAAGTCACTCACCGGCGCGAGAGCCTGGCTGCTCGGCAGCTCCGCCGGCTGAGCGCTGCAGGCTCAGAGCAGAGCACGGCCGCGGGGCCCCCGGGGCACCCCAGCCTTCGGGGGCTGCACATCGCCTGGCAGAGCCCAGCCCGGCCGCGTTAGGTCAGCCTCCACCGTGGGTTTCCAGCTCTATTTGCTGTTGGGGTTGGTGCAGAAATCACTCAGCGAGGCCGGTTTCTCCAGACAACCAGGAAAGAGCTCCAAAGCTGGATCTCCCCCATTGCCCCGCAGCTGTGGCCCTGCAGAGCCCTGACTCAGGCTGCAGGAGGGCTCTGCACAGCTCCGGTGTGACAGGAGGGGAGCAGGGAGCAGCCAGAGTCAGTCCCACGGCTCATTTTCCACTTAATTACTGTTAGGAAGTGAAAGTGAGAAGGAAAAAGAATTTTTTTTCAAGTCTGAACGAAGCCCCGCTCCGGCCGCATCCCGGCCCCCCCGGGCCGGGGCCGCCCCCTGCAGTTGGCCGCCTCCGCCAGCAGAGCCCGCTGCTGCTCCGCGCCCGGCTCTGCTGAGCTCCCGGCAGCGCTGCGGGTCGCTCCCGGCGTTTCGTGCGATTTTAGCCACCCTACAGCACCCCGAGGGGCTCCCAGCGCCCCTGCTGCAAACGCTGCCGGGTGCTCCCGGGAGCAGCGTGCCCCCCCCCCCCCGGGGGTGTGCGGGTGCCTCCCCGCAGCAGGCGAGTGCCCTCCTAAGGAGGGAAGTTGAAGGCGGGGCGGGCAGTAAGGGGCTGCGTCTGGGGAGCACGACCCAGCGCTGAGGGCAGCGCGTCTGCCGGGGGGCTCCAGCAGCTCCCCTGTGCAGGGGAGAGCTGCTGCTCCCTGCTTTCGTAAGAAGGTTATTGGTAACGGGGCGAAGAAAGGCAGGAGTGGAATAAACTGGAGCAAGCTCGGTGTCTGAACGGAGAGTAGTGGTGTTGTGATAACTTGCATGCACAGCTTCTGCAGTGCAAGGACCCCAATGTGCTTCCTAAATTCCTGCACGACAAAGAGCGAGCCTGCCAGCAGATGACCACAGAGCTAGCAAAGATAAAAGAGGAGAATGTGTGAAAATGGCGTTTTATTGTGTAGCAGAAAGCAAGGAGAAGCTGAGCTGAGGTTTAACCGCTGGGGTCCTCCTGGAGAAGAAACCTGGCAAAACGTTGTGGCTGCTTGTATGAGCTAGGTCGTTACTGTGAGTCTGACAGGAGCTGTAACTTCTGTATTCCTGCTGTATTTCAAGGGGTTATAGGTAAATGGCTGTCTGCAAATGAAATTCCCCCCAAAATCCTGGAGGCCGGAGCTCCAGTGTTACACCTTTCACGAAAAAGGTCACGAAGAAGCAGGGGCTGCCGGGCCGGGCTGAGGGGAGCTGAGCACAGGACAGCTGCAGGAGAAAAAGGAGCCCCATCAGCTCCTCCGTTCTGCTGTGGGTTCACTTTGCTTTCGGTTTGACAGCTCACAATGCCCGAACAACGGCAGAGTGTTTAGCAGAGGTGGGGTTCCCCAGCTCCCCGCTGCGCAAGTGGTAGCTCTAGGCCAGCATCAGTCAGGCCGTCACACGGCCTGAGCGGCTGCAAACCGATGAGCTTTAGTAACAGTTACCCCTTTTATCTTCCCCCTTATTAACAGGCAAGTGACTTTTAACCTTTCATCTCGATGCTATCATGAAACAAAGCCGTTCCTGTCCTGAACTGACGAAGCCAGGAGAGCTGGGTGCGCCCCGGGTGGGTGATGCCACCTCGGGACACGGTGTAACTGCAGCGCGAAGCATGGGAGCTCACCCTCTCGGCCCCTCAGCCTCGCTGCCCGTGAGCACCGGGACCACCACAGCCCACAGGAGCCATTCCAAGAGACGCCCCTGGAAGACTGTCAGATCTTCAGGGTTGTTAATTACAGAGGCATCAATTAAAAAACGAGCACTGTTGCCATTTTTTAGAAGGGTGCGCTGACATATAAAGGGGGGCGAGACTCAAGAGGCTTCCACACCGTATCCACGTAGGTGTGGGAAAGCTGGAAAGGCACTGTAACCTCTGGAGAACAAATGGAAGAAAATCAGAACAGAAGCCAACAAAAATATAAATTACATTTATTATAAACACCAACATTTTCCAGCAAGTCCAACCGCTACTTAAAGTGAGCAAGAACACGAGCTGGAAGTGGGTGCGATGAAGGGGGCCGGAGCTTCCGCCGTGTCAGCAGTGGCCAGCACCTGGAGGACGGGTGAAAGCCCCCATTTCCTGCCCCCTCCCCGCTGCTGTGCCCAGCGATGCTGCAGGCCGCTCGTCACGGCGGGCTGAGCCCACAGCGGGGCTGGCAGGAGGGAGGGCAGCATCCAGCTCTGCAGCAGGGGGAAAGGGGCCGCGGCATGGAGGAGGAAAGGGGCCGGAGGCTTTTCTGTGCCATACAGACAGAGTGAGGAGGGCACTGGGTGTGGGAACACCCCTAATCCCTACAGCAGTTCCTGATGATGTCCAGCTGGTGCCAAGGGGCTGAGCGTGCACCGAGCACTCCCCAGACGGAGCAGGGACCGGGACAGCTCTCCAGCCAACAGCCCAGTCACTGTCAAACAGGACGCGGTCCCAGAGCTGGTCACAGGTAGGTGACCTCGATGACGTTGGGCTCAGCGCTCCCGCAGGGGAGGTGCTGCTTGCAGGAGCACTGGCAGCTCAGGCCGGCCACGCCGCCCGGCTCCCACTGGCCGGGCTGAGCAGGCTTCTTCTGGGAGCCCAGCTTCCTCCAGTCCGTGAGGTGCACCCCGTTGTCCAAGTCCTGCGGCATGGGCTCGTGGTAAAGGGTGATCTGGACGGTGCGGAGCTGCGGGCCGTAGTGCACCAGCACGATGATGAAGACGGCCAAGAGGACGAAGATGACGACGATGGCCGAGATCACAGGCAGGGCATCGGATTTCTTCGTCACGCTCCTGACAATGGAGACGGGAGTGAAGGCGGCTGCGTCCTGGGGCTCGGGGTGTCTCAGCTGGCTGCCGGGCGCGGAGGCGTTCATGGCTGAGCAAGGTGGCCTGGGACAGAGGAGAGAAAGGGGTTACCACTGGACGGGGGCTCCGGGCACTGAGCAAACCCTCCTGAGTGACGTGCAGCTCCAGACTGGGAACAGCCAGGACGACCGCTCATCCTGCCCGTGTGCCCCGCAGAAGGGCAGGAGCCTGCTCACACACCCTGGCACGGTGAGCCCTGTGCCCAGGGGCTCTAACCAGGCCAAACGTGACCAAACCTACACTGTGCTGTCCTCAAGTGCCCTACATGGCGGGGCAGCTGTCTGAGCAAGTGCTTTCAAAGCACAGCCCCAGCAGCTGCGGGGGAACAGGACTGTCCCTGGGCGCTCCCTCCGTCAGGCTCACGGGACAGGACAAGTGTGGGTGGTCCCATCTGCGGCTGCAGGGATGATGCCCCGGCCACGTTCAGCCAGGCGGCCATCAGAGAACAGCTGGCAAGGCAATGCCCTGCGTCCCCTTGTCCCAGGCACCTTCCTGTGGGGGTCTCCTCTCCCCATGGCCACCAGTGACGGGGACTGGGAGCCCCTGGAGGGAGGACCTCCACCCTCTCCGCTCCCCCAGCCCCACAGTGCTAACCCCAGACCAAACCCCACAGGGAGCTCCCTGGGAGGCCCAACCCTGCCAAAGCACCAGGGTCAGGCCAGCCGAGGAGCGGGCAGGGCAGAGAGCTGGGAGCAGGGAGCAGCAGGAGGAAAAGGAGAAAGCAAGGAGGGAAAACCTGCTCCAGCCCTGCAGGGTACCTGGGCGTCCCTGCGCCAGGGGAACCATCACCTGCAGCCAGCAGAGGAGCCTGCAGGAAGGTGCTGCGGGGCCGGCAGCGTGTCGGAGTTGCCACGTCACGCCTGGCCCCGCAGCCCGCGTGCAGGAGGAAGCGCCCGCTCATCCCACAGGCGAGAGGTGCTGCCTTACCTAGCGCGGTGCCACATCAGCGCCGCCCTGCCCCGCTGCCACGCCGCCACGCCGGGGACACACGGCAGGAAGCCCTCCTCTCGCCCTGCCGGCTGCGAGACAAGCGCCCTTTGTTCGGGGGGGGGCACCTACCGCCCCTCGCTGCACACGCACAGCCCCCGGCTCTGCAGCTGCAGGAAGCCTCCCTCCTTTCAGTGGCGTGTCTTTCAGTGTTACTGCACTTGGAAATCAGTGTAAAAATCACCCTTCCGTGCGTGAGCTCTTTGCACAATCCAGCGCCACGCTTACCAACACTGCTCCCCAAACTGGAAGGATCTTTGCCTTGAGAGATGACACAGCCCCAGGGGTGATCTACTCTGCAGCAGGACCACGCCAGCCCCGCCACCACCAGCAGCAGTCTGAGTCCACGCTGCTGCCATTTTGAAGCGTGCACAATGCTGCAGGGAGACCCAGCACGCAGCAGCACCCACTGCAGCAGGAGGAGAGCATCTCCTCTGGGCGGGAGGCAGAGCACCGTGCTCCGTTGGACGGAAGACGTGCAGATGGCCACGTTTCCCTTGCACCATGAGGCTGGGCACGGGTTCATCAGCAGCATTGACCCTCCCACGCAGGTGGGTGCTGTCCCCTGGCCTGGGGGGATGCCGTGCGGTCAGACCCCAACACCCAGGGTGATGCCAGGACATCACCATGCAGAAAAGATGGATCCTCCGGAGCTCTGTCCTTGCAAAACCATTCTGAAACACCTCCCCACCTCCCCGTCCCAGAACCAAGCTGCTCCTACCTGCAGGCTGCCTCTCAGCACACCAGCCTGGGTGAGCATTCGTGCTCCATCCCTCCCACACGCTGCGGGGTGGGAGATGCCTCGTCCCCCATCCAGCCGAACGAGCTTCCAGCAGAGATCTGGCTGCACGTTAGAGCCGCTGCTTCTGGGAATTTGCACTCATTTCAGGATTCAGTAAAACCTTAATCTACAGCGTAATCTCTGAGCACCACATCTGTGCAAGAGGAAAAAAAACATTGAGGGGGGGAGGCTGCTGGCAGAGGTTTTGTAAAAGCAAAGGCTGCTGCGAGATGCTGGCTGCTTTCGGCCTGATGGTTACCTTGGGCTGCGGAGGTGTTTGAGGAGACACACCAACATACAAGGACCCGAGCAGCGCGTGGGTGTCCTGCCACCATCGCATGGCTGCAGAAAGCAAGGACCCTGCAAGCAGCACAAGGTACCTCCTCCCTGATGCCCTCTGCACAGTGACACGAGGTGGAGGGAACAGCTCCGCTGCCCACAGCCGAGGCTCTGCGGCTTCCCAGGGCTGCAGGGGGGCTGGATGCAGGCCCTGGAGCCAGGGAAGGGGCTGTGACAAGAGGCTGTGCCAGGCCATGAGCTTTCTCTTGGGGCCCCACCAAGCTCCCAGAGGCCACTCCAGCACAGCATTTTGGTGTCCCTGGCTGCACTGGGCTCAGTCTCCCAGCGGGAGAGGGCTGCTCTGGATGGGGGACAGATGGCAGCGCTGCAGGCAAGGGACACGTTGCAGGTCTGTGTCACCTCAGTGCAGAAGGCAGAGCATGCAGAAGGAGGCAGGAGATGCAAAGCCTTTGCTCCCCCAAACACCTATCCCCCAAATCCAGCCTCCCCTGGGCTGCCAAAGGGAAATACAACCCCATTTCCCCTAAAACAGGGTGTTTAGTAAGTTAGCAAAAGGCTCTGCGCCTTGCCAGAGCACGGAGAGGCAGCCTTTGAAGAATCCAAGGTGGGGAGAAGCAGCCCCACCTGCAGCTACCTGGGGAACAGGCATGGGTCAGAGAGCTCCCAGTCTGACCAGTAAGCCCCAGCTGGGACTGTCTGGTGACCACGTGCCTGCTCTGGAGCACCATGACCCTGTAGAGGGCACAGGAGCAAACACCATGGAAACACCTGGCACTGCAACACCACAGTCCTGCACATCTGTGTCCGGCAGGGACCCCCTGAGGCAGGCGGGCACTGCAGCTCTCCCCACACAGGGACACAAAGACCTCTCTTTCCCCCACAGATGCCCGCTCTGTGTCACACAGGGTGACTTCCCACCTGTGAAGTTCAAGCTACACCAGCAAGGAAGAGATGGACAGACAGAACGTGCACAGACAGGCGCACAACCCATCACCAGGGTGCCAGGAATCTGAACATCCCAAACACCTCAATGAGCGGGGCTGGATGGGGGCAGGACCAAGGCAATTTTCCAGTTCCTCCCCTCACCAAGGAACTGGGTTAGGGTGGGGCAAAGCCTGCCTCGTGCTGTACATCCTGCTGGGAAGGATGCTGCTGCTGCCCAAAACGCAGCGCCCCAACAGCAGTGTCCCCAAACCAGCACGTCCTGGTGCCCAGACTCGCTGGAGCTGCACGGGGAGGAGCGGAACCACAGGCACAGAGCACGAGGCAGCACTGGCCATGAGATAGCCTGGCCCCCACAGGTACTTCCAAATTGCTCTCAGGAATTTTGAGAAATCCCTTCTCAGGTGGGAGGGAAAGACCAGCCCCTGCAGCAGCTCCTGTGCACTAATGCAGCCCTCACGACCTATGTGGAGCAGCCCCTGGGGCACACACCGTTGCCCCAGACATATAACCTCCAAGAAAACACCCTCAGAGACGCTCCTGAGGCCCAAAGCCAGGCAGACCCATTGTGCCGCTGCCCCCTCCAGCTGTGAGAACCAAATTCCCCCACAACTCGATGGCGAGGTTTCCTTTGCCGTCGACAAGCGATGTCTCATATCCTCCTCGACCATAATGGGCTAAAAACACAGTTCCCCTGTGGATTCAGCCCGCTTCCTTCTATTCTTTAACAGGAAGCTCTGCACAAATCAGCCCAGGCAGACAAATCTCTGTTTTCACTCGGCATGGACAGAGCCTCAGCAGGGCTGCGCAGCCACAAGCCGCCGACAAGATGCTGGCTCCCTCCGTCCGCCCGCTCCTGTGGCTCTTCGGCTGCGTGCTGTTCAGAGGTAAGGAGCTCTGCCCCCACCCCGAGGATGGTGACACGGGGCAGGCGGGTGGGTCTGGGGAGCCCCAGGCTGGGGGCACCAAAGGGAAGCAGGCAGAAATTGAAGCGTGGAGTAGGTGCGGCCAGAAGCTCAGCCTTTGAATTCGGGGTGCTTGGAAAAGTCCGTCCGCGTCAGGTTTGCAGGGGTCGTTTGACTGCACTGAAGTGGCAGAACTTGTTTCCTGGTTACAAAAGGCTTGTTTGTGCTGAGGCACCAGACTGAGGTGTTTTGTAGCAAGTGACTGTTGTCAAACAAGGGTAAAGGTGGGAACTTTGAAACGTATGGGACATTTTCCTCGGAAGTGTTTTTCCCTTGACTCTAATTTTCCCTCGTGCTGATGTAAACACAAAGAGCGTGTAGCAACGTGCAGTGCATGCGTTGTCCTCACTGCCATAATTCTGCCTCTCCGTTTCCTTCCACGCACGGGTCACGCTGTGGATGCGGTGAGCATACCCCAAGGAACCAGGCTCCTGCTCTAAGTGTGACAGGCCGTTTTTCCTGCAGCCAGGCACCTCTTGTGTTGGTGACAGCCGCAGCAGCTGTCAGCTTAACGGCTTTCAGGGGAATCAGGACCGCAGCATCACTGCTGCTCCCAGCAGACAACCACCTAAAATAATACCACGCCTCTCAGATCCAAAGCTTTTATCATTACACCCCAGATGATGCCACTGCGTTGGCAGTCACAGGATTTTTAAAAGGCACTGAACACACAGACAACGCACCTGCTAGCTGTGTAATTCTCAGAAAGAAGAGCACATAGACTAGAAAATTTCTCTCTTTATTAGAGGGCAACACTGCAGATGCCAGCAGAGGGGTGAATTGTGCCAGACAAGGGCCTCTGAAGCCCTTTGCAATGCTGCTGCACTCCTGAACACCTGGCCAGAATGCTTTTTTTTCTCCTTGAAAACACTCGGGTGGCGTGCACAGGGCAGAACGTCATGCAGACCGTCAGCACTTCCTCTGATCAGCTGCATCACACCCTGCCCCTGCCCCGCACCAAGCCTTTGGCTGACTGCACCACCCCAGAGATTCACCTCCCAAGCTGACCTCAACAGTTGCAGGATCAGGCGGGAGGGATGCGGAAGGGATGTCACCTCTGTCCCCAGCACGTCACCGTGTAACGCCGGGCCCTGCAGACTGCTTCAAACACGGGGCAGGGGCTGCTCTCACCAGCTGCACGATGCCAGCAGGGCGAACGCCTGCAGACACTGATGATGGCACTGCTGATGCTCGCTGCACTGCAGCTGTGCCTCTCTGGCTTCAGCCAAAACCAGCCTTCAGCAAACACAACGTTTTGTCTCACATCTTCACACTGCCACGGAGATGACAGCTCAGAACTGTCGTCATTTTCATTTCATTTCTAATGCTGTAGCACAGTCGTTAACGTGGCCGAGTACTTGAGGGACGAGATCTGCAGAAGGCAAGGCAGCAGGCCCAGCGAAAGGGGCAGGGAGCAGGTCAGTGACGGCGCCGGTGCCCTGACACAGGGAGCTGAAGAGGGGAATTAAGGGCTGGGAGGTCTCCTTGCATTTGAGAGACAGAAGAAACATTTTGGAGTTCCAAGGCTGCGCACAATAGATGGCTGGAAACTATTAACTGCCTCCTCCACGCAGGCCTTTGATACCTTCTACATGTTCTTTAATTAAATCAATTAATGTATTCAGCTGCTCTAAATTCCTAAGCTTACAGTCATTTCTGAACTGTCGCTCTGAAATTTCTCAAGTGGAAAGTTCTGGAACACTTCCAACCTTTTTTTCATCCCCCAGAAATGCCTGATGAAAATGTGTCCAAACAAACCTCTTCCTATGAGCAGTTTCCATTACAATGGGGCAGGCATTTCCCAGACAAAAGATTTCCACTGAAAAATTCCTTCTGGAAGCTGATGAGAGCCCACCAGAAATTTTCCCATTGATTGCTGCTCTCCTTATCTGCTTTGCAGCCAGAGAATGTATAATGCCCCAGTGAGCGTGGCACAGATATGATCCAAAAATGGGGTGCAGCTGGAGGACAGACATCCAGCGAACAGGAGACCTCCCAGACAATAGCTAACGCCAGGGCATCCAATGCATCCTAGCATCGACTCTTGCTGCTTGCTCTGTCTTGTTCCTCAGACAGTGAGGACAGAGCTTGGACTCTTCAGGCACTCCAGTGGTTGGGAGATCGTATAGTAAAACGCTGTGATGCCAGAAGGCATCTAGTACAGACCCTGCTTCTTACAGCAGTGGCAGGGAGGGCTCCTCTGTCTTTGCAGAGGGCTATGTTCTTTGCTAGTCTCCGTCCACGCCAGGTGGTGTCTAAGGGTGTCCCCAAGATCCCTCCCTGACCCTTCCTGGCCAAAAAGGACAGGCCAGCACAACCCTGAGCTGGAGTACAAGGAAGAGAAGGCAGGAGTGGCTAGCAGAAATGTTTGCTCACAAAACAAACTGCTCCCTTCTAGTAAACAAAACTCTGCCCGTGACGCTGCAGAGATGATACATGTAACTGGAAATCCCTTCCAGCAATTATGCTCCTTTACAATAGGTGAGTCAACAACAGGTGTCCCCGGAGGAGACACTGCTGGTAACCCCAAGCCAAGAACATTCCTGCTGGGAAAATCAATGCCTGGGATTGAGCCCAGCCTGGAAAAGGGAGATCTGTGGTCTCATTTCTCCACCTCCAGCCACAGCAGTGAGAAGTATTTTCCCATTCAGCCTTTTTTGCAGACTTAGGGAGCTGTTTCCACCTTTCAGCTGAATCATTTCGGTGTCACAGAAGGCAGCAAAGCCCCCTCTATCATCTCTGTCTGCAGTGGTCTTTGGAGATATGAAAGTTTCAAGGAGACTTTGCCCCTAATACCAGGAGCTGGTAAAACTTGCTCCAAACATGGTGAAACAGCAGGGATGTGGACAAATAGCACTGCCTGAGAAGCAGCTGAGTTTCACTGGTTAGGAACAGTTTTCTCACCATTTACAGGCGAGAAACCAGTGGTCTGGGACCCAGCTCCCTGAGACCAAGGTTGTTGCTATGGGACACAGTGATGGGACAAAGACGCTGTAGCTCAGATGCAAGCTAACGGCTTGGGCTTGCCACCCTGCGTGAAGGGAAAGCGGAAAGTGCTCATGCTGAGCTGTTTGATGCAGCAGCATGGAACTGGGGCCGCGGAAACGTGCAGCATGGCCATCCACCCTCCAGGGCAAGCCGAGCAAACCCTGCCACTGCTGGGGACAGTGGTTCCCAGTGAGAATGGGAGGGAACGCAAGCAGCCTTTTGCCTCACGGGGTCTCCCCCAGCTTTCCCACCATCAGGCACAACAGCGAGTTCTGCACATTTCCAAGGGCAGCAGAGCTCTGGGCAGGCAGCTCCAGGCACACAGTTCGATAAGCTCCTCTCATATTAACCAGAAGTGACTCTGGAGTTGCTAAAAATCTCGGAATCACACAGAAGTCAGAGAGCAGCATGCCATAGGTGACAACGCACGGGATGGGGACACAGGACCACTGTGTTTTGTGTCACACAGTGGTGTAACACTCCTATGCCTTGTTTTCCCCAGATATTAGATAAAGATAATAAAACGACCTCCTCCAAGGAGTGCTTTGAAATCTAGGAATAAAATCTAGGTGGTATCAGGGTCACTCACCTAAAATTTAGAGCCAGATGAAGTTCATTGGGTTCAAGCAGCTTTGATTGCCTCTTCTGCAAGAAGTGGCATTTCAGGGAGCAGCAGTGAGGTCCCTCCTCAGCACAGATGCAAGGGAAATGACTGCATCCAGGCAGGGATTGCTTCACCTGTCCTCAGCCACTCCCCTGAGGTTCAAGCCAGGTGACCTGAGAAAAGAAAGTGAAAAGAACAGGAATTACCAGAACTCCCCACATCACCAGCCCCTCACACACCTCCCCTCTCACGTCACCAGGTGGGAACTGACCCGATCCAGCACGGTGCTTCACAACAGCCACACAACTCAGCTGTTACCAGCAACACCCCGCTCTGACACTGTGAATTTGGGGAAAATCTTAAAGTTCTTGGAACTAGAAAACCTGGGCAAAAGCTTGGAGTCTGTGGCAAAGGGCTCCACGAACATGGGGGTAGTGAGATGTGTCTGATCACCTCGCTGGCTGTGCAGCTGCAGGGTGTGGCAATTTGTGTGCTGTCCCAGGGCTCTGCTGTCCAGAGGTACAGCATATAAGCAAATTCAGCAGCTGATCTCCTACACCTGCTAGAGCACACAGCATTTGGTTAGGAACAAAGCCTTACAAAATGACGAGGACCACCTGCAAGGTGACCTGTGCAGCAGCAGGACCTTGGCTGATAGCCTAATTAAGGCATGAGAGCAGCAGTGCTGAACTAGCCTGCAACTCATGATGCTTCCTCTGCACCCCAGTTTCCCCACCGTAAAAAAGCAGCATCCTAAAATAAACAAGCTGAGGAGAAAACAGGAACCAGTGAGTAGCTGGGAGGGCTGAGCACAGCAGCCTGCCTGGAGCAGGTTTACCTCCCAGACCCTGCAGAGCAGTGCCCCGGCGGGTGCAGAGGGCACCGGCCAGGCTTGAAGGCTGCTGCCAGGAGAAAAGCCATGTTGTTTTCTTTTAGAAGCAACTATTTTTCTGTAGGGAAAAAAAAAAAAAAAAAAAAAAAAAAAAAAGGACTTAATCATGCACTGTGATGTTGCACGGCCCGCTCTGTGCGTGTGGTTTCCCCACATTGTTTGTCCTCCGGCTCGTTTTCTAAATCCAAGTGGTTTTTAATTGGCTTCCGCTGGACGACTGGACTGCTTCCAGAACGGCTCACCAGAGACGGGCACGGAGCACAGCGCTCAGAAGGGATGCCCAGAGCTGGGTGCAGCCCCTGAGGGCAGAGGAAGGCTGGGATTGTTCTCAATCACTAACGAGATCCGGATTCAAGCCCTGGCTCTCTAACCTTCCTGTAACGCTTTGGCCAAGTCATCACCATTCACAGCCACGCAGCAGCGTGTTGCCAGCCCCCTCGGATGTCGCCTGAGAATGTGGTGTTTGAACACCTCTGTGGCTCTGGGACCTAATTTAGACTGCCAGTTATCAAGCCTGCATAATGACACTTCCCCTCCCTTCCCCATCTTTTCTGCCTTAACCTGTTCTGTGAGACCTGCTAGGCAGAGGCATCTTTCCTTAGGTGCCTGTTAAAAAGGGACCTAGAATTTTGCAGAGCTCTTTCACCTTCTGGGTTTCCTAATACAGCATTTTCTGTCGTGTAAGAATTATTACAGTTAGGAGTTGTTGCTCTCTGCTGCTTTAACAGCTGCTGTGCTTCACCCAGGAAACAGCTGCACCCGTGTTAAGGGGTCAGCATATTTTTGTTACGGGCCATCTTCCTGGCGTGGCAATATATGAACTGAAAAGTCTAATTTTAGGTTGTTATGTCTCTGTTCTGAAAGCCTTTGTTTATGCGACCTGCAAGCAGAGGATGTTGCTGAGACCCTGACAAAGTTTGGGTTAAAATACCAAAGCAAGAACACCTAAAATTTACCTTTTTACACCATTCTTTCTGTGCTCTGCTGAAGAGCGAGCAGAGCTGCTGGCTCTAGGAGCTTCTCAGCTGCCATGAAAAAAGGCCACATGGAAAGGCCCCCTGCTCTCAGTCCAACACTCACATCTAACATTACAGAGGGACTACCACAACCAAAAGAAATCCAACATTCCCTTCTTATCTTCTGGAAAAATTAACTAAGAGAAAACCAGCTCTGAGTCAGAGGGATGAAATGCATCTGCAGCCTCAACATGCCTCTCTGGAGCCCTACTGCTCCGCTCAGTTATCAGCAGTTTCCCATTCCAGCATGAGCAGAGAGCGCTGCTTCCCACTGTAAATCCCTCAGCAGGCTCCCGTCCCCACCCAGAAGCGCACGGTCCAGCAGTAAGTCACCTGCCCCCAGACTCTCAACAAGCAGCCTGGCTCTGCTCCCACCCAAAGGCGTGTCACTGGAGCGGCCCTGACGCGCGTCGCAGTGACAGCCGTGCTGGCTGCACCCCGAATGTTCCATGGAGGGAGCAGGGCTGTGCTGCCCGGGGCACGGGGAGGAAGCAGCGCCGTGGCCAGGTGCCACCAGCACAGCGGCGTGATTTGCACAGAGCCCCCGGGGAGCTGTGACACGTGGCGCTTTGTTCTTCCCCGTGTCCCACTGCCCAGCCCCACCGCACTCCAGGCTCCAGGCTCTTCCTGCCTGCTGCAGTCCAACTGGGATGCTAGGCACCTCCACTGGAAGAAAACACCTAACCAAGTGGGACCGTTGATTATTTAAGTTGGCCGGGAAGGCATAACAAAAAGCAGGGGCCAGAAGTCGGAGCCAGACGCGCTCTGCTCTTAAACAACGTGCTGCTGTGTTTACAGAAGGCCATTTATTACGGAGCAGAGTGCCAAAAGGGGCTCTCTGTCCCTTGGCCTCTTTGCAGCAGGGCTGGTGGCTTCCCTGCAGCTACGCTCAGATGCAGCACACCAGGGTGAGCACCTGCTTGGCCAGGCGAACTTCAGGGACTGGGAGCTGAAAAAAACAAAAATCCTGCTTGCTGAGCTTTTGTACAATCACCCCAAGGTTTATCTTGGCACACTGTTTTTTGAGAACTTCTTATGAGCGAGTGCTCTGGTCTGACCCGGTTAGCAAAGGGCTGAGCTGTGGTGTCCCCCACGATCATCTCTGCTGGCTGTACGAGTATCTTAAGTATGTGCAAACCAGCCTCCAGACACTGTGTTGTAAAGCTGTTTAAGAGGAAAGCCAGTGCCAAAACAAAAGCCTGGCAAACTGCTGGGCTCAGTGGGAGCAGTCCAGGCCACTGCACACTCTGCACGGAGTCAGCTGGGCCCCTTTGGAGCAGGCAGTGCCCCACAGCACCCCAGGGTGCACCCCTCTTCCTCAGAGGAAGCTTCATTAAGGACAACCACGTGCCCCAAAGATCTCCTCCTCCCGTGACACCGGTTGACTTAGTAAGTGATATTGCATCTGTCTGTAATCCCACCTGCACTTCCAGACTGATGTCCGTTTAACCTGCTCCCAGGGATATCCCACAGCTCTCCGACGCAACCACTCGCTGCAATTCACTACCCTTATGTTAAGATAGTTTCCTATTGCCCCCCTTTTTATTGCTGCAGTGCAAGTCCTTGTTTTCTCATCCTGTTCCCAATGGATGTAGAAAACAGATTAGTCCCTTCCTCTCTATGTAATTAAAGATCTAATCACATCTCCTCTCACTCTTCTCTTTCATGGACTAGACAAGACAGGTTTCACTGATCTAACACCCAGCAAACTGGAACAGTAAAGCATGGAAAAGTTCTGGAAAGTCAAGTTCATAGGCAAACCCCACACTGAAAGAGGCTACGTTTTATTATGTATTCAGTGGTTTACACGCTGTTTTGTTTCCTGTTTGGCTGGGATCATTGTCATAAAGCCTTAGAGGGAAAAAACAATTATGGCCCCAAGACAGTTGCGTGAGAAAAACGACATCAGTCGGGAGCGCTAGCCCAGCCGGTCCCGAGGGGTGAGCTCTGAGCCCAGCTGCGATAGCCCACACCCTGCCGGCTACAGATCTCACTCCAGATGTACACCACCACCACCAGGGCATTGCTCTGACCTCTCTCAGACATCCACAGCGCAGGTACCTACCACGGAGTTCATCGCCTGCATCACCTCTACAACTCCTGGCAAGACACGGGATGTCGCAGGCTGTGGCTCCTCTCCCCGTACAGCAGAAATCTAAAATAGAACAGATCAGTGGGGATTGAGAAGTGTCTGATCCTCTCTCTGATGAGACAAGGAGTCTGGAGATTGGCTCTCTCTCAGGCCTGCTCACAGAAGAACAGGGGAGGCGAATCTGGCACACGGGGAGCACAGAACATGGTTGCAGGCAGGCACACGAGCACGGCGGTGCTGCTGTGCTGCATCCCCCCGTGGGCCGTAACATCTTGCAAAGAGGACAGTGAGCTGGAAAGGGTTCAACCCTTACTGCTGTCCCTTTTTGTCCAAACCCGTTAGGAACTATCAGCTCTTATGGGACTCTGGTGAGATGAACCACCAGCATGATCAGGTTCCGACGGGTTTTGAGGCCATAATGTCGTTTCCTCCATGCATCTTAACTGCAGGCAGCGTCAGCATCAGCAGCAACAGCCGTTTTAAAATGCCAAGTAGGATGTGCATTTCAACAAAGGCAAAGTCACTTCTTCAAAGTTAAACCAGTTGGTTTTGATTTTTTTTCAAGCATTTTTGCATCTTGCAGCCCTTGTCCCCAAGTATGGGAACTGGGCATTTCTTTTTTCCCTTTTTCAGTGGTGACATTTTTAATTGGCCCTAACCACAGGCTTCCTGGAACTGAAGCCTACAGGAAAACATCAGGTATTCTGAGAGTAGGCAACGTGGAAGAGTGGTGCAGGAATGCCTTGTCATAATTCCAAAACAAACAAGTGAAAAACAAAACCCTTCAGTTGAGAAAACAGTCCCACTAGCTCCTGGCAACCTTTACCAACCCCATCTATCCACTCATTAAGGCCTCACGGGTCTCAAAGCATTCAGACAGGCCTTAATTCTTTAAACGGCTCTAAAAACACAGGCCAAATGGCCCTTCTTTGCCAAGACTGAGCTGGAGGCAAGGAGCTCATAGGGAGGGAGCAACAGTACTGACTGATACGGCCTTGCGTTTTGTCCGTCAGAGAGGAAGGCGGCTCCCTGAAGGATCGGCACTGCTAACACTTCTGCTGTTTCATTGCAGGTACTACAGTCTCCACAGACTCCTCCGTCCACAATGTAACAGGTACCTCCTGGGCTGTGACTCCATTTAAATGTCTGTTGGGATGTGGGTGCCCACGTGGGGATGCAAACAGGCCACAAAGGACCCTGCACCGCCCAGCCCCACCTGCCACCAGTCTCCCCCAGACGTCCCAGGCTGATGGAGGGCGCTGCACCCTGGAAGATAACCTTGCCTGCCTTCCCTTTTCCCAGTCTCTGCCTGGTGTGGAAGAGCAGCGCTGCATTTCAGGAGAAAGCAGAGGGACCCTGCTCGTCTCTGCCCCCCATTTCCCCCAGCTGCTTCCCGTCAGCATGCTCTGCTCTCCTCTGCACATCCTCACAGCCCGCAGGTCCCTGTGCCCACAACAGGACGAACCCTCCTCAGCACCTCTTGCTCCCACCACCCCCTTTCAGCTCTTACTGGCTGCAAGGGCCCCTCTCTGCCCCACCCTTCCAGCCTCCCTGCAGGGATCCCACCTGCGAGGAGCACGCGTAGATGCCACCTCCGTGTCTCTGCTTGTGTTACAGATCAACCTCAATCAGCAACGCACAACCCCGGAGCAGAGAACAGAACCTCAGGTAATAAGCTCCAAAGGAGAAGGACTTGTGGGTGTCTGTAACCCTCCTTGGAGGGAAGAAGAGAGGAAGGCACAACAGCAGAGGCTTGCAGGACTATCAGAGCTCACCTGGACAACCACAAGTGCGGCTCAGGGACATCCTGGCAAGGCTGGCCTGTAAACGGTCTGCTTTCCAGCCCAGATGGGCCATCCAGCAACAAGTGGGGCTGTGCAGTGGCAGGCTGGATGGGGACAGAAGTGGAGAGGAAGGGAAGAAGGGAGCTACCATCTTGTGTGCGCAAAGGATGCAACTCCCCACGGCCCAGTTAAGGAGCCAGGCAGGGCTCTGTCCACCCTCTGTGCTGGGCAGCCCTGAACGCAAGGAGGGCTGGGTGCACACTAACGTGAGCACAGTGCCTCACAGGGCAGCTCTGGCCTTGGCTCTCGGGTGTGATGAAGGAAGCAACAGCAATTAAGCCATTGTTAGGAGAGTTTCCCTGCATTACACTCACTGTTCAACACTGCTCTCTTGATAAGCAGAACTGCTGTGGTTTTTGTTAACTAGAAAATTCCAGTGCTGCACACAGCCTCAGCACCTCCCACTCTACAGGCCTACATACTCCCCTCTTCTCCCAGAGGAAAAGGGGGAGCACGTCCAATGCTGCACAGTGTCAGTGCTAGCACAGGGACTGAGGCCTGCCCTCGCTTTAATCCAGCTGTTCAAGTTGGGCGTTTGCTTTGTTACCTGCCCTCAAGGAAACAGCAGTCAAATCCCTCACAGGGACGGAAAAACAAATCCCCAGAACAATCTAGATTCTGCTGCCATGCCTTGCAGAAAAAAAAAAAAAAAAAAAAAAAAAAAAAAAAAAAANCTCCCCATTTCAACATTTTGGTGAAGCATTTGGTTAAAAGGAAAAAGCTCAAACCCATTTTCACTCTCTGCTTATTTTACTGGAAAGCCACAAGTCTAGATAAGTGACTTGCCTATAAATTCCATGTTGGTCATCCACTCTTCCTTGCAGAGGACTACTGAGAGCGTTTTTCCCCCCACTGTGTTGCCCTGGATCCACAGGATTCATGCTCTGGCTTCTTTCAGTACAAGGTTGAGGAAGATGTCAGCCTCCAGGCAACTGCAAGAAGTAAATGGTTTGTGCTTAGAGATTCAGGGAGACAAAACATGACAGTCAGCACTTGGTGTTACAGGCAAACAAACCCGGGGGTGTCAGGCAGCTCTAGCCAGTTAGCGTCCGGCGACACAGCAAACTTAGAATCTGTGCTTCAAGATACAAACCCACAGCTCCCAAAGAACCTGGGGATTCACTGCAGAAGCCATGCCCTCCACCAAGCTGTTTCTGACCAGAGCCTGTGGCGAGCACAGCTCCTGAGGTAACTGTGCTCCCTCTGCAGAGCCTTCAGTGCAGTCGGCAGCACCCGCTGGCTCCAATCTCACCCGCGTGGACCAGACTGCTCCACCCAAGGCCTCTTCTGTCTCTCCAGCGATGTCAGCAGCAGCTGCACAGGGTGAGTACACAACACAGGGGAACAGCAGTTTTTGTTCAGGCAGGACCACTTTACCTGGCTCCATCAGCAAGCCCCAGCCACCCCACACCATGCTACTTCCGCACGACTTCTGTTGGGAGGGGAAGTTTCATGCCTAGACACAACAGTTCTCCACAGCATAACTAACAACAGCTTCTAAAGTTGTTTTTTTCCCTCGTTTTCTTTATCCAGGTGAACGGACCAGTGGAGGCAGAAGCACAGCAGCTTCACCAAGTCAAGGTACTTTGCCTTGTTTAGACTGACAGTGAGGGCAGACAATTTCGCGGCAGTTAGCTTGCTTTGTTCACATGGTGCAGGGCACCTCAGCACTAGTCTGTCTTGGTGCTGAGCCTTCAGCAGCACCCAAAATCATCTCTGCTGTCCCTACAAGCAGGGATAAAACACAGGACCAAGTCTTCTGCCTGGGATAAACTTGAACAGTTGAAAAACCAATCAACATTTGGGAGCAAGGCGGCACTTCCAGCACCCCTTAAAAAAGCCTTCCTTTGCTGCTGCTCGTTTGCCTAATCCAGCCTGTGCACACAAATTAGAGAATTCAGGAAGAATTTTCTCAGAATAAGGGCAGAATCCAAAGAAGTGGGAGCTTGAAATCTGAAAGCTGATCTGATTCTCCACTAAAGGCTCAGACTATGGTCAAGGCTGAGAAACTGCTTCGCCTCTCAGATCTCCCCCCTCTCGTGCAAGGTTAAAACCCATGGTCAGCTGTGCCTGCACAGATGTCCAACCAGCGTGCCTGTGCCCAGCTAAGCCAGGAGCCCTCCACATCAGGGCAGATTGCTATTAATTATAGCCCTGCTTTATCTGAAAAGCTCCATACATCTTCAGCTACAGAAATGCTGCTGACGCTTCCAGAAGACAGAGCTCCTGTTGTGTGAGACTGCACATTTCCCAGGAACAGGGGATCCGTGCCAGGCTCAGCAAACAAAGCTTCTGTCCTCCACCTGTGGCTAAAAGAACAATTTCAGAATGAAACAAAGGGTTTGATGACTGGCAGGAAAAAAAAAAAAAAAGCAGCTAGTAGCTGTACACTAGCATCTGCTTCTCAGGAATGTTTCGCTCCATGTGGTGACTGGTTTCTAACTAGCTAACTCTGTTACTTCACACTGTTTCTGCTTTCTTCTGACATCTGGCAAAAGCACATTCCAAAACCTTGATGTTCCCTGCAAGACACGAACCCCAGTACCAGGACAGCTCTGCAGCTGCCCACGGCTGTGCTCCCAGCGCGGCGGTTCAGCGTGCCAGCAGCTGTTTCACACCTCTCCAGGCAGCACATACTTCTGGCCAACTCTTTTTGTGAGGGAAGGGGTGGGAAGGGAAGAAAAGATCCTGCTTGGCCTACAGATGATCTCCTGAGCTGCAATTTTTAGTGGCCTGACAATAAGCGTGCCTGCTCAGTAAGCTCAGTACAGATAATCTGGCCATTCAACACATCCAGGAGGCAGCAAAGGATTTTTTTATTTCCTCCGTTCAGCAGAAACACAGAGGCTGGCCTTACATTCGCTCACACAGGCACTGGAAGCAGCTGTCGCAAAGCAAACAGCTTCTTATAAGGCAGTTTACCCCACTGAGAACTGGAGCCCTTGCTCGGAGAATGCTCCGTGCTGCCACAGCCAGACTGCGTACGGTACACAAGTCAGCCCAGCTCAGACCAGCTTAACTCCTTCTGGGTAACACGGCCTGCAGCACATACCCACTAATTCCAAGCCAAACATCAACCCATGCCCACGTTCTGCAGAACGGCCTCCCCTCATCAGTTTCTTTTTTAAGCCTCAAAGCTTATGAGCAACAGCAAATCTGCAGCCTTCCCAGCCCACTGTTCCAGCGTTTAACCGTTGCACCTGCCCAAAGTGCCTAGGTGACTGTAGAAACTAAACTCGAACAGTTAGCCAGGAGCATCTGAATTTTGTGTTTCTTTGTCTGAAGGAAAATGTGGGGAAAACAGTGTGTTTGGCGGGGAGGTTTTAGCCTGAGAATGAACTCCCCGTGTTCCTGCTCATCACCAGCCATGCTGTGAACGCGTTCTGCTCTTCTGCACCCACATCAACTCTTTTGCTCAGTACGTGACACTCGAGGCCAAGACTCACTTCTGCCTTTCCTCCGTGCAGGTGAAGAGCCCAAGAGAAGTGAGAACACAACAGCAGCAGCAGCTCAAGGTGCTTTCTCCTTTCTCTCGCAGACAGACACCAGTAGATGCTCCACAGCCCTTCTCCCTGCCAACAGTGATGCCGTCGCGCTGCTCTCTTCAGGCAGCATGGTGACGAGCTAACGGGAACCCAGGGGCTGCCAAGTAATCGAGTTAATTTTTCCTCCTCTTGTAGGCACCTCAAAAACAGTTACCCCAGCACTGGACACCTCTGGCTCCCTGCCCGTGCCTACTCCAACAGATGACAAGTCTCCACTGACCGTGGCAGCTTTTGGTAAGGTCTCGTGCAACCTGGGGGAAGGCGGGGGCTGTTCTGTCGGGTCGCAGTTTGGGACACCCAGCTTCCAAGAAGCTTCCCTTGGGACAGCCCCTCAGTTTCTCCCTTCAGCATGCGCAGTCCTGGAGTTTTCAGTGCGCAAGGGAAAACTCTTGACAAAAAGCAAGCAACAAACAATAAATGCTCCCAGCCATCCCCGGCGTACCAAGGACAGAATTTGGAAGTCTGCCGTGGCTGCGAACTTGGGATCTTGCTCCCAGATGCAGCGTTTGCCCTAGCTACATGCCAGCTCTGTGTCAGGGCAAGACCTGGGCGTGATTTATCCCTGGTTTCCCTGACAGGGTCTACAGTAAATGTCACACCTGCCCATAAGCCAGCCAACCTTGTTTTAACCCTGAAAACCTGTGTGAACTCTGTCCCAGCCCCGCCTAGCTGCCTTCCCCGTGCGTCAGCACCCTGCTTAGCAGGAAGCAGCTGGCTCCTCTGCACCACTCAGAGATTGTGCAAGGATGGAGCAAGGATGCCACACCTCCACCCGACAGCAGCTGTAAGGGTGGGCACGGGGCAGATTTGAGATTCACTCTCCTTGGGTTATGCTGTCCCCTTCTGCCATGAAGACAAGCAAAACCCCCACTTGCTCACTTCTACTGCACTATGGGGAAAAAAAAAAAAAAAAAAAAGAAAAGAAATAAATCTTAGAAGTATTTTTAGAAGTCAAATTAGTAACTTAACTTCGTAACTGTCATTTGTTTGTGCACTCTGAGGAAAGCCCTGAAGAGCCCTGAAGCAGTCCTAACAAAACACAGTTTAATTTACAGCTGCCAGAGGTCAGAATGAAATCTGTGCCTGGCCACTGGTTCACAAGACAGCTAACACTGCGCAGAGTCGATAGCTTGTCTCTCCCCATTATATCTTGCATTTATCCGACTTCACACACCTTTGGGGTAAGGCTTCTCACCTGCAGCAGGGACACGTTGACCCCCATCAATCCCCAGTGTAACCAGCTGGCCTCTGCCTTCCTGTCACTGCTTTATCAACTCAACTCACACCAGCAGTCCTTCGAAGCTAAGGCGTGGGAGGATGAAGCCACTCACCCTGGTGACTGTTTACTTTGCTCCCCGTTACATCCCATGCTCATTTTAATGAAAATATTGATTTCCCACACGAATTCTGACGAGAGCCAAGACCCTGCGCTAGCCGAGGACAGGAGTGCTGTTGGATCAATAGCAGAAGGTTTTTTCCTCCATCCCCAGGTGTCATCAGCTTCATAGTCATCCTGATAGTGGTCGTGATCATCCTCGTCAGCGTGGTCAGCCTGAGGTTCAAGTGCAACCGCTCCAAGGACTCGGAAGGTATCTGCCTGGGGCCACCTGTGCTTCCCACACCAAAGAGCCCTTGGTTTCTAGGTTCATTTGGCAGTTCCCAAATGATGGTGACACACACACACACACAAACACACACACACACACAAAGCAGTTTACCCAGCGGGGAGGGTTTGAATCACACTTAGGAATGGAGTGTGACCACTTCTTTGGAGCCCCAGCCCAGACCCACGTGCACAAGGAAACAGCCCCAGGTTTGCTGCGCCTGCTGCAGCTAACTGCGCAGATTTCCAGCAGAAATCACAGAGTTTGATGCTCATTTTCCCTCAGAATCCTATTTCCCATTAAGCACTGCCCACTAGAGGGCAAGACTGCTCTACAGCAAGGCAGGTAACTGCCAAAAGACCAAAGGATGCTGGCAGTTAAACAGGCAGCAAAGCATCAGCTGAAGCATTTTCTCTAATCAGCTCTCAGGTATCCAGTGGTGGCTCTAATTTCATTTATAACCCTGTACAACATGATTCTGAATACAGCTGACTCGGATATTGCACAGCTGTGGTGTTGTCTCACCTGCACATCACTAATTACTTTTCTCCCTCCAGACAAACAGAAGCCAGGGAGCTCCATGGTATCAGAGAGGTAAGGCTGCTCACACTGTTCATATCCCACGGAAAACTGCATTCTTTTGCAGAACTAATCTTAGCACAGGAGAGAGGCAGCTTTGAAAACATCAGGCGGAAAAAAAAAAAAAATCATTTCAGGAATTTGAGATGGGTGAAAAACACGAGTGCTGTAAAGCCTCATGCAGGATCCAACATTTAGGGGCCTCGTTTCATAGCTGCGATGACATCTACAAAGGTCCATCACCCCCCAAAAAGGAGTTTGCTCGTCCTTCCTTGCCTAGATACAGACTTGAGGTCTAACCTTGGGCTTCTTAATTTCAAAGCGGTCTCAGCAAAATCAGATCCCCTCGAAAGCATCTTCCAAGGCCCCCATGGCTGTTACTTAGCACAAGTGGGACAAGGGGGGAGGGTCCCAACCCAGAACCCTTGGGAAGGGAAACACCAGGTGGAGAATGGTCTGTCTGAACCCCACAAAGAGAAACAGCTGCCCAGGAAGAGAGGCTACACACAGAAAGCATCATGAAACAAGAGCTGGAAGGGACCTAGCATAGGCAGAAAGTGTCCCAGCATGTTGCTCCTTCTTCCCCATCCCTTCCCAGCAAGGTGATACCCCTGCTATGGAAAGATGCAAGGGGCAAAGGAAGCAGAGTCCCAAAATATTTATGGGAGAATTTACATCAGAATCAGTGGTTCCTACATACGCTCTATGATAATGATCTAAGCGATCTGCGACAGGGCTTATCAGAGCAGAGGAACATGCCCCAAGGCACCCTAATCCCCAAAGTCATCCACTGGCCGACCCCAGCCCTCAGGGCAGGGAGAAAGGACAATCCCACCTTCCTAACACTCACCTCTCACGCAGAAGATAGGGCCTGGCAACACACAGCAGCAGCACCTGGCGCAAACCCACCCAGGGCTCTCTTCGCATGACAGCTGGTGTCGATTTAAGGACACAGCACAAAAAGGGCACAGCAATGTCTCCTTTAGTTCCAGCTCTGGTCATGCCCACAGGGCTAAGACAATTCGGTCACTGAGCTCTGCATCCAAAGTGCTCCTTGGTCCTGCCTACAAACAGGGACACCAGAGACAACTGTGTCTGTGGGCAAACCGCCGTGTGTCCAAATTCATCTGGATGCGTTCCTTGTCTCCACAGAGATCTCTGAGCATAGAGACAGGGGATGGGGGGATTTGGCACCAAGGGTGTGCCTCAGTCAGGGCAACAGATCAGAGGACAACGCAAAGCAGCCCTGGTCCCCACGTCCCAGCCAGCCTCAGCCTTGCTTGTTTACTTGTGTGTGTGAAGAAACTGCCTTCATATTTTCCAGAGTAATTAATGCCTTCTCTTGTTGGCAGCTGCTCTGCAGGCACAAGCGAGAAGGAGAACAGCATCACTCTGATCTCCATGAAGAACATCAATATGAACAACAGCATGAGCTACCCGCCATCAGAAAAGGTTTGCCTCCTAAGCCTCGCTTTTTAGGGTTAGCTGGGGAATATTTCTCTTTGTGTTTCCTTTGTTCTTGTTCCTTCAGAAAGGTAGTAAAGAGCAGCTGACAGCCAACCCCGAAGGTCCAGCCGGGTTCCAGCGCGCCTGGTAAAGTCTGGGTGCCCATCTCAAGTTCATCCAAGCTGTCTGAGTTCAAGGAGTGGAGAACACTTGGTATCTATAGGTGCCAGCCAGAGCTCCAGCCATTCAGTTAAGAGAGAAACTAGCTTACCTTTCTGAAGCCAAGGCCCCACCCTCTAGGCCAAGCTTCCCACGCTCCTGCCCTGCAGAGCCCTTGGTGATGCTGGAGCACATTCCCGTCGGTCCTCTCAGGCCTGCTCCACATGAGTAATTCATGGCGTTTTTGGTTTTCAGGCTGAACTTGCACTTGGACGTGATTTGAGGGGTCACCTTGCCTAATTCCTTTTGCCAGCCCAGACAGGCTGCTGATGTACCACGTGTTGTTCTTTTTGCAGGTGCTATGAAGCCAACAACCCAGAGCTAGAAGCTGACACTTGACTACTACCAGTGACTTTCTAGGCTTTTTTTTTTTTTTTTTTTTTTTCCCTTCAGGGAAAGAGCAGGGGTGGACTTGATCTATAAATTATTATGCCCTTTCTGATCGATACCTTTACAGTAGCTTCCTCACATGGGGGGGATTAGGCCTTTCTCCAGCTACAGCCTGTCATGCTTAATGGTTGATAGCTAACTGTATTTTTGACACGCCTTCAAACCCTCAGATTATTCCAGCAGCAAGAAGCACGAAGGAACCAGCTACCTGGCTGAAAAACTGCTGCCTTTAAAGCGTGTGCCAGACAGCCAGCCACAGGCTGGACGGACAGCTAGTCAGCACAGCCCCCATTGAGCTAAACCTGTGCCTCAGAAAAGCGTGATCTGAAGCTGAAGGCCCAGTGGGACTTCAATGCCCATGTGCTAGGCCAAACCACAGCACAGCTGCTCCGAGTCCCTCACGCTTGGTGCCTCGCTGTCCCCACCGAGCAGGGCTGACCATGCCCGCCTACCTCGCAGGGTTGTTGCGAGGCCTTGCAGTCACAGTCTGTAAAGCACTTGGAGAGCCGTGAATTAAAGGTGCTGCTGAAGTGCAAACCGCCTGAATCACTTTGTTGCCAACAACTGAGCTTCAGGCAGACAGATCCGTGTCCTCCCACAAGCCCAACATACAATAAAGAAAACTTGTCTTGGGGGCAAAAAGCAAGACCACTGCACAGCCAGGACTTGGAGTGGTCAGAAACCAAATTCTGAGCTGCTGCAGCTCCTGAAGGCTGGTAGCCTGAGTTTGCTGGGAGAGCCTCAGTCTTCTGTACCGCTGCTTTCCATACACCAGAAAAGCAGATGCCCCTGGCCCCCAGCACCCACCCTACTGCAGCTGCAAGCGCCACACACGTGTCCCCGAGTCCCTGTGACGACGACAACAGCCCTCTGCCAGCCTGCAGAGCGCAGCAGCTCACACCAGGAACGGCTGCCTCACCTCCCACGCTGGCTCCGGCCCAGCCGCCAGCCACCCAGCGCCTCCAGCAGAACCCAGCCCTGCCAGCTGCGCTGCGGGGATGACGGAGGCACCCACAGCCAGCCTCCAGGCGGCTGTAATAGCCGGTGCTCTGCTGGGCCCTTCTGGAGGCCTCAGCTGCCTTGCCCAGCAGCACAAAGCACTGCAGCCCTAGCCCCACAGCCACCTTCGCCCCTGCCTCCCTGCAGTGCAGCTCCTGCTTGCAAGCTGCACCAGTGCCCGAGCCAGAGACCTCGGAGCACCTCATGCACCTGGCAGCAGTACTCCGAGAAACCGATCTCTCCTAACACAAGCGCCAAAAGCTATCAGCCCTCAAGGTAAATTGTGAAATCAAGGAAAAAAAGATTTATCCAAGCACGCAAAATAGGTATCGCTGCAGATACTCCCCTGCGTAGTCCGATGAAACACGCAGTTTAGCTTGATTTAATTCCACAGGATGGATTCCAGATGCTTGCCAGAGCGTGCAGTGCCGAAGGTAGCTGTGCATCGCAGCACACAGCGAAGCGCTCAGCGTAACCAGTTACGCTAGGCTCCGCGCCACGTCCAAAGGCACGTCGGAACCCTGACTGCGTTCGCGAACTGAGTTTGGACGCTCGGGGGGAGCGGTGTGACCCCGGCTGACCCTGGCGCAGCCGGGAACCCCCCGTCCCGAGGCCCCTCCGGTGCAGCCCCGCACCCCGCTCCCCTCAGCCTTCCACAGGAAGCTCCCCGTGACGTCACCGCGCCTCGCGTGACGTCGCCGAGCCTCGCGTGACGTCACCGGCCACCGCGGCGCCCGCTGGGTACCGTAGTCCCCGCCGTTCCCTGCGGCCCCCGCGCCGCCGCC